>SMDT01002927.1:0-297500 GCA_005392925.1 Aquilaria sinensis
GGAAAAACACCGCGGCAGTTGAAAGACAGAAGAAAAGCAAAAGCAAAAGCAAAAGGGGGTTATGAAGGACTAAGGGTATATATAGGACGAGGAAGGGTAGGCAAATTGACGTCATAAGTGCTGGGCGAAGGCGAATCGTCGCCATAATTACCTATTTTGCATAAAAAGACACGCCCGCTGTGACCGATGTAACCCTCTCCAATGACAGCGTGCCACGTGTCAGCAACCACGCCAAACAAGGAACATGCTTTCTGACGAATAGCGTGCCGCCCCAGACTGACACGCCTGGCACGAGACGAGACGTTCCAGTGACCTACAAAGATTACAGAAAATAGGCTACCTCGGAGACACCAAGAGACAGCCTGTGCTACGTCTACAGACAAAAGGTGTATCTTCGGCACAGGTACCATGCATAAAGCCCCGAAGGGTACCCTCCGAAAACTGACAAAAGCCAAAGTCCCTACTTCGGCTTCTGAGCGGGGGGCATGTGATAGCCGAAGGACTATCGCCTCTCCTAGAATTCACCTCCTATCAAAAGCATGCTCAGGAAGCCTGGCACCATCCGAGGAAGACACTAGTACTGACCTCGGACTTGGCGAATTCCAGTACTACGCGCTCGGGATTTAGCCTAGTGCCACAGAGAGCCCCAAAGGTGCAGACAGCCCCCTCGGGGGATTAAACAGATCGCCTTCGGGATAGGAGAACCAGCTACCACAAGCAGGAGAGGATTGCCCGAAGGTGAAACTTGCAAGCTAGGCAGCGCCTCGAACTGCGAATATAACTCCCGAAGAAGGGTGTTCGTCCCAGAGAACGACCTCGCCCAAAGGACATCGGGAGTACGGCAGGAGCATTTAAGGAGCCTCTGACACATCGCCCACAGACGCACCATGTCACCTCAAACGGCGCTCTGACGCGCCGACGCCACCCAGGTCTTGTCACAACCTGTCTTGGACCAAGGCTCGATGGAGCCTACAAACAGCTACTTGTCCCCTGTGTCCAAAGGTACACAGCAGATCCGACCCAACACGTGTCACGATCTGAACGGGCCAGACACTTCTATAAATACCAAAGAGCAGCCCCTTGCAAATGGTTGGTCAATCAGTTGAGAGGAGACAAACAGGCAAGGCCACTAAACCCCTGAGTGCCACTTTTTCCTTCACCTCTCAGAAAACTGACTTGGGCGTCGGAGGCTCCTCCCCGGAAAAGCATCCCGGGGACCTCCTAACCCTTCCTTTTGGGCTTTTCAGGCACCACTCCCTGGGAAACCTCCACCTCGGGCGTTCTCCTCCTCAGGAAGTCCCTCCAGACACCACCATGTCCTCCAGCGAAGACGTCTCCGGACATCAAGTGCCTCTAAATGACAAAGAGTAAGCACAAAATAGACTTCCCAGGAGTATTTCTCTGGTATGCACAGAAGGGAAAGAATCTCGCCTGAGGCATTTTTCGGGCATGTCCAGAGGAAAGAGGGGAGGAAGCCCGAACCCTGGAGCCCAAAAAGCCCCAAAAAGCACCTATTTACCGAGAGCCTCCCCTACTGTAAATAGGAGAAAATGAGCCCCTCGGATTGTGACACGTGTATGGACGGATGCCATCCGTACCTCTGAGTAGAAGAGTGGCCAGCCTCCTGCAGGCTTTATCGGGCAGTTGTTTGTCGAAAAGCGTGTCTCTGCGTGTCAGAGCGCAGACTACAGTGGCCTGTCAGAGTGCTTGAGGTCGACGTCTAGTGTGTACGGGCGAATATGTCATAGACTCCTTCGTAGCATCCATTGCTCCTCCGAGGTCCCTTCGGCCGACGTTACCTTTTAGGGGGACGAGCAAGGACCTCTCCTCGGGGTGATACCGTTTCTTCGGGGTGTTCTTATTCTTCCAAAGTCGGTTCATTCGTCCTCTACTGGAGAGGCGATATGGGAGTTTTCCGAGGTTGGTATGATGGGGCTTCCGAGGTCGTATACCTCAGGTGTTTGGCTCCCTCTTTCTCCGAAGTCAGTGGACCAGGGCGATAGCACTTCGGCCATCACATACCCTCCTTCGGAAAGCCGGAGTGTAACTTCGGCTTGTAGCCCTTTTAGGAGCACTTTTCAGAGGATCCGGCTTATATCGTTTGCAAGGAAGGTACTTCGCCATCTTAAGGGCATAGTCCGCTCGGGCGGATGTCGCATACCTGACTTTCGGCGTCCTCGAGATTTCCAATCTTATTTTTTCTGTGTTAAATTAGTGGACTGTCATGCCTTGAAACTGGGAGTGTCAATCTGGGGATGCACCCAAATCTTCAGGATGTCAGAAAACGTGCCCTAGTTTCTCGCGATGATTGACACATGGCAAGCGTCACTTGGGATGACACTTCTTTTTGCGCGGGAAGAGTAATCACGGTGACGTTTCACTCCCACGCAGCAATTATGACGCCTTTTCAATTGCCCTTCCCTGCTCTATATAAGCCCCTCCTTGCCATTCTTCTCATTTGTTTTTTCTTTGCTCTCATCCTTGCTCTCGTTTTGTCTCGCCTTTTCCATCTCTTTCAGCGACGGTCTGCACGGCGGAGCAATTTCCGGCCATTATTTACAACGGCATCCAGGAATCCTGACTTCGGCAAGGCCTTTCGTGAATGTCTTCCTCGGGAATCGTTCGACTTCTGCTAACTTCTCAGCCTCCCGAAGTCATATTTTTTCAGTTTTTGCTGACGTTTTCCTTTCTTCCCGCAAGCTCCTTTTTTGGCTAACCGTTTTTGGACTCACATCTTCAGCTTCAGTGCCCTTTTTGGACTCATACTGATGCTTTTCCATTTTTGGACTCACATCTTCAGCTTCAGTGCACTTTTTGGACTCATACTGATGCTTTTCCCCCTTTTTCAGATATGGTTGACGATTCTGCCGCCTACTACAAGAGTCTCTTCCTTGGTCAGGTAGAGAAGGGAGAACAAGCAAAGAAAAGTGGCTCCAAAAGACGTAAGTCAACTGGGAGCGGACCGTCTTCGGCCAAGAAGTCAAAGAAGAGAGCCCTTACTCCACCTTCGGAAGATGTGGTGGAGGTCGATGAAGTTATTGCTACTTCCACCAAGGTTGCTATCTCAACCGATGCGATAGCCACTTCCACCGATGCTATTGCAACCTTCGCCATGGTTGATGTCACTCCGATATCCACCAGGGTTGTTGCCCCCTCCGAAGTAGCTGCGACATCTTCTCAGGCTGATACTGCTGCAGCCGAGGTGCCCTCCGGAGTAGTCACCCTTTTCACTCCGTCGAATCCTACCTCGTCGGTGGAGCTTTTAGGCCCTTTGCCCGAGAGTCCTACTGTTAAAAAGCTGGAGAGACGTCGCAAGGACAAAGGCAAGTACATTCCGGCCTTTGTGGAGGAGGCTACCAAGGTTGCACCAGGTTTGCGTCGGATTCTTTTTTGACACCTCCTCCCTCATAACTTGTGTTTTCAGGGAGCCCTTCCTGACTTGCATCCCTCCATTTTGCAGAGGACCGAGCGGCCCCAGTATGGATGGTTGACCATGCCCGAAGACGGGCTCTCCGGGACTCCCTTTTCCAGAAAGACAAGGTTCCGAGGGAGCCGTTTTGGTCTTTCACGGAGGACATGAACTTGTTCTCCAGGGATTGTCAAGAGATGGCTCCCCAGATGGTGAGGGGTGTTCTTACCAAGGCTTCTTCTAAGGCAGTTGCCGAGGAGTGTGCTTCTGGGGATATCCTCGCTTCTAGAGTTTCTGAGCGCGCCGCTCAGGTGATCCTTTTGGCCTCCTCTTTTTTTCCCAAGTGTTTTTCCTTCCCTTATGCTGCTTTTACTGAGGATTTTCTCCTTCTTCTTCATAGCTTTTAGGGTACAGTGAGCACCTCCGAGTTTGGGCGGTAGAGCAGTCTTCTGCTCGAGCTCGGGCTGAAAGTGAACTAGAGAAAGGCAGGCTCTTCTGTATTAACTCAGACATAGCTAATGTTGAGTTGAGGCGCATAGCCAGGGAGGAGGTGGTCCAGCTCCGGGATGAGTTCCTGATAGGCCAATCGGACCTCCTGAAGGACTTTTCCCGCAAAATGCGGGACCTTGGAGAGGAGGTTGTGCATTTGACTTCGGCCAATGAGGTTATTCAGAAAGCGAAAGAAGAAGAAGCTGCCCTTCTGAAGAAAACACTTGCCGAAAAAGCGGCTCTTCAAGCCAGGGTCTATTTTTTGAGGAGGAGTGCGATGAAGAGAAGGAACGTAAAGGGATTGGTGAGGAGGATTGCCAATCTTAAGGAGGAGATCCTGGGTCTCGAGAAAGAGGTTGCTGGTCTTGAGAATGTGGCGGACTTGCTAGACGTAGAAAGGGACAAAGCCGTCCAAATGTCGAAGGTGTCCTTTCAGGACGGCTTTTGTCTAGCTCGTCATCAATTTCTGCAACGATACCCAGACCTCGAGACCTCCTTTCTTGTGGCCCTGGATATTCCCGAGGGTTCTCAGTGGACTTGGTCGAAAGCTGATCACCTCAACCTGCCACCTGTTCCTCTACTTGCGCCGAAGGCGACGGCTAGAGACACGGGAGCCGGAACTTCTCGCGTTGCTGGTGATCCTTAAACGTCCTAGGGTTTTTCATTTTCGTGCTTCTCTTGTACTTTTCTTGTACCAAAGACCTTCTTTAATGGATTCTTCTTCATTTCTTCACTTTGTCTGGCTTGAGCAATTTTTTTTTTCCAGTTGCCCTGGCTACTTTCGGTTAGGGGATTTCAGAAAGTCATTCCTTGCCCTTTCTGCTGGCCGATCTCGCTTTCTCGGCTATCAAAGACTTTTCAGGTGAACATTAGTCTGTCCTCGTTGATTGCCTTTAATGGACGTCGTGCCAACCTCTTTTTTGTAGAGGGCAGAGGTTTTTTTTTTTTAGAAGGAAAACATAGCCTTCGAGCACCTGTGCTTCAGCTTTGTTTGGCGGGTAACCTGCACAGGAGAAAAGAGAAATTTCTCTAAGTATAGCTTGTTCATATAAAAATTCTAAGTATAGAACGAAATTCTAAGTATAGAACTCTTCTAGGGTATTTCTCGATTTTCTCCCTTTGATGCTGCCAAGCTGATAATGCTCTCTTTCGGACCTCGCCCTGGATCAAGCGAGGTCCTTTTTCTTAGTGGCCAAAGTTCTTCCCTGAGTTAGTTCTCGGGGTTCTGTCTTGGCTTTTCGGAGAATGAGATCTCCTTTTGGTGTTCAGGGCAATTTTGTGCCCGCGACCACCTTTTACGGAGAAAACACTTTTCCTGAGCTCGTTCGTGCTTCAGGGAGTGGCTCGAGTTCGGTTCCCCAATCCGAGGCTATTTCTTTCTTTGCCGAGCATTCTTCCCGAGCTCGTTCTTCCTTCGGTGTTTGGCTAATCGGTCAATTTTAGTCGTCAAACCGAGAAGCGAGGTCCTTTTTCACAGTGGCCGAAGTTCTCCCTTGAGGTATTTCTCGGGGTTATGTCTTGGCCTTTCGGAGAATGAGATCTCCTTTTGGCGTTCGGCGCAATTTTTGCGCCCACGGCCACCTTTTACGGAGAAAACACTTCTCCTGAGCTCGTTCATGCTTCAGGGAGTGGCTCGAGTTCGGTTCCCCAATCCGAGGCTATTTCTTTCTTTGCCGAACACTCGCGCTTCACTTGGTAGCTGTATTGCTCCAAGTGGGCACTGGTCTTTGCAGGCGAGTAAAAAAGGTTTTTTCTCCCTGTGGTTTTTCGGGAAGTTTGTCTGATAATTCCCACAAGGAATTTTCTCGGCCATTTTGGACCTTCTCCCCTTTGCTTCTCCCGACTTTTCCGTAGTCCCTTGTGTACAATTCTATTCGGGGACTCCACTTGCTTGTTGCTTCAGAACTAAGCTGGTGGACCGAAATGTCATTTCACTCCGGAGCTAATGGCGAACTTTTTGGCCTCCTTCGTCTAAAGACTGAAGCCATTATGCTACCGGCAATAATATGCCATCTTGGTGCGTCATGTTCCTTTAAGGAGGCTTTTGTATACCTTTTGCCTGCTTGATCAGTAGGGGTTCTGTCTTGTCTCGCGAAACGAAGTAATTTACTACTTTCTCATAGCATTATACTTCAGGTGTTGTTGGCAGTGGACCGTATTTGCCCTTTTTTGTAGAGGGCAGAGGCCAGTCTGTCACACCTCACACAGGCCCTGGCCTGTGAGTCCCCAACTTATCTCACAAGCCCAACTAAGGACTGGGCATCTAGCCCTCGGCCTAACCAACATGATTGACTTTAAGTCTTATTTTCTTAAGGTAAAGGGCCTGGGAGGTGGCCCAGGTGGCTTTTAAACCAAACTAGTAACTACTTGCAGCGTAAGTAAGGCCCAAACCACTTTTACTTGCATTACAAGCAAGGCAACAAAAATGCAGCTTTCAGTGCATACTTGGTGTGCAATCAAGTGTGCTATCTATATGGCAACCAAGAAGCCCACAGAGTTGGTTTAGGATTTGAAAACCACAAGATATAATGCATGAAGCTCTCGGCCAAGCAAACATACATACATAGGTGCACCTCAAATTTGCAAGGTCAAGGCCAACCATATCACTTAAGCGCCAAACTTTGGCCCATAATACTCATAACACCAAACCATACACATAAACATCCATAGTCATACATAACTTGGCATACAATATCCTCCAAAATATTAGCAACATCTAGGTATCCGAGACTACAATATACACAACCAAAAGTGTAGTCTACCTAGCAAATAACATGGCTAAAATGCCAAGCACCCATAAGTTGTTCATGCCAAGTTAAGTACAAACCGAGACCCCAAATCCTAATGCTCAAACATCACCTTAAGGATCCCATACAAGAGCACACACTGCAGCACCAAACCCACGGCCATGTTCATGGTCATAAAGGTGAAAAGCAAAACCAGAGCTAAAGTCCAGATATCCATGCTCTCCTAGACAGTTCCCACTCTACAGCCTGCAAGCTTAAACCATAAGTCTTCGGCCAACTCACAATAAAACTTGTAAAAATGCTAAAGTGTCAAGCCAAGCACACATTGGCACATACCTTAGCAACAAAGCAAAATAAAACACTAAGTGCACACACAAGGCAGCTTAGCACTACTCAGGCTGAATATCCTTGCCTGAAAAATAAATGGAGAATGGGCAGTGAGATTAACTCAGTAGGATTCACTTATATATATAAACCCAACTCTTAAAAGAGTTTATTTAGTTAAGCCGAGTAAACACTCAAGGCTTAACCTCCAATTGATTAGCTCAACCTGCAAAACAAACACAAAGACAAGAAAAGCAAGTATAGCCATATACAATTAACCATAATGGGGGTTAGCATGCACAAGAAATCACCAAAGCACACAAGTACTCACACACACTTCTCCAAGTTGCTCTCGGCCATATAAGCCATACATGTACCCGTGTGCAATCCTTGCACATAACCTTACCAATATCATTCCATATGGAGCTCCCAAAATGCCAAGCAAATAGGCCACATTCACTTGCATTTTTAGTACATGTTCTATAGTCAATTAGCTAATCAACATTGCAACCACATATAACCAATAAGCCCATCAAGCAACTAAGATCACATGGCAGATTTTTAACCATCACTTAGCCGCCTTAACACTTGAACCATGGCATACATTACCAAGCGTACTCAAGTGTAGTGAACCCTACCTCAAGCTCTCGGTCTCCAATAGAACTTCAAGTGTCCAAGTGCCCTTCAACCACAATGCCTACCATAATAAGGCATAACCATTAACAACATAATCCATGGACCAAATACCATGTTTTCAATGAAGGACATCATTAACTAACACTTGGAAGCTCTCGGCCATATAAGCCAAAATACCAAAACATAATCTGCCCATTAATCCCATATACTATAATTCACCATAAACACCAATGAACACTATCCATGGCATACATGCCAAGTAAACAAGTGAAATATACCATTTCACTTCAATCCAAGCTTTCGGCCATAACACATATTTTCACATAGCTGCATTTTTTTCAATATACCAATTCACTAAATGGATACCCAAACAACTAGTGAACTCACTCATGGCACAATTACCATGCACATAAGCTAAATTCCAAGTAAACACCCAATTTCATCCTCTCGGCCATAGTACCCATTTCACATACTCATGTTCCTCATTCATTTCATTCCTTTATACACACACCAATGCATCATTAGGCATGGTTCATGGCGTCAATGCCATGTAAACAACAATTGATCATGAGTTACCTCCAATCTCACTTTCGGCCAAAGCACAACTTGCACACACTTGGTGTTCTTCGTCCAACCAACCTATCACAAGGTTAAACACTCATCAATAAGCATCACACATGGATTAATTTCCATGAATTCCAAGAAGAACACCAAGAACACACATCCAAGACTTTCGGCCATACTAGGTTTCTCACCAAGCATTTCAATGCTTAATTTTTCCCAAGCTCAACAACGAAATGAGCATCCAATATCCTTGTTCATGGAAGAAATTACCATGGATTCAAGGAAATCAAGGTTACCTCAAGAACCCTAGCTCAATTGGCTCGGCCTTCACCAATTCTTCATGAACAAAGCTTGATTCCAAGCAAGCGCAAGGCAAATCCCTCTTTCCAAGCTTGAATCCGCCCAAAAGCTCAAGAACTTTGGATTTAGAAGAAAGATTGTGAAGGAACTCTCTCTAGGTGCTCTCGGTTTCTCAAGCACAAAGGAAGCCCGAAATGAACAAGTCTTAGCTTGTTTCGGCCGAGTACATTGCTTTTAGTTAGCCAAAATGCTAACTTGGCTTCCATTTTCTTGCATGGCTCATTAAAGCCCTTAAGTCCACTTATGCACAAGGCCGCCACTCCATTTTGTATGTACATGGACACTTAAGTCCACACATGGCTCAAATTGCCAAGCTAGTAAACAACACAAGTACCCATGTGTCATAAACTCACATGCATAACCGGCCATATAACCAACATTAGGACTAGTTAGTTTAACTAGTAACTAGTGAATAGTACCCTAGTGGTAGACAAGAATTTGACTAGTAATCATTGTTGTCTCCCACAAATGGTCTAGTTTTGCACTAGCCATTATAGAATTTTGCATGGCTCTCAATACCATCTTTAAACTTGTGGTTTCACTTATACCACTTAAATTGATGCACAGTTCGGTCCTCTTTCTTAATTTTCTGTCAGCATTCCAAATGTACATTTCCCATGTGCTATTAAGTCCTGAAAGTCTCTTGTTTTGCACATAGGCCACTGTGCCAGTCTCCACGAGTCCTCTTTCTTCCCTTTCTGTTTTCTCTCATTTTTCCTTGGTTCTCCTTGGCCTAAGCCAAGCACTTAGGAGGTGCCTAACACAGTCTCTCGGGGTTACCCACTCCGACGGGAGTCTTTCGGGTATTTTATTCCGAAGGCAGTCTTTCAGGTGCTGCTGCGTTTTTGACCATTCTCGCCCTTTTTGGACGCATTTGTTCGCACCTCTTTTTGCGCGCTACTCTACACCCCTTTCTGCCGATGCCTTTCTATAACAGACCTGGGCTTCCCTACCGATGTTATTCCTCTTCAATCAAGGAAGACTGTCCGGAACATTTTCTGTACTTTTCACCATTTCATGAAGATTTTCAGGATTCTTGGGAGATGCCTCTTTGCGGGGCATTTTTTGCATTCTTTACCACTTCGCGAGGGTTTTCCGGGACTCTTGGGAGATGTCCCTTTGTGGGGTTCTTCCTTCCCTTGTCCTAGGTTTTTATTCCTAGCAATGCCGGGCTTGGGTGGTTCAACACTTTATTAACCGAATATGCTAACTCAGGTGACTTCCCTATCCTCGGGCCTCCGAGGTACTGTTCCCGCGCTGCAGTGTTTTTGCGCCTGGGATTTCTTCAGCTGGGAGTTCCTTCTTTTGGATTTCACCTATATTCGGTCCTCGTTGGATTTCCCTTTTTCTGTTTCTGGAATTTCGGCAATAGTCTGCTAGCGCCTGGGGTTATATTGCCCCTCTGGGCTTGTGCGCTATGTAATATCTTTGGAGTTCGGTGCACTTGCCCGATTACCCTATTCCCTCTAACGTCGCACGGGGCGGCTCATTTTTGGACGATGGTAGTGTGTCCGTTGGAGTAGGATCATAGCCTTTTGCCTGTTTAATATCAAAGCATAGGCGTCTTTTCAGGGTAGTGGATTCGGTGTTGCTGCTGGAGGAACAGCAACCTTTCTTTGGCCTGAACTCTTTCGACGGGGAGGTCTGGATAGCACTGACTCTACCTTTCCCGTCCATCATGTTCCGTGGGGAAGCATGTCCTTTGGGTACTCATCCCACTACTCTTTGTTTTCCCCCTGAACTCTTGGGTCACCACTACTTCTCTCGTCGAAAGGGTTGAGAGAGGAGACTTTGGCTTGAATTTGCACACGACCATCTTCGGCCTACCCGCTGCACTACTTCGACCACGGTGACGCATGGGAAACTATGCAAGAAAGCCACGGCGATATCCAGAGGAGGATCATCCTCGGGATGGGAAGTCCCTGCTCTTAATTGTTCGACCGCCGGGCAAGTCTCCGGCGCGGACGGGGGCCTCAGGGAGCCTTTGTCCTTAGAACGCCGAGTTTTAGACCACGGCTGCCTGGAAAGTTCCCACAGACAGCATCAAATGATGGCATTGGGTTGGCCATCGTTTGTATTCCCGCCGTGGCTCCACGACGAGGGTAACAGGGACCTCCTAAGGAATGTCGTGTGTGGCTGTCCGATGGTGGATAGCGGTGGCCGTGAAGGGTTTCCGGTGCTGAAGAGAGCCTGAAAAGGGGACGCCCCCAAGTAGTCCGGCCTGAAACATACAGAAAACAGGGGTTAGGAGGTCCCCGGAGTGGTTTTCCAGGGAGGAGCCTCCGACGCCCAAGTCAGTGCCTCTAAATGACAAAGAGTAAGCACAAAATAGACTTGCCGGGAGTATTTCTCTAGTATGCACAGAAGGGAAAAAATCTCGCCTGAGGCGTTTTTCTGGCATGTCTAGAGGAAAGAGGAGAGGAAGCCCGAACCCTGGAGCCCAAAAAGCCCCATTTACCGAGAGCCTCCTCTACTGTAAATAGGAGAAAATGAGCCCCTCGGATTGTGACACGTGTATAGACGGATGCCGTCCGTACCTCTGAGCAGAAGAGTGGCCAGCCGCCTGCAGGCTTTATCGGGCAGTGGTTTGTCGAGAAGCGTGTCTCTGCGTGTCAGAGCGCAGACTGCAGTGGCCTGTCAGAGTGCTTGAGGTCGACGTCTAGTGTGTACGGGCGAATATGTCAGAGACTCCTTCGTAGCGTCCATCGCTCCTCCGAGGTCCCTTCGGCCGACGTTACCTTTTAGGGGGACGAGCAAGGACCTCTCCCTGGGGTGATACCGTTTCTTCGGGGTGTTCTTATTCTTCCGAAGTCGGTTCATTCGTCCTCTACTGGAAAAGCGATATGGGAGTTTTCCGAGGTTGGTATGATGGGGCTTCCGAGGTCGTATACCTCAGGTGTTTGGCTCCCTCTTTCTCCGAAGTCAGTGGACCATGGCAATAGCACTTCGGCCATCATAATCCATCCTCTTGTTGTGTTTGCTCCTCAATCTCTTCACTAATACGAGTCTACATAAACAAAATAAAATACATTTGATCCATACATTAGTGGTAAATCATGTTAAGTATCTTAAGAATAGTTGAGAACAAAAAGTTATAATGCTTACAGCAACTTCTTCACAGCGCTTACTAACATATTTCCCATTCTTCATTTTATGTGTTGCTTGAAGGACTTTAAACAAGCCAGGGTCCTTTTTCTCTGGATCTCTCTCTCTCTAATTGAATGAAACGTAAGATTAATATGTAATTTAAGTTCATTATTATCTTAAATGTAAAATGAAAGAACATTTACGAGATACATACCATTTGCTCTCAATGTGCAGACATCGAGATAGATCCCCCTGCATATGTTGCGCTGCAAGAGCCAAACTATGAATCTTCGTCAGTCACTGTTGCTCGCATTGTCTTGAATCTAGCAGACTTCTGAATGAACTCCGAACTGGCCTAATATGCCTCCATTTCCACATATGCAGCATCTGACATAAAGTTTGCCTTTGCTCGACATTTAACAGGATCCTTCACACGTCGAATTTCTGACATCATGCTTCTGTAATACTGTGTGCCCAGGATCCCACTCACAGCTCCTTTGTACCGTTTAATATGTGTAAACTATTAGCATGAAAAAAACATCATATTGTCTTGACATTAATACATCATTATCATACTATTATACGTGTTATACCTCAAAAACACGCCACCATTGCTGAAGGTCTGATGCAGAGACAGAGGACCAATCAGAATAGGGTTTGAAATGTGTGGTGAAACATGGTGTCACCAACCGTGTCGCTGCAACTGGAATGAATCTGCAAAGTTCAAATGATTACTTAGTTACTTCTTGATGTTTCACAGTAATGTAAGTAATATTAGTATGTTTATAACATTTGTAGGATATTAAGCACTTACGTGTTACCATGTGGGGATATCCTCATCCGCGCTCGGGTTAGTGTCTGTGACATCGATGATGGGATGTCATCAATATGTATATCATCATATGATGGATGAGTCGTCACTATCGGGTGCCTAACACGGCGCGCACCAGATCCATGTCCAAATTTCGTGCCTCCACCGCCATCAGATCGGTTCTCATGTGAGTGGACGTGCGTCGCTGGCACTGTTGTGTCCTGCGTCTCTACCCCAACATCGTCTTGTGCCCGGGATGAAGAACCAATCCTCTGTCGAGCATTAAGTATTAGCTCTATGACCTTCTTAAACTGCGCAAATGGTCCTTTCCCAGGTCGGCGCTTCTAGGTGTTATCCTCTTTACGCGGCGTCTGCATTTATTATTATCTAAGTAAGACAAATAAACATAACATATGTTTACTGACATATGCTATGGAATATTAAGGGTACATAAATTTACCAAATATGTTCTAAACATTACAAATGACTCGTGATCATTACACATGGTAACCGTTACATTCATTCATTCGACCCAGTGCTTCCATTCTCATCAAACTCCTCATTTTATTCCGTGTCACTGTCATCGGATATAAAGTCCTCCTCATCATCTGTATCGTCATTAAATCCCCCTCATCAAGTACATCTTCTTCAATATCATCACCGACACCCGGGTCAGCTAACTCCTCAACTGGGTCATTTTCAATTCTTTGACAACTCACGGATCCACTGTCTTGATAAACGTCATCCTTGTCAACAATTGCTCCCTATATTATCCATCTAGGTTTTATCTTCATAACAACTGACTACCCATTTTTGTCACGTGACTTTGTCAGATATGGTGTGTAGTAAACTTGGTCAGCCTGTGATGCTAGAATGAAAGGATCAAACTTCTGATATCCGCGGCTATCCCGGATCTCAACTAAGCCAAACTGTTTATGCAATCGAGTTCCACGTTCAGGTGTTGGGTCAAACCAGTTGCACCTAAACAAGACAACATTCTTATGTGGATATCCAGGATATTTGAGTTGAATGACTTCTTCTAATATACCATAAAAATCATATTCAACTTCGCTTGAACCCGTGCTTCGTATGCAGACTCCACTATTAAATGTTGGTTTGTCCTTGCCCCATTTACTTATGTGAAACTTGTACCCATTTGTGAAATAAACCAGCCATGTCTCTACCCGACGTGAAGGTCCACATGCAACATCCCACAAGATGTTATTGACAATGGTCATCAACCTATGTAAAACATTTTCATTTTAGGACGATATATCTAGAAGTTTATAACTTAACATATTGCAATACATAGTGACTAAAAGCACACGTACAAATCGTCGGAGCCAGCTGGAGAAATTGTTTTCAATGTGTATGTCCATCTTAGACATGGTTACATTGGGAGTAGTTTCCCTTACCATGTCCACAAACATACTGTGAGCAAATACAGAAATGATTAAAATATGTTAGTTTCGTCAGATGATTAGTCCTGAACTTCAAAATAATGAAAGTACTGGATGATCAAGAACGATGACTTACTTTAGATATGGCTTGATCTCAACACAGTTTAGAAGAACGTATGTGGTTGCAAATCTGAGTTCATCGTCCGTGAGGAATCTATATCTACATGCACAATATGGACGTCCTGGAAAGGTGAATATGGACCACAACTCACCATTACATGGGACAGGACCACCATCATCATTTTGCGGTACTCGGTTCATCATGGAGGGAACATGGGATTCAAAGTAATGAGAGCAAAAGATGGAAGTCTCCTCTATAAGGTATACTTCACATATCGATCCCTCAACATGAGCAGTATTAGAAACCTTCAATTTTAGATCATGCATGCACCGCTCAAATTTATACATCCATCGGTATTGAACAGGTCCTCCAACCCCTTGCTTCATATGGCAAGTGAACTGGGAGATGCTCCATGACATCAAAAAACCCGGGAGGAGAAATTCTCTCAAGCTTACATATTATAATTGGAATATTGGCCTCCAACGCCAACAAGTGGGATTCATGCAGCTCAGGAGAGCACAAGTCTCTAAAGAATAGGCTTAACTCCGTTAATGGCTTCCATATATTCTCCGGAAGTGCTTCAAGGGCAATTGGGAGAAGCCTTTGCATCATAACATGGCAATCATGACTCTTCATGCCATACATATTGCAACCAGAGGTATCAACAGATCTCCCAAGATTCGAGACATATCCATCAGGGAGTCGTAAAGATTTTACCCAAGCGATCACATCTTGCCTTTGGTTAACATAAAATGTGACCTCGCCTTTGGTTTGAATGAACGACCATCATCAACTGTAACCATGTTTAACTCCAGCCGATGAAAATAAATTTTGAGGTCTTTCCGTGCTTTAACATTATTTTTTGTTTTGTTCTTAACATCCATCACAGTATTCCATATATTCTCAAACACGTTCTTCTCAATATGCATGACATCAAGATTATGTCGGATTAAGTTCGTGGCCCAATATGGTAACTCTCAAAAAATGCTTCGTTTAGTCCAATTATGTGATTTCCCATAATCGCACGGGCGATGTTGTGGACCATCGTTAGCAAGTGATAGAATCCAAGAGATTCTTTCAAATATAGCATCACCTGATAAGCGATCGGCAGGCAATGACTTCTCTGATTTCCCCTTCTTGAAACAAGTACAATTTCTTCTATATGGGTGGTTCCGGCCAAGAAATTGTTGGTGACAGTCGAAAATGAAATTTTTCCGCCATATTTAAGTTGGAATGCCTTACTTTCACCCATACAAATGGGGCAAGACAATCGCCCATGTGTCATCCATCCTAAAAGCATGCCATAAGCCGGAAAGTCATTTATGGTCCATATTAATGCTGCTCGCAGAATAAAATTTTCTTTCAATGACACATCCCATGTTTCAACGCCATCAAACCACAAATGTCACAGCTCTTCTATTAGAGGTTGTAGATAAACATCAATCTTATGATTTGGGCTACGTGGACCTGGAATCAACAACGAAAGGAACATATAGGGTTTTTGCATGCACATCCAATGGGGCAAATTATACGGAGTAACGATAACAGGCCAACAAGAGTATTGTTTTTCAGATGGTCCAAAAGGGGTAAAACCATCGGCACACAACCCCAATCGGACATTTCGTGCTTCTGAAGCAAACCATGGGTAGGTCCGATCAAAATGTTTCCAAGCTTCACCATCTGATGGATGTTTTATAACACATGGGATTTGTTTTTGCTCCTTATGCCACCTCATCTGCTCTGCTGTTGACATTGACACAAATAAGCGTTGAAGCCGAGGGCTTAGTGGTAAGTAATGCATGGTTTTTCTAGGTCGATCTTTACCTCCACCACCTTTTTTTGGCTTATATCTGTCAGTTCCACAGTACGTACAAACAGGAAGATTACTTTCATCTTTCCAGAACAACATGCAATCAATAACACAAACGTCAATCTTCTGGTGAGACAGGCCCAACTGGGAAACTAATTTCTTTGTTTCAAACCAATTTGATGGCATCTTACTATCTGTAGGTTGCGTCTCTTTCATCAGTTGGGCAATGCCATTAAAACATGCTCGTGACATGTGATACTCAGACTTAATATTAAGAAGACGGACAGCAGCAGATAACTCAGAATGATTTTCGCACACATCTCATAGAGGGGTTGATGATGAATTCAATAGATTAAAAAAATTTTGTGTACTTTCATTCGGCTGCGCAACATTGTCTTCCGGAAATTGTGAGAAATTAGGCCTAGCGGCATCTAATACCATCCTTTTGTATGGATTGCTTGAAGACCCCTGGTCAAACTGATCAAAACCACAGACACCCGAGTGTATATCTGATGCTACATTAAATGGCTCTCCATGAGCCGTCCAATTCAAGTAAAAAGGCTTAAACCCTCATTTGTACAGATGAACTCTAACCTCGTCACACTATTTAAATCGCAAATTCTTACACTTCCAACACGGACAACGAATGCATAACCCGCTCATTGTCTCTGGATGAGAGACAGCAAATGATATAAATTCATCAACCCCATCCTCCCACTCTTGTGTGTACCCCATTCGGCCAGGCAAGAAACGGTTATTGTACATCCAACTACGGCCCGACCCCATTACAAACTAAATCTGCTCCTATTGGTATAAAAGAGTCATGTTGTCATCAAAGAACACAATTACGAAACTATTAATAATCAGGTGTACCCGTCCCATATATTATAAATTCTTATTATTATGTGGCATGCATATAAACACATTACTACTAACAGTATTATGAGGGGTATTATTATTACTCAAATTTAAGTACTATGGTTATTATCGTACATGGTTATATTTTTAATGTAATTATTATGTATAATTACAATTTTTATTTTTTTAAGTATTGTCAAAGTTATTATATTATTTATATAATAATAATTATTATAATAATAATTAATATTATTATGACTGTGTCATGCATATGAGTACAATAATTATGATATAATAATTATAATTATATACATAAGTAGTAGCAGTATTATTATGGGGATTATTATTACTATCAGTATTATTATGGGTATTAATATTACTCAAATTTAAGTACTATGGGTATTATTGTACTTGGTTTTATAATTAATTTAATTATTATGTATTAATTACTATTTGTATTTTTTTAAGTATTATAAATATTATTCTTATATAATAATAATTATTATTATTATTAGTATTATTAGTATGACTGTGCAATTCATATAAGTATAATTATTATGATGTAATAATAATAATTAAATAAATACATTATTTTTATCATTATTATTATGGGTATTATTTTTAGTGAAATTTAATTACTATGGGTATTATTGTACATGCTTCAATAATTATTATAATAATTATGTATAATTAGTATTTGTATTTTTTTAAGTCTTATTAATATTATTATTGTTATTATAATAAATATTATACTTATTATAATTATAATTATTATTATAATTATTATTACTAATATTATTGTTATGGATGTGCCATGCTTATAAGTAAAATTATTATGATGTTCCATGCATATAAGATCAATTATTTTTAGTATGATTATTATAATAATCATCATCAATAATATTATTTTTATTATTATTATTATTATTCTCCATATTATTGTTATTAAAAAACGTATTATTACATTATTATTATTAACATTCTTATTGTTCTTAGTATTAACGTTATAACATTGAACATATCATACTTAATTAATATTACTTAGGTTCATTACTATTATTTTATAAGTTCCTACTACTCCCCCCCGTACACATATTAATTAATTATTATTATTACTCTTATTATTTTGAATATTATTTGTACATCTTTCTATTATTATTATTATTATTATTATTATTATTATTATTACACCATAACATAATATAACCATTTACACTAAATCACTTCAACTAAACCATAACTAAAGCTATTAGCATTCCTATATACAAATAATCATTCCATAAAATATTCTATATCATAAACTAAACATATCAACTTTTAACAAAATTAAATACAACGCACAAAAAAATTGCATATTCACTATAATCCATCACAAAAATTACCCACATATAACAAATAATTAACACAAATTAATTTACAAATACCAACAACTAATTTCGAACCATAGTGACAACATATAAGTTTTATTATCAATATTAATAATTAAAAATAATTTATGAAATGAAATCCCGTTTTCATTCCAAAAAAAGAAAAAAAAAAGCGAAACTTACCTCGAACAACTTCGAACGGAGAGGAAAAACAATGGCAACGTCTTCAAGCTCAAGGATGAAGGGAGGAGCTGAAAGAATGGGGGGAAAAAACTTAATATCAAGGAAAATATAAGAAATTGCTCAAAATGAAAAAAAAAAAATGAAAACATACATGTTTACCTGCTAATTTGGCACCAGATCCGTGAAATGGGGTGCGAAACGGGTCAAGACACGGTTAATCTCACGGCGACCGGAGCAATGGACATGTTGCGGCGACAGAAAGCTGTGGAGACGAGTTTCGGGAGCTAGACGCGAATGAACCAGCTGCAGGAAGAAGACGAAGTTTTAAAATGAAACTTTTAAATGAAACGCAGCGTTTTACTTACTATTTACCAACGGCTTAGCCGCTGGTAATAAAGCCCACCAAACCAGGCCCATTTCCACAGCCCAAACTACCAACACGTGCACGTTGGAAATATTACCAACGGCTATAAAGTTGGAAAAAACCCAGCCCAGCGCTTCAATACCTACCAACTGTTGCACGTTGGAAGCAAGTTACCAACGGTTCTACACATTGGTATTTACCAACGACTAGGCCGTTGGTAATTTGGCAGTTGGTAATTACGTAATTTTTAGTAGTGGTAGTTCGTCACCAAGGCTTTCCTCTCCTTAACAAACACTTTCCTCACCTCCCCCTGGTCGATGAAGATCTCAGCATCTCCATCCTTGGTGGCAAAGGTGATAATCAGGTACTTCACATCCAGGCAGATGTGGAGGTTTCCTTGCATTTGCCTCCTAAGAATGTCATTATATGACGAAGGGACATCTATGATAGTGAACCTTGTTATTACGGAGGCAAACAGTTCATCTTTATTGTTCACTGAAGTTCCCTTTAGCATCAAGAGGAGATCAATCCAGCCAAGGATGGAGAGTTCAGACGGTCCTACTCCAAAGGTAGGAGAAGTGACGGACTTGAGGTCGCTCCTTGATATACCCAGACTTGGTAGCAGGTGTGAGAATAGGACATCCGCGTTTGAACCATCATCGAGCAATACTCTCTTGACGTCCCAGCTTCCTATTCTGGCCATAACCAGCAGTGGATCATCGTGGCGAAATATGACAGTGGACCCATCTTTCCGAACAAGTTTTTTTGATGGGTTCCCATATTCCATCACCGAAATCTCCCTTGCCTTTCTTTTCCTTTCTGCCGACGGCAATCCTGTTGTGATCATTTGTATCACCCCAGATGGGGGTGGCAGACGCCTTTTTGGACTTCGGTTCCGGCGTCTGTTGGAGTCATACTCTTCATCATCTCCCTTCCCCTCTTATTCTCTTCTTCCCTTTCGGGAGGGCATGCGCAGGTAATGTCGGAGTTGACCTTGCTTTATTAGGGATTCAATGTACTTCCTCAACTGGAAACAGTCCTCGGTATTGTGCCCGTGGTCCCGATGGAATTGGCAGAACTTTTTCATGTTCGTTTTGTTGTCCGAGGTCATGGCCTTCGGTCGTTGAATTTGGGTTTCTTGCCTTTCCATCGCCATAAGGATATTCGTCCTTGTGGTGTTCAGAGGAGTGAAAGTCAGTGGCTTCCTTCCCTTAGGCTTCCGAGGTCGTCCCCCTGATTCGGTTGGGTGGCGAGTTTGCTGGCTCGTTCCTTCGGCATGAATGTGGTCAGGTTTTATTCCTCCCATTCTCAGTTCTTCAGCAGTCATATGCTGCTTGGCCCTTCGATAAAATTCACCAAGCGTGTCGGGGGGATCCTTGGAAAACTCATAGAACAACTGAGAGTCTCTCCAAAATCCTCGTGTCATGGCCAGGATATTTCTGGCCTGAAGTCTGGAACACTTAAGGCTTCTCTGTTGAACCTTTCGACATAGTCATGAATGGTTTCTCCATTTCTCTGCGCTATGTCGAATATTTGGACTGGCATCTTCGCCGTTGGCCTGCTTCCGATGAATTGCTGTGTGAAGGCAGTAGATAACTCTTGGAACACCATGATGGTTCCAGGAGCCAGTGAGTTATACCATGCCGTTGCTGGTCCGGCAAGGGTGACCTCAAAACATTTGCACAAGGTGGAGTCATCAGCACCGTGCAACACCATACTGCGCTTGTATTTGGTCATATGAGCCTGGGGGTCAATACTTCCATAGTCGGTCTCCAACTGAGGTACCTGAAAGTCACTTGGCATGGGTGCTTCGACCATCGCTCGGGTGAATGGTGATTCGTCTCCATTGAAGGTTTCTGACAACCTAGCCCAGACGGGCTTCCGAGCTACCTGCCTCTCCACTTTTTCTAGCCTCTTTAATAAATTCTCCATGAGGAGTGTGGCACTGGGCTCCTCTTCCTGCTGTTTATACGCCTCTGGGAATAGAGACTAACATCTTCTTTTTGGGGAGTGAATTCGGCGCCGAGGGGATGACGACTTTTCCACAGGTGAAGAACTTCTTCGGCGGGGAGTTCTGGGTCGTTTTGACCCTGTTTCTCCCGTAGATCGTGTCTCGAGGGATATGTCTTCCGTCGAGGACTCATCACATTGATGCCCGCTTCCCGAACTCCGGTGAGTTGATCTGGGACTCTTCTCCCAGCGAGGCACTGGTGAAGGTGGCCTTCGATCTGGAGTTTGGTGTGGCCATCTTCGGACTAGCTGCTGCGTCATTTCGGCCATGACGGAGCGTTAGAACTCACGCAGGAAGCCCATGGTGATAGTCAGGGGACGTTCATTCTCAGGCAAGGAAGTCATTGTCGCAGTTTGTTCAATTGCCGGTTGAACTTCTAGCGCGGACAAGGACTTCGGAAGTCCCTTGTCCTTGGAACGCCGAGTTTCAAAGACGGCGACCTGGGAGTGTGTTCCCACAGACGGCGCCAAATGATGCCTTGCAACATCCTCGTTATGTGACATGGTGGAAGCGGGAGGGACTTTCAGTGAGGAAAAGCGCCTGAAGTGGAGGTTTCCCAAGAGAGCCCACCTGAAATGCCCAGAAAACTGTGGTTAGGAGGTCCCCAGAGTCTTTTTCCGGGGGGGCCAGCCTCTGATGCCCAAGTTAGTGTTTTGGAGGTAGAGAAAAAGTGAAGAATAAAGAAGTTAGCTCTCTAGTGCCAGTGATGCGCCCTTACCTGGGGTGCTTTACCGAATATTTATAGAGGGGGGAGCAGTAGAAGTCTGCTTGACGTGGTCGGCCCAGATTATGACACGTGTATGGTCAAGTGCGATCTGTATCCTCGGGCAGAATGAGAGCATTTAGCTGACTGCAGGCCGCCTGGACGGGTGCCTAGGCTGCACGAGGGTGGCGTGTCAGAGCGATTATGCAAGCGGCGTGTCAGAACGTGTCTGGGCGCGGCATGTCGGGGATGTGCCAGAGGCTCCTTAATTACTTCTACCGTACTCCCGAGGTCCCTTTGGTAGAAGAGATCTCTTCGGAGCAGGAGAACTATCTCCCGAGGTTACTTCAGTATCTAAGGAATATTCTTGCCGAAGGTGGCCTTGTTTAGGGATGCTCTCTACTATTGAGGGCGGTTTGGTTGTCTTATCGAGTTTGGCACGGTCGTCCCCAGGGATGGAGAGTTACCGAGGTCGGACGTGAGAGGGGCCAGACACCATTCTTCTCGAAGTTGGTGCCTTTCCTGCCGAAGGTGGTGCCTTACCCGAGCTTGCGGATTTGAGGGATGACAGGCACTTCGGCTATCACAAATATAAATATTTTCATTTATTCATCAACTAAAAAAAGTTAAATAATTAACTTCCAAACATAGTAATTAGTTCATATATATTTCATATATATATACATGGATATTATATAATATATATATATATATATATATATATTTGATATTCCTTCCGTCCGACGGTTTTAAGTTAGTACTCAAAAATCGTAGGAAAGATGTAGGAAATATATCACCCTAGGGCAATGTGATGTGCGACGGTTTTGAGTTAATATTTAAAGTATGTAGAAAAAGTGTAGGAAAGGACCGACTGTTTTCACACAGTTTTAAGGAAAGATGTAGGACTAGGAAAGCATGTAGGACTATAATCACCTAGGGCAGTGTGATGTGCGACACCTTTTTGAGTTAGTTAATATTTAAAGTATGTAGAAAAAGTGTAGGAAAGGACCGACGGTTTTCACACATTTAAAAAATCGCAGGAAAGATGTAGGACTATAATCACCTAGGGCAGTGCGCTATCCGACGGTTTTGAGTCAATATTTCAATTAAGTAGCAAAACTGTAGGACAAGGCAGCTGTCATAAAACCGTAGGACTAAAGCTGGTAATAGGAAGCAAGGCGGGAAGCCAATTAATGGCGGGAAGGTTAAATTTTTCGTTTCCTACGCTTTTCATGCATTTTATATTTTTCGTAAGAAAACCGTAGGAAAATTTGCTACGGTTTTCCTACAGTTTTGAAAAGTGTAGGAAAATCGTAGGTCAAATAGGTAGCTTAATCGCCAGATCTTCCCTTTAAATTCGTGGGAGTTCTTCAGTTTTCACCACTCCATTCCTTCTATTCTGCGACGCCCTCTTCCAAACCCACTCCCAAATTCCCCTCCAGAGCTACTTAAACTAGGTATTTTTAATTTTTAAGTAGTTTTTCATATATAATTAATGTTTGTTATTATATATAGTTGTTGTTTACATATATAATGCATGTATTGCATGTTATATTTTTCAAAGCCAGTTTTTATATTATATGTTTTAGGTAATTTTATATATGGTGTTAGTAATATGTATGTGGTTAGTTATAAATAATTTTTTATGTAATAATGGTAAGTTCTATTTGTACAAAAGCATGTTACTATATATGTGGTTAATATAAAAAACTGTTACGTCAATAATGTTAGAGTAATATTGTTGTCACTTCAATAATGTTAGTGTAATCAGTTAAAGTTAGTACAATAATGTTACTTCAGTAATGTTAGTATAATCAGTTAATGCTAGTTTAATAATTTTATTTTATAAATAAGTATATGTCGAATAATTGGCAATTTTAAAAAGTGTTACTGCACAAATGGTATTGAAATGATGGCAATTTAAAAATTAATGAGTTTACTAAAATAATGAAATTTAATAAGTAAATGTTAGTGTAGTAATGGTCATTTATAAATAAAAGACTGTGACGTAATGGTAATTTAGTATTACATATATATGTAATAAACATGTTAAACTTTAATTTTAGGATGGTTCGCCCCAGACAGTCTGGCTCGGGCAAAGGCCCGGCCAAGGACTTACATGACCCGCGACGCAGTCGGGGTCCACGACAGCCTGCTGTGACACCTACACAGGTGTCACAGACTGAGACTCAGACCCAGGTGCCAGAGACCCTGTTGCCACATACCCAGGCTCAGACACCGGTGCCACAGACCCAGGTGCCATATACTCCGGTGCCACGACCTTATGTGCCCCAGACATTTGGCGCATCGAGCTCCGCATTTCAGCAGTTTTGAGACACGCAGACTGATGCGTATTACCCGGATATGAGCGGAATATCCGGGTCATCTCATTACCAGCATACAGGGATCGGGCAGCCCACATGGGATGTCGATCCTAATTCATTCCTTGATCCAGATGAGCTCGGTATATCCACTCATCATCTACCTGGCCTACACCCGAGTCAGCATCAACAGCAACCGCCTCAGCAGCCTCAGCAGCACCCGGCCACTGGCGGCCCAGCCGTCGCACTTGACGCACAGCCAGCTGATGGGGCCCCATTACCTAGAAGGCGAGGCCCACGGGTAGTTGACTTACCACCACCTCCACCTCCGCAGGACCGTCCGCTGATCGTCCCTCGAGAGTAAGTGTTACTGACTCCTACAAAATTAATTGTGATATAATTATATGTTGTTCTTAGTTACATCACTTTATATATATATCTTACTATAATCATCATTTGTTACAGCTTACTCACTGATGACTCCATTCGTTCCACCGTAGCCTCTATTCATGTGAGGTTGTGAGACGAAAGTTGTATAGCTTGGTCACATGCATCTCGAGCTGCACGAGAGGAGCACGTTACCAGGTTAGAGGTAATTGGTTGTTGTATATTTTTAAACAATAGTTTGTATATGGACTAATTCATAATTTTTTTTCTTCTTTGTGAAATTGCAGAACTATTATAGATGGGACCCCAGAGACTTCGGCCCCATCCGCCAAATTGTGTTCGACTACTATTCGCGGTCTGTGCGAAACCGCGTCTATCATTGGAGGTTCGTCGCGATTCAGAAGATCCCCGACTTCTTCGCCAACCCTGACTACAATTTACTGCGGCCACATGTTCCATCCTGCTACAGTCAGCAGGTATGGAATCAGTTGTGTGACCAGTGGGAGCAGGAGAGATGGAAGAAGCTATCGGAGGTTGGTTCCCATGCCAAGCACATAGCGGATAGCTCAGGCCTTGTTCCGAAGCACACGATGGGCTCAATCCCAGGCGAGATGCACTGGGATCGTATGGTACCAACTTCTCCCTTCCATACATTATAATTTTTTTATGATTTATTAATTACTTAAATTTTTAATGATATCTAAAATTGTGCAGACAAAAGCCCGAGATGGAGTTGAGCCATCATTTGATGAGTGGTGGTCTCATACTCATAGACGGAAGAAGACCGGTCAGCCCATCGATCTGATTTCACAGCAGCTGCAGGTAATAAATGTTCATTTACCACTACAAACAATGTTTTAAAAATATAATATTTGTCTTACTAACTCTAATTTCTTTTTCTTGTAGGATGGATATGTCCAGCGGATTCAAGAAAAATACCAGAATCCGGATGACCGCCCGCAGTTCGATGCAGAGGTATGGAGCGAGGTACGAGGCCCACCAAAAAAAGGCCGACTACCGGGTGTTCCGCGCCGACTCACTGATCCCCAGACCTTTGGACCAAATCGGGTATTTTTCATTCGTATTTAACTTTATTAATTATTTTTATCACTTTTACATTGCTAATTGCTACTTACAAAATTTTTTAGGCTCCACGTGCTGATTCGGATGAGATTGCTCAGCTGAGGGCTGAGAACACCCAGCTACGGAGTGATTTTACGCGGTTACAGGCAGACGTTCGCACTCAGGTTCAGCGAGAGACCGAGGCTGCAATGAGCGCCATGCTTAACAGGTTGATCCAGCAGGGGATTATACCTGCATCGGCGCTCTCAGACGACCTACGGACCGGATCCTCCACTCAGCATCATGACGACGATCGTAGCTAGTGAGATGACGATGATCAGCTTGGCACTGCATCCTATTGATTTTATATTAGACCTTCAATTATTTGTAATTAACTTTTTCCTGTAAAATTTGATTACTTTTATGTATAGTAAATTTATTGACTACTTTGATCAATTGTTATATAATAATAATAATAATAATAATAATAATAATAATAATAATTTGTGTTTTATTATTATTATTATTATTATTATTATTATTATTATTATTAT
This sequence comes from Aquilaria sinensis, assembly GCA_005392925.1. Lineage (NCBI taxonomy): Eukaryota > Viridiplantae > Streptophyta > Magnoliopsida > Malvales > Thymelaeaceae > Aquilaria > Aquilaria sinensis. The sequence goes on from SMDT01002927.1 coordinate 25,569, forward strand.
TATTATTATTATTATTATTATTATTATTATATAATGCAATATAATATGTTTTTAATTTGTGTATAAATTAATTTACTAAAATCTTTAAATTGTCACAAAATCATAGGAACAATATTAATGACAGAAAACCGTAAGAGATAGTAAAGTCACAAAACCGTAGGACAAGAGGGGTCACAAAAACGTAGGACAGAGGGGTCACAAAACCGTAGGACATTGACGTCAAAAAACCGTAGGACAAAGAGATCACAAAACCGTAGGACATTGACGTCACAAAACCATAGGAAATAGTTTTGTCAGAAAAGTGTAGGAGTTAATGCATCTTAAAACCGTCAGATAAGATGGGGTCCACGGCCATCATAAAAGCGTAGGAGAATTTTACGGTCATCCGACGGTTTTTATTTTCGACACAACTTTTTCCTACGGTTTTATCTGACGATTTTAATTGTAGGAAATGACCATTTCCTACGGTTTCCCTACATTTTTTCCCGACTCAAATGCTTTGGTTTTTTGTAGTGTTTTGAATTCAATCACTGATTATGAAATTTTTTTAATTCTCATGATATCTAAAGAAAAATTAAATGTCATTATATATTTACTGTAGCTGACTTTCCCTTGTAGTCAGTTTTCGACCTGTCATTATTGTCATTTGTATTCTTTAATTTATTTTTATCATATTGTTTTACCTTTCTTTCCTATAACATGGATATTCATGTGACGTAGGTGTGAAGTATGATAAAAGGGTAGAAGATCACCTACTATCCTAAAAACTTCACCAAGTTCAATTTTAATCCCATAGTATTTGTGTATGTGACTAGGGGATACACAGAAGTTTTGAGTTGCTGTATTTCTTGCATTAGTGTTGCATGCAAAATTGTGACTAAATTGATGTCGTAATTGAAAATCGAAAATGAGAATATTTTTTTTAAGGAATCAAGTGGGTATTGACTATCCATAGATATGTATTACTTGTAGGTGACTGGCACGAATGAGAAATATCACCTGATGGAGGATATTCGTGTGTGAAGTGGTGGGTAAGCAAAAACCCACGAGCATTAATGATGGATTGAGGATATTCGTGTCCAATCACTCTTGTTGTCATTCCTATTCTGATCAGTTAACATCAAGTAAATTTAGGTAGCAACACAAATGGTCTCATCATCTCCTCCACTATTTGGACAACTATTCTTTACCAAAATGGGAGACCAACTAACAGAAGCCATTAAAGTTAATGGCTCTGCATTTTTTTTTATAAGTATGAGTTAATTAAGTTTAGCAAAATTAAAGAAATCTTGGAAGGAAAATATGAAAAATAATATAGAAATAGAATCAAGATATTATGAGATGTATCTTTGGGTAAGATAACACCAATCATCAAGGAACTATTGTCTATTTTGCATATTCATCATCAAATTACAAATCACTGCACCATTATCTCAAAACTATCGATAATGTTGTAATATTCATTCTATGTGACTAAATTAAGCATCTAAACCAATTTAAAGGTTTAAGAAAGCAATTTGACCGTAAATATAAAATTAAGGTTGACAAGAATTACTTAATTTCTTCATAGTAGTGGTGGGAACAAGTCAAGCATCTTTTTTTAATATAAAAATAATATTAATTTTATTTTTAATATACCTAAGCCCAAAAATTTTAATTTCTATTTTTTAAATTGAGCTTAGACCTTAAATTGAGTTTGAACATTGAATTGAGTTTCAAGCCTATTGAGTCAATAAATTAAACTTATATATTCTCAATTCGAGATTCGAGCTCTGTTCCTCAAGCTTGAACTTGAGCCTGAGCTTCAAGTATGTGAAGTTTGGACTTAGTTCAACTTGTTTTCACCCTACTTAAAAAAATGAAGATTGTCTTGCATTATCAAATAAAGAAAAAAAAATATAAATCAAACTATTTATTAATTATTACAAAATTTTCTAACAGTTTAAATTTACTGAGAGATAGTTATTAAATAGTTTAATTTTTTATTTTTCAACCAGTTTAAATTATCATATTTATCTTTTTGAATTTTTTTTTTTTATAATTACCAATATTTAATAGGTTGCGTGCCCTTTAAAACAAAATCCCCTAAAATCCGCTGACTTGTCCTAATCATACCTAATTTGCTTGATTTTCTCTAACTAAATTAACGGAGACTTAACACAAACATTACGTGGAAGTGGAAGATACACTCCATGTGAATGGCGTCAACCCCCACCAAAATTGGCTATTTCTTCTCTTGGGAATTAATGAGAAATTGGATTCATTCTGTGGAACTTGTAATCGGCCAGTCATTATTCTTCTGTTTAGACCAACTATATTCTCTGCGGCCTTTTGCAATCTACATTCGATTTCTCTTTCATGGACCCTACCTTCTAGATGCAAAGCCTCTCAGCCAAGAAAAAAAGCCTCGCAATCTGGAAGCAGCAGTTTGACCGCACCGATTCTAAAATACCTCTTATCATGATAAGCCCGAAGTATATTAATATGGCGGCACAGTAAGATATCTTAATCTGAGAACTGACCATTCCGGCCCTCTTCTGGTATTTCTTTTAAAAGGGCAAGTACAACACTCGGAACAAAATCAACAAGCCTTGAATTGGTTGCCAACATAACTAAGATTCCCAGGAATGAAGATTTGGTTGCGCAGGTTTGGTGTCCAAATCCGCCATTTATTCCTCGTTCCATGGGAAAGTGACTCCTACATATCTACTTTAACTTTCTTGGGGCCTCGACTACCAAGTTATGCCTGCCTTCTGAATCTGTCGCTTTTGGTATCAAATCGACAAGCTTAGAGTTAACGGTGCATATAATCTCTTGAATTCCTAGGCACTAGTTGAAACCTTAAATCTAACAAGCTAACGCCCCCTTAAGACCAATATAATTATGGACTGTATACAATAAAGTTGAGAAAACCTTGCCAATTCTGAAATAATCTAAAAAATAAAACGTACCAGGTGAAGCACTAAACTTAGGAAAGTAATGGTTCACAAGATGATCATTTCTCAAAATGAAAATCTAGACCATAGGTGCCTCAGAGACAACTTATAGAGCCGTTCTGTTGCTATGGCAATAAGAGGTGAAGAACAAATCAATATAAAGGACCAAGTGCAAGCCCAAGATGCATTGAAGTCCGTAAAAGTTAAATTCATAGACTATACCCGTCCGCATGTGGACATACTAAAACGGATACGTTCATTAATAGTTTCTTGACGTGCAAAAACTCAGTAGATTTGCTTTCTCAGAAACAAATTATTGATCTAAAGCCAAATGCTATTTTTTTTTCCTAACGCATACTTGCTCACAAATTATTGATACTCCCCTCGTGAAGCAGGGCAGGGCTGCCTGCTAGTTCTACACTTCCACTGAAGTTAGAGCTCTAATAGGGAGCTGATTGGACACTGTGCAGGATTTGGTTTTGCATGAATGGGAAAAAAAATACACAGGTATTTTTAGTTTCCGAGCAACCACAAACTTCTAAGGCATTATGCAAGAACTGGAGCTACTGGATTAGATGATTCTTAGATCATATAAGGAACAATGGCCAAAGGGCCCAGGGTAATCAATTTGCTTGCCTGCTGGGTCAAGTGCGAACTTCTTGCAATACAATTGTGTCTTCATTTTATTTATTTATTTATTTTAATTTTCCTTTTCTGATTTGTACATTTTGGTTATTCAAATGGTGTAGAATCAAATACTATCAAATGCAAGTATTAGTTTCTCTTGACCAAAGAAAGGAAGCTGCATCTACTTTCAACTATGACGAAATTATCTTTTAACATTAGGGATTGCGTTGTATCCTCGAGGAACCACCTCCGAGAGGAGAAGGACCACTGAGGTAATAGACTTGAAGTCCATATCAATCAATCAGAAACCCACAGGCAGCGAAGATATACGGTGGAAGCAAAGTAGTATAGATAAAAAATGTAAAGAAACCAAACGTGAACACCGTGTCGACCATGTCCCCACCAGAGAATGGCAGCAAAGACGCGCTGTCCTTCCAGAGCTCAGAAAGGACTACGCTTAGACACGCTTCTGGAACTAGCGTTTAATTTTGCAACAACTAGTTTCAAGAAAACAAAGTAATAATATAAAGAAACAAACATATGACAGGAAATTGACCCAGTGAAAGAGGCTGCAATCATGCAAGTGATGTTGGGTAGCCAGCGAACTTTAGGAAGAAACTTATATGACATTGAAAAATCTGAAACTCTATTTGTATTCCCTTATCTTCAGTCATGACTAGGTTTCTTCAGTTCATCACCGGAATTTATATGATGATCAGGAGAAGATTCAGCAAGGGTGAGAGCAGTAGAATAATTTTTTATCCTGAGGGAAATAAGAATACTGGATACAATTCCGATCAGAGGGAATATGTAAGACCAGACCTGAAAGCGGGGAGAGGCAGACGCAGAGCCAACGGCTGCGCTGGCAAGGCTACCGATAGATGTATTCTGCAGGATCATGGGCAAGCAGCCAATCACCGTGGGAAGGAGAAAATCCACCAGGAACCCGACATTGGTGGCAGCCAGACCATAATTAATGACGTACGACGGCATTGGGGAGAAGCGTGCGAGAAGAACAAATCTCCAGCCATCTCGCTCAACGCCTCGGCAAAGGAGGTGGAAATATTTCTTTCCCTGCACCCACTCCTTGGCTGAGGTTGAAGCCCTGAAGACGAGTCTGACCAGATACATGATCCATCAGCTACAATTACAGACAGCAACATGATGAAACTGACAAAACAGAAAAACAAGAGATCTGACCTGCAGATCCAGAAAGAGAGAGAAGCACCGAGGAGCTTGGCTGAGAAGACGCAGAGGACTGCGGGGAAGAAGCCGAAGAGTAGAGAAGCCCCGGCCTCGAAGAAGACGGCGTAGGGCAAGCAGAGGACCAGAGTGAGGGCGTGGAGGGCAACATAGAGGGGGATAGCCCACGGGCCCAGCCGACCGGACCACAGCTCAAACATCTGCAGAGCCGCCGCTTTGTCAACTTCCCACCCGTAACGTCTGATCATCTCTCTTCCCACCGCCACCATTCCCACAGCCGCTCCAATTTTCCACCATTTCCCCATCCTCGCAATCTTCTCTCCAGGGACGGCTAACACGCCCGCGATTGCGAAGACAAGATTGCTTTGCAACAGTTTTCTGGGCAGATCTTCCTCTGGTCAAAGCCCAACCCCAACTCGCAGCTTTTAATGTTTCATAATGTAACGACATCCACGGCCGCCTAAAACAAGTACGGGCTCGGTTTTGGGCTTCAATAAAGGAGCCCAAAGCATAAAACTTATGCTTACTTTTACTTTTTTCCTTTCTATTTATTTATTAATAAAAATGCACACAATCAATTAGAAATGGGAAACTAACATTTTCAGTCCTATAACTTTTATAGTTTTGCCAACTTAATCATATCTTAATTTGAATTGACAAATGAGTCCTAAAATGTTAAAATCATCAACTCTATTAGCCTTAAGATTATTGAATTTGCCACCTAGCAGACATCACTCATAGATGGCCCTTGACGATATTAAAGCATGAACACATAAGCACATATGAGGAAGGGGGAACACATGAATGCCATAGTTTAGAGAGAGAAAGAACAGACAAAGTAAGCAAAGAACCTAACCTACTGCCTCTCATTGGTTCTTACACAATAAAAATGATGAATCATTGGTTATTGTACTTTCACCATCAATTCATTGCTTGAATTGGATATTCTTACTATTTGGTGGGATCGATAAAGATAAGAAAGTGGTTGTTTGTTTATAAATTAGGGTTTATCTTTTATTCCATGAAATGGCTTTAAGAAAGTGTAATGAAATAAGACATAAAAGTGGTTGGTAACATGTTACAAATGTATCATTTTTTTAAGTTAGAAGGTGTAAGGTACGTGGTTCGGTTAGAGCAACTAGTTTGGGTGGTAAAAATTGCTAGATTTTGGTAGGTTTAGGGTTATAAATTAAGGATGTCTGGAATACTACAATTTTACTAAGCACAACTTATTAAGGAAAAAATTTGAGTGCTATAATAAGGAAATGTGTGGTTGACATAGTATTTGTTTGTTTACTTGTACTGCAGGATAAGTGGGTATGATGGTTGCATAACATTTGTGTGTAGGAAAAGGTTTAGGTAGGGGTGATCACTATTGTTAAAACCGAGAAAAATTGAAAAACTGAAATAATTTGAAATTTTGGTTTGGTAAATTTTGTTTTTTGGTTCGGTTTGGATTGAAACCGAATAATAGAAAGAATATCGATTTTAGTTCGATTTCTATTATAAGTATCGGTTATTTCAGTAACTAAAAAAACTAAATTTTTTCATATCATATTTGTGGTTTTGGTGGGTCAGTTGACAAGTTTAAAAGGAGTAAGGACTAAATGGAAGACAAATAGAAGATTGGTGGCTTCAATAGGGGCTTGCCATCACCAGATAAAAAACACATTGACACGTCTGATGCCTCCACCCTCCAGTCGCCACTGCGTTCTGTCCCCATCCTTCGGCTATTCCTTCCACTCGTCTTTGCCCTCGCCCTCTAGTTGCCTTTGCCTTCAGTCCTCACCCTCCATTCGCCTCTGCCCTTCTTCCTCGCCTTTGCCCTCCAGCCTCGTCCTCCGGCCTTTCCTTCCACTCGCCTCCACCCTCTTACCTTTGCCCTCTGCCCTTACCTTCCCCTCGCCTCCGCCTTTCTTCCTGGCCCTCCCTTCACCCTCTGGCCTCTCTTTTAGCTGTCTTAGGCATAACCTTTCTTTGATGGCCGCCAAATCACTACCAGGAATGACACTCCCACCTCTAATCTAGCTTACTTTTGCGTTTACTCTAAGGGAGATAAGAACAAACCCCAATAATGGTCCATTAATTCTTGTTACATAATTTTTTAAGTCACCTATGTTTATTTGTTTTACAAGTTCATCACTATGTTTGGATTTTACTTTATTTTGGCTATTTCGGTTCAGTTTTGTCTCAATTTATAGGCTTAATTCAGTTAATTCAGTTTCTAATTATAAAAAAACTAAAAATTGAATAAACCAAAAAATTTGATTCATCTTAAATCAAATAAACCGAATAATCAGTCCTAGGTGTGGGGGAAAAAGCAAATAACAAAAAAACTTGATACTGACTTGTTGTCCCACCATGAATTACTCGACATAGTTAAGGGGTATACGAAGAAGAAAGTGAAAAAGTTTCTTTATTTGGAACCTGGCAGCATGGAATGAAATGAACTAAAAGAGATAGACTGCAATGGTGATGCAAGTATTTTATTGTTGGCAAGCTTGATTAAGGATCATGGTGATGTTGAAGTGTACATAGAGCATGATCAAGTAGTTAGTGAAACTGTTAAGGCAGAGAATGGGGTGGTAAACAAAGTAGGTGATGAGGCAGAAAATAAGGATGATATAAGGGAAGAATCTATTAATGAGGAAGTTGAGAAAGATGTGGATGAAGAAGTGGTAAAGGATAATGATGAAAAGATTGTAAATAAATCATTTGGTAAATGAGATGATGATGATGAGAATAGTTTAAAATGTAGTCATTTTTTAAATGGTGATGATGATGAACTAAATGGCATCAAGAAAATTGTAAGAGTGTGTGACAATAAGTGGGCAAACGAGAAAATAAAGATGATTATCTACTTGGAGGACATAGTAAGTATGATGTTAGTATTGGAAGGAGTAGTAAGGCAGGAAAAAAAGGAAACGGGCCTGGAAGTTTAATGTTCCTTAGACATGATCCAAGTTGTACTAGGCCTGAGTTTATGGTGACACAAACTTTTTTCTAAGGACACTACTCAATTCAAGCAAGCTCTAGACAAGCATTCAGTTATGGAGTAGAGGCCTATTAAGATAACTAAAAAGACCTCAAAATGGGTAAGGGCAAGGTGTGTTGGTAAATGCTGTCATTGGGTAATATCTGATAGCCGAAGGGCTATCACCCCTCTCAATATATACTCCCTACGAATACGATCGTCGGGAAGCCTGGCGTCATCTGAGAGAGGCGCTATCACTGACCTCGGAAGGAGCAAAGTCAAACACCTTGAACTCGGGACTTTCGGCTAGTACGCTAGGCATTTCAAAGGACGTTACCGGCTCCCTCGGGGGACCTAACGGATCGCCTTCGGAGGTGAAGAACCAGCTATTTCAAGCAGGCGAGAACTTCCCCGAAGGCGGAACCCCCAAACCAGGGAACTCCCCAAACTACAGGCATAATTCTCGAAGAAGGGCGTCCGTACCAAAGGACGACCTTGCCCAAAAGACCTCGGGAGTACGGCATGAGCATTTAAGGAGTCTCTGACATGTCGCCCACGTGCACTACACGCCGCCTCAAACGGTGGCCTGACGCACCGACGCCGTCTAGGTCTTATCATGACCTGTCTCGGTCCCAGACCCGAGGAGCCTACAAACGACTACCTGTCCCCTACGCCCGGAAGTACAGATCGCATCCAACCGAACACGTGTCACGATCTGAACAGGCTGGGCACCCTTATAAATACCAAGAAACAAGCCCTGGCAAGGGGATCAGACACCTCTCCCAGGGAAAACATAAGCAGGCAAGATCCCCCAGCTCCCTTGCATTCTCTCCCCTTCTCCTCCTAAAAGTGCTGACTTAGGTGTCGGAGACTCCTCCCCGGAAAGACACTTCGGGGACCTCCTAACCCCTTTCTCCCCAGCGTTTCAAGTACACTCCCTTGGGAAATCTTTGCTCCAGACGTTCTCCCTCTCAGGAAGTCCCTCCCGGAGTCACAATGTCACTGGACGAAGATGCTGCCGGGCATCAATATCCTTGGAGTATGACAACAAGACAACATTTATTCATGTCAAGACTTATGTGGGAGATCATTCATATGATATTCATTTTAAAAACAGGAGAATGAGAGGCACTTGGCTAACCAATTATTTCTTTGAAAAAATAAAAGCCATGCCTACCATCAAACTCATTGCTTTCAAAAAATTAGTGAGAGAGAAAAATGGGGCTAGTATTACATTAAATAAATGTAGGAGGAAAAAAATTAGTGTTTAAAATGGTTTTGGGGTCCTACAAGTAAGAGTATACGATCATATGTGACTATTTCAATGAGTTTGATAGCCAAAGGCTATCGCCTCTATCTGGCCGAACTCCCTGCCACAGTCATGGCCAGAAGAAGCTGGCGCTACTCGAGAAAAGGTGTGATCAGGCACCTCGGGAGATAGCCGAGGAGCTCCGAGCCCGGCACGCCAGGACACTACTCGCCCCCCCCAGGGTCGTGAACTGATCGCCTTCGGAAAAGTGGCACCTAACATAGCGTGCCGAACATGATGTCCCCGAAGGCGGAACTCCCTGAAGCTGGGAAACCCCGAACTCAGGGCTTGTTTCCCGAAGAGGATCTGTCCGTACCAAAGGACGACCTCACCCAGGGACCTCGGGAGTACGGCAGGAGATTTATGGAAGCATTTAAGGAAGCCTCTGACACATCCAATCACAGACGCCACAATCCGCCTCAAAAGGCGCTCTGCCACGCTGACGCCATCAAAATCACATCATGGCCCGTCTCAGCACATGGCTCAAGGCAACCTGCTACCAACTATCTGTCCCCTACGCCCAGAAATTCAGGAACATCCGACCGAACACGTGTCGCGATCTGAACGGGCTAGGCACTCCTATAAATACCAGGAGTTAGTACCAGACAAGAGGTTGGTTGGCTGGCGAAATACGGCTCCCATTACCAGGCAAAACTCATCAGCCCTTTGTGCTATTTTTTCTGCCTTTCTCTCGGCCACCACTGACTTGGGCGTCGGAGGCTCCCCCCCCGGAAAAACACTCCGGGGGCCTCCTAACCGTTTTGTTTCTGAGCTTTCAGGCACTCTCCTTTGGGCGGTCCAGTCCACCAGGCGTTCTTCCTCCCAGAAGTCTCTCCACCAGTCACCATGACTATAAACGATGAGGCCCCAGGCCATCATTTGGCGCCGTCTGTGGGAACCCGCTCTGAGATCGCCGTCGTTAAGACTCGGCGTTCTAAGGACAAGGGACTCCCGAGGTCCCCGTCTGCGCCTGAGATACAACCGGTTGCTAAGCAAACACTCCCAGGGACTTCTGCGCCCGAGGAAGACCGCCCTCTGGTAGTCACCATGAGTTTCTTGAGGGACTTTCAGCGTTCGGTCGTGTCTGAAGTGACACAGCAGATCGGCCGAAGGTGGCCGCAGCAAGCACAGGCCCAGAGACCCCCCTCAGTGACACGCCCTCGGGAGAGGAGTCCCAAGTCTACACATCGCAGTTTGGGGAGTGGAGACCCTCGCGAAGAATCATCCACAGAAATTATAGCCCTCGGGAAACGTTCTGTGGGACAAACCAGGTCCAAGCGACTGAGAGTCTCACAGCGAAGCAGTTCGTCGCCTGAGGCGAGGTCCTTGTCCCCTCAGCGCCGAACTCGCCCCCCGAAGAGGCGCCGACGATCTTCATTCCCTGAAGAAGGCCCTAGCGCCACAGTGCTCATGGAGAAGATACTAGCACGGCTGGACAGAGTGGAAAAACAAGTGGCCAGAAAATCCGTTTGGGCCAGACCCTCGGGAACATCCTGCGAAGGTGACTCCCCTTTCACTCAGGCCGTCGTTGAGGCAGCCATGCCAGGCGAGTTCAGAGTACCTCGGTTGGAAATTTATGATGGCCGTACTGATCCGCAGGCCCACCTGACGAAGTACAGACGGAGCATGATAATACACGGTGCTGATGACGCTACCATGTGCAAGTGCTTCGAAGTCACCCTCACAGGGCCAGCCACGGCGTGGTACAATTCCTTGCCCCCAGGGACCATCACTGAGTTCCGGGAGTTGTCCACAGCCTTCACCCAGCAGTTCATTGGGAGCAGACCTACTGCGAAGATGCCTGTACAGATGTTCGACTATGTCGAACGGAGAAACCATCCGAGATTCAACAGATGTCGAAAGATTCAACGAGCGTCCCAGACTTTCGGCCCGAAATCCGCATTCTTGCTATGACACGGGGCCTTCGGCGAGACTCACAGCTGTTCTATGAGTTCTTAAAGGACCCCCCAGAGACCCTCGGAGAATTTTACCGTAGGGCAGAGCAACACATGACCACCGAGGAACTGAGGATGGCCTGGGCCGAAGTCTGATCATCACCACGCCGAAGGGTCCAGTCAACAAGCTCGGCATCCTACCGAACAGGCAGGACGACCTCGGAGGATGCGGGGAAGGAAACCCCAAAGTTTCACACCATTGAGCACTACACGGACCAACATTCTCATGGCGCTGGAAAGGCAGGGGAAGCAGATTCGGCGGCCAAGGGCCATGGCCGCCGATAACAAAAAGAATGACAAGAAGTTCTGCCAGTTTCATCGCGACCACGGCCATGACACCGAAGATTGCTTCCAGCTAAAGAAGTACATAGAGTCGCTGATAAAACAGGGCCAACTTCGAAAATACCTGAGGATGTCACCCCCGAAAGGCAGAAAAATGGAGGAAGAAAGGGCCGAAGATGAGGACTATGACTCCGACAGGCGGAGAAACCGAAGTCCAAAAAGGCGCCCTCCACCTCTAGCAGGGGTTATCCAAACCATCATCACGGGGCTACCATCCTCGGAAAGAAAGCGGAAAGCCAGAGAAATTGCAGTCATGGAGTATCAAAGTCCATCAAAGAAACTGGCTCGCAAAGATAGCTCCACCGTCGTCTTCCCCCACGATGATCCGCTGCTGATCACGGCAAGGATAGGGAACTGAGGCGTCGAAAAAGTGTTGCTTGATGATGGCTTAAAAGCTGACGTCTTATTCTCACACCTGGGCATCTGCCGAGCTTGGGCATCTCCAGCAGAGAACTGAAGCTTGTCATCTCGTCCACTTTTGGGGTTGGACCATCCAAACTCCTCGTCCTCGGATGGATAGACAGCCCGCTGATGATTAAAGGGACTTCGGTTAACGGAGCGGTTGAGTTGTACGCTTCCACGATGGCGAGGTTCATCGTCATGAACTTCCCATCCTCGTACAACGCCAATCGTTGGAGGGCAGGCATTGGGGAACCTGCATATTCGCCCTGATGTGAAGTACCTGACTGTAACATTCACCACCAAGGATGGAGATGCAAAGGTCTTCCTAGACCAAACCGAGGTAAGAAAGGTGTTTATAAAAGCACGAAAAGCTTGTCCCAAGAAACCTCGCGCAAACGATGGAGGCAAGGGCGCCAGAAAAAGGCAAAGAAGATCTCCCTAAAAACAGAAACGGAAGCAATAGAGCTTGTTCCAGGACAATCTACCCGAATAGGGAAGAGCTTGGCCGAAGGTGACAAGGAAAATCTTGTATCCTTTCTGCTGAAAAATAAAGATCTATCTGCCCGCTCACCAAAAGATATGCCGGGAATAAACCCTGGCATAGTACAGCACAGCCTCAAAGTAAGCCCGGAAGCAAGGCCTGTCCGGCAAAAGAAATGCAGCATCTCATCCCACAAAAAGCAACTTTGTCGAAACCGAAGTCCAGCGTCTCCTAGATGCTGAAGATATCAGGGAGGTCAAGTACCCCGAATGGTTGAGCAACGTGGTCATTACCACAAAAGAAGGTGGCAGTAAGCTCCGGATGTGCATCGACTTCAGAAATTTGAAACGATGCTTGCCAAAAAAACCCATATCCTCTGCCGCCAATAGGTCAACTGGTAGATTCAACTGCTGAATTCGGGCTCCTAGGTTTCTTAGACGCCTTCAGTGGCCGCCATCAGATAAGGATGGACTCCGAAGATGAAGAGAAAACTGCCTTCATCACCAAGGGAAGAACATATTACTATATCAGGATGCCCTTCGGGCTAAAAAATGTAGGAGCCACCTACCAGAGGTTGATGAACAAGGTCTTCAAAGACCAAATGGGGGGGAGGAATCAAGAGCAAGAGCAAGCTGCCCGGCTACCACGTTGCAGATTTAGAGGAAACCTTCCAAAAGCTCAGAGCCTTCGGGATCCGCCTAAATCCTGAGAAGTGCATCTTCGGGGTAACCTCGGGAAAATTCCTTGGGTACATGGTATCCGAAAGAGGCATCGACGCTAACCCCGAGAAGATTAAGGCTCTGCTTGAGTTCCGAACTCCTGCCACAGTCAAAGACGTGCAGAGACTCACCGGAAGAATAACCTCTCTGAGCAGGTTTATTTCCAGGTACGGAGATAGGTGTCGACCCTTCTTCAAAGTCCTCACAAAGGCAGCAAAAATGGAAGGCGACCTCGGAAGGAATGATCATCCTTGGGATGAAGATTGCCAAAAGGCCTGGGAAGAACTCAAAGTCTACTTGGCCAGCCTGCCGACTCTGCGACAACCTCGGGAGGGAGAGCCCCTCGTACTCTACCTCGCCGTCACAGAAAAAGCTGTGAGCTCGGTCCTTGTGAAAGAAGAAGGGCCAAAGCAATGGCCGGTCTACTATGTCAGCAAGTCCCTGCATGGCGCCGAAGTCAGGTACCCTTTGCTTCAAAAAGCTATATACGCCTTGGTGCTTGCAGGGAGAAGGCTGCGACCATACTTTCAGGCTCACCCCATCATCGTCCGAAGTAGTCTGCCGCTACGGGATGTCATGAAGAGAGTTGATCATTCGGGAAGGCTCTCCAAGTGGTGCATAGAGCTGGGCGAACACGAAATCACGTATGAGCCTCGGAAGGCCATAAAAGCCCAAGCACTGGCAGATTTTATCGCCGAAATACCCACCACTGAGGAGAGCCATTCAGATCCAAAAGAGGGTGAGCCAGAATGGACCTTGCACGTAGACGGAGCCTCAGGATCCGAACACCAGGGAGCTGGAGTAATTATCAGAGGCCCCGAAGGCCTAACGAAGGCCTAGAAGTAATGAAGGCTATCAAGTTCAGCTTCAACGTCACCAACAACATGGCTGAGTATGAGGCCCTGATAGCGGGATTACGCTTGGCCAGAAAGATTGGCGTGAGAAACTTAAAAGCTCACAGCGATTCCCAGCTGGTAGTTCGGCAGACGGCAGGAGATTATGGGGCGAAGGACCCAACCTTGGCAAAATACCATGAGCTGGTAGCAAAGCTCATCCAAGAGTTTGACGCCGTACGGATCGAAAATGTACCTCGGCGGAATAACACTGAGGCAGATTGCTTGGCAAAGTCAAAAACATACACCGAGGTGCTAGAACATCCGAGCATCTCAGTGCTGAGCATGACGACCTCGGGAACAGGGCGAAAAGACCCAGTAAAAAGATACCTCGCAGAGAATTTGCTCCCCGAAGACCCCGGCGATGCTGTAAGACTGCGAAGACACTCCGGAAGATTCATCCTGACTGGCGAAGAGTTATACCGACAGGGATATGCGAATCCGCTGCAGAAATGCGTGGCTGAAGAGGATACTGAAATGATCCTTGAAGAGGTCCACAAAGGCATGTGTAGTTCACATATTGGAACTGATGCCTTCGCAGCAGTGATACTTCGCCAGGGATACTTCTGGCCTACCCTGAGAAAGGACGCAAGACAGTTTTTCCGGAAATGCGGTAGCTGCCAGAGATATGCAAAAATCCAGAGGACGCCCTCGGAAATGGTAACTTCGGTAGACTATCCTTGGCCCTTCGCAGTCTGGGGCATAGACCTCGGAGGCGTGAAATTCTGCGTTGTAGCAGCGGACTATTTCTCAAAATGGGTAGAGGAAGAACCACTGGCAACTATCTCGGCAAAAGAAGTGCAGAAGTTCGTATGAGAGAACATCGTATGCGGATTCGGCATACCGAGGGTACCGGTAGCTGATAATGGATCCCAGTTCATAGACAAAGGATTCCAAGAATTCATCGCCGACCTCGAAGTAAAGATGCACTTCGCCCCAGTAGCTCACCCCCAAAGCAACGGGCAGGTGGAAGTATCGAACAGGACCATAAAAGATGGCCTGAAAAAGAGACTAGGGGAAGCCAAGGGGAAATGGCCGGGAGAACTCCAACGTGTATTATGGAGCTACCGAACGGCGCCCCGAAGAGCCAAAGGAGAGACTCTTTTCTCACTCGTCTTCGGAAAGGAGGCCATTATCCCAGTAGAGATAGTTCAACCTTCAGTATGGGTGCAAGCATTTGATGAAGGTGGTAACGACCTCGGTCTGAGAACCAATCTCGATCGTGTGGCCAAACACAGAGAAATAGCCGAGCTGAGAGGTAAAGCTTTCCAGCAAAGAGTGGCCGCGGCCATAAACTTACGAGCCAGGCCAAAAGAAATCAAAAAGGGAGACCTCGTTCTCCGAAAGGCCGACTTCGCACCCCGAAGGCCGTCCCACGGAGTACTTCGCGCAAACTGGGAAGGACCTTATCTGGTTCTCGCCGAAGTACGAAAAGGCGTGTACAAGCTTGGCGACACTGAAGGCGTAGAATTGAAAAACACTTGGCACTCAGACGCCTCGAAAAAATTCTACGATTAAGGTTGAGCGGAGGAGATATATTGGAAAAATATTTAAGTATCTGTACAGAATGGTCTTGAGAAAAATTCTTAAGTATACAGAAATTGTTACAGAAGAAGATGCTCGCCATATAAAGCGTAGATATGACTTTCCGAAAGTCCCTTGAGCCATTGCTCGGGAAAGATGGGAAACAAGAATTCCGCAGAAGATGCTCGCCATGATAAAGCGTAGATATGACTTTCCGAAGTCCCTTGAGCCATCACGCTCGGGAAAGATGGAAAACAAAAAATCTCGCAGAAGTACTCGCCATAGCCAGCGCAGAGATAATTTTCCGAACTCCCTTGAGCGAACGTGCTCGGGAAAATGGGAAGTGAGAAATCTCGCGAAAGGTTTTCCGAAGTCCCTTGAGCAAACATGCTCGGGACAATTGGAAAAACAAAAATTTGACTGAAGGATTTCCGAAGTCCCTAGAGCAAGCATGCTCGGGACATCTGGAAAAACAAAAAATTTGACTAAAGGTTTTCCGAAGCCCCTTGAGCAATCGTGATCGGGACAAATTGAAAATGCAAAAGCCTGCAAAAAGACTTAGTCAAATTTTTTCAGACTTTCCCGAATGTCTCTTGAGTAAACGCACTCGGGACAAAGGAAGGTAAAAAAGTTTCTTTGATCGCAGGTTTTCCGAAGTCTCTTGAACGAACGTGTTCGGGACAATGGAAATAAAGAAACTTGAAGAAACACTTAGCCAAAAAATCTTCATTAAGAGCAAAGCTGCCTTACAATAAAGAAGTGCCCGAAAGAAGGAGTACAAAATAGAAGGGAAGGAAAAGGGGGCCCTAAAAAAGCCTAAGGGTTCGCGGCGTCCTGAGAGCCACTCGTTTCCCCACCCTTTTCCGCCACCTTCCGCGCTGGAATTGAAGGAGGAAGCTTCAGATGTTCGATCTTGGACCACTTCCACCGAGGCCCCCCAGGAATGTTTAGACCCTCTAGAAAAGAGAGGTCCAGACCTGGGAACCTCTGGAGAACTTGGTGCCGAACGAGACAGAAGCCGTCCTGAAACGCGACCTTGTTCATTTGATCAGACTTGTTCTTCTTAAGCTCAAGGTCGTCAAGCTCGTCCTTCAGATGCCCGACCTCCTCTTCCAGCACCTTTATCCGCTCCTCCCCCTTCGGCACCTCCTTCAAAGACTGGACCTCGGCTTGAAGGGCTTTCTTCTCAGACAAGAGCGTGACTATGATATTCTCTTTCTTTGCCTTGTCTTGGAGAAGGTCTTGGTTTGCAGCACGCAGCCCCGCCACGTCATTACGGAGGTCGGCAATCTTCCGGGAGGAGTCCGCCATCAAGACTTCCTTCTCTTTTCGGAACTCCTCCCGAAGGGTGGCAGCTTCCTCCTTCGCAGCATCTGCCAGCTGCTGGTTCTTGGCGGTCAATTTCGAGCACGTCGCTTTCGCCTTTTCTAGGGCCTCTAAGGCCGAAGCTCGGAATGCCGTCTGCCTGGCTACCCGAACTCGGAGAAAGCCGGCGTACCCCAGCAGCTGTAAAGAAGATAAAACGCAAGGTCAGAAAGAGCCAAACACTTAGGAAAAAATTGAAGGGGAAGAGCTGTGAAGGATATACCTGAGCAGCATGCTCGGTGATCTTCGCGGCAAGAGTGTTATCCCCCGGATGGGCCGCCGCTATAGCCTTGAAGGAGGCCTCGGTGAGCACCCCCTTCGCAATCTGCTTGGCCATTTCAGGACAGTCCTCGGAGTACAAGTTCATGTCCTCCGTGAATGTCCAGAAAGGCTCCTTCGGTATCTTCCCTTGCGGGACTTTGGCGTCACGGCGGGCCCTCGCCTTCGCGTGCTCGGCCGCCCAGTTCGGGGTAAGTAACTCCCCTACAGGGCGAAAAAGAGAAGCAGGTCAGAGATAAAGGCAATTCCAGAAAAAACAAATGAAGTACACTTTGACTGGAAACAAACCTGGCAGGACCTCGACAACAACGTCCTCGGAGTCCTCGGCCTCCTCGATCGAAACGCCCTTGCCCTTCTGCTTGCGCCGCTCCTCGGCAGAAGGTACTTCTACCACTACATCAAGGAGGGCCGGCGACGCAGTAGGACTTTGAGGAGGGACGTCGGTTGGAGGGACCTCGGAAGCAGCAGCCTCAGGCGCCGGAATGTCGGCTGTCCCAGGCTCCTCGGCAGTCTCCTCAGAAATTTCATCTAGAGGAACCTGAGCGGCTCTCTTTGTCCGTTTCCTCAAAGGACCCGCGCCAGTAGACTTCCGCCTTCTGGAAGCCGCCTTCTTCATCTGATCGTCCTTCTCCACTTGGCCGGAGAAGAGGGACTTGTAATAGGCGGCAGTGTCGTCGCCCATCTCTGAAACAGGAGAGAAACATCAACGTAAGTCCGAGGAAAAAACAGCAAAGGAGTAGAAGATAACTCACTTTCGGCAAGCATTTCGAAAGAAATCTCCTCCTTAAGAAGCTTGACCAACCAGGAATCTTTCCCGGCGATGGCAGGAGCTGGCATCCCGAGGTCAGTCTTGTGCTCCTTTACCACCTTCAGTTCCCGAAGGACCTCTTCGGTCATCAACTTCCAGTTGATTGGAAAAAGGTAAAGGGCACGCGGAGAGACCTCGGGATCCCAGTCAGAGACAGCCCGAATGCGGGCATCGAAATACGCGAACACGGGAGCCAACTCTGGGGTCAGCAGCATCCTCAGATCACCAACGTCCGCATCCAGTGTTCCCTGAGCCCATTCGGTCGGAACATACGACCAGGCCTCAGCCTTCTTCATGAAGAAGAACTTCTGTTGTCACCCCCGCCAGCTATCCTTAGTGGCGAGGTGAACATGAATTTCTTGCTCCCGGATCCCCGAGGTAGCATGAAATAGAAGCCACCCTTCGGGACCACAGAGAGCTTGTAGTACTACATAAAAATCCTGAAATGGGGTTCTATCCCGAAGACGCCACACATGCAGAGAAAGGCGTTGAAATAGCAGAACGAGTTCGGGGGAAGCTGGTTCACCGCAATGCCATGAAATTGGCAGAACTCGCACACCATCTTCGAGGGGGATATCGAAGACCGGCCTTCAGTTGGGCTCGGAAAACGGTAACCTCCTTACTATGGTTTGAAAATGCATAGTGGCTAGAACGAGGCAGCCTGATAACGGCGTAAGAGGGAAGAAAGAATTTTTGCTTCCACCTCTCTAACTTCTCAGGGGTGGTGCAACAAGGATGGGCTAAAAGAGGCTGCCAGCTCTCAGGAATGGGCATTTTCGACATAAAAATGAGTTTGAAAACGGAAGAAAACAGTTTCCAGAGAAAAACTCAGAAGAACACAGGGATCAAAACGCGCTAAAAAACAAAAACCCACCGAAAGATTTGCCAAAATCTGAGGACGCCGTCGTGAAAGTTGGCTGGAAAAAAGGCTCTGATTAAGGAAGCTCCGCCACAGAAAGCAAGAAAAATGCAAGAACAGAGGCAAAGCAGAGAAAAGAGCAAAAAACAGAGGCAAAGCAGAGAAAAGAGCAAAAACGTAAGGAACTTATGATGAAATGGGCTATTTATAAGCCAGAGGTGGGTAACCGAAACGCCGTCATAAGTACCCTTTAGAGGCGAACCGACGCCGTAATTACTCTCTGCACTTGAAAAGGCGCGCCCTCTGTAACCAACGCGACTCTCCTCCAATGGCAAAGCGCCACGTGTCAACTGCCGCGAAAAAATAGGGGACAGGTCCTCCAAACGTCCCTTGAAAGCTGGGACACGTCTTCTGACATCCCTGGAAAACTGGGACGCGCCGCTCAGACTGACACATTTGACCGAACAGACCTGCAGAAACAAAACGCCCAGACTCCGCCTCGAGGACGCCAAAAAGGCCAAGACCGTAGAGCCCGTGATCTTCGGGCAAAAGGCACATCCTCGGAACAGGTTATGCTTCCAAAAAGACTCCCACAGATGACCTCGGAAAGAGATGCAAAACCAAAGTCTTCCTTCGGCTTTCCAAAGGGGGGCATGTGATACCCAAAGGCTATCGCCTCTATCTGGCCGAACTCCCTGCCACAGTCATGGCCAGAAGAAGCTGGCGCTACCCGAGAAAAGGTGTGATCAGGCACCTCGGGAGATAGCCGAAGAGCTCCGAGCCCGGCACGCCAGGACACTACTCGCCCCCCCCCAGGGTCGTGAACTGATCGCCTTCGGAAAATTGTCACCTGACATAGCAAGCCGAACACGATATCCCCGAAGGCGGAACTACCTGAAGCTGGGAAACCCCAAACTCAGGGCTTGTTTCCCGAAGAGGCTCTGTCCGTACCAAAGGACGACCTCACCCAGGGACCTCGGGAGTACGGCAGGGGTATTTATGGAAGCATTTAAGGAAGCCTCTGACACATCCATTCACAGATGCCACAAGCCGCCTCAAAAGGCGCTCTACCACGCTAACGCCATCAAAATCACATCATGGCCCGTCTCAGCACATGGCTGAAGGCAACCTGCTACCAACTATCTGTCCCCTACGCCCGGAAATTCAGGAACATCCGACCGAACATGTGTCGCAATCTGAACGGGCTAGGCACTCCTATAAATACCAGGACTTAATACCAGACAGGGGGTTGGCTGGCAAAATACGGCTCCCATTACCAGGCAAAACTCCTCAGCCCTTTGTGCTATCTTTTCTGCCTTTCTCTCGGCCACCACTGACTTGGGCGTCGGAGGCTCCCCCCCCAGAAAAACACTCCGGGGGCCTCCTAACCTTTTGTTACTGAGCTTTCAGGCACTCTCCTTTAGGCGGCCCAGTCGACCAGGCGTTCTTCCTCCCAGAAGTCTCTCCACCAGTCACCATGACTATAAGCTATGAGGCCCCAGGCCATCAGAGTTAAAGTTCAGGATTCCAAGGACATCATGTCATGTGAGATTGGATCCTCCTACGCCTGGGTCATCAAATCATGTATTTAATAGTTTCTTTTATATTTTAATGCACTAACTTAGTAGAGTGTAAAAGGGTCATTAGTGTAAATGGTTGTTTCTTGAAGAAGTGTGCAAGGGAGAGGTATTAGTAGCAATAGGTAGGGATGAGAATGATCAAATGTGCCCTATAGCATAGGTAATAGGTAAAATTAAGAACAATGATACATGGACTTAGTTCTTTTCTACGCTTATTAAAAACTTAAAGATTAGTGATAGACTTGGCTGGACAATTATAAGTGATAGACAAAAGGTATGTTTAACTCTCATAAAAATTTAGCTACTTATTTCATTTTGATTTTCTTATATTAAATTTGCCTTTTTATTTGAAGCTTTGGTTTAAACCATTGCATAAATAATCCTTAATGTAGAGCACCACATGTGTGCCAGCCATATTTGAGCTAATTGGTATGGTAAGTACTTTGCTGGAAAAGTTGTTCTGGAATGTTGTCAGATTAACTAATATGATAGAATTTGAAGCTCAGATGAAGAATATCAAAGAAATTACATTTAAGGGATGGGAGAAGCTTTTTCAAATTGGCCTCTAGCACTGGCGTAGGCCTTTTCCAATTTTATGGTAAAGTGTGACATTGTCTATAATAATTTGTGTGAAAGGTTTAATGGTTTGATTCTAGAACCTAGGTGTAAGGCAATAGACAATATGTTTGAAAAGATTATGTAATAAACTAAGTCTAGAACTAGTTTAGTCAATGAAACACCTACCTACACCACATAAGTGATCATTTGGAAAATAATAAATGCTAGATGCTTATGTTCTGGTACTTGTGTCTATATATCCATATAAGACTTCTAACATTTTTACCATTTGGGATATGATGGTGTTACAGATTAGGATTATGGTAATGGTTAGGTTACACTAGCAAAGAGAAGCATGTGCGACCTGGCCTAAGGAGTTTGGGCACAATATATACAGAAAATTGAAGATCAACAAGAAGGAAAGTAGATGTTGCACATGTATGTGGAATAAAGCAAGTGGCTTTGAGGTTTTATAGAAAAATGTTAAATATGTTATAAATGTTGAGGAGGGGACATGTAAGTGCGGTAGTTGGCAATTAACTGGAATCCCATGTAGACATACTATATTTGCCATAAGCATCAAGGAGGAAGAGACAGAAGATTATCTTCATGAATTCTATACTAAGAACAACCTTCTACTTTCAATTTATGATATGTTCAATCTCTACAGTAAAGTTGTGGTGAAAAAGGAGTCATGAATCCTGAGCCACTACCACCTCTTCAAAAGATAATCACAAAAAGACTGGTAAAGAAAAAGAAGTTAGATAATCTTGAAATGATTAAGGAGATAACAGAATGCCTAGGGCACTACAACAGAGAAAAAGCAAAACTACCAAAAAAACCAACTGAAGTTGTGACTAATTTGTGACTAACAGTCGCTTTTTAGTGGGGTTCACAAAAAATTGCGACTGATTTGTGATTGATGATCTTCAGTCACTTTTATGTAGTATCTTTTTAGTTGCAATTTGAAAAGAAATGCAAATGTTAGTCTCACTTCAGTCATTTTTTTAGGCCTCATGTGGTAATTGTTAAACAGTCATTTTTTATTTTATAAATTTTAAGATCAGTCTCTTATATATGAAAATAGATGTGTGCCTAAAAAATTGTATGTTGTTCAGTGATGACAACTTAGTGTTGACACATTGTACAGTTTGTGGAAAGTTCAGATATAAAGAAGGGACAATGAACAGAGGAATCAAAAAACAAATTTTGAAAAAGGTTTTGCGGTACCTTCCAACCATTGAGTGGCTGAGGCGTTTATTTATGTCTACCTGTATGACTAAGCATATGATGTGGTATGTGGGTAATCAAGCTACTCAAAATGGTACAATGGGTCATTTATGTCAAAGTGAAACTTGGAAGCATGTGAACTTAACTTTTCCATACTTTGCGGTGAAAATTCATAATGTACAACTTGGGCCTTGTATAGATGAGTTTATGCCAAATTCTACTATGGGAAGGACGTATTCTATCTGGCCAATTTTCATTGTTGTTTATAATTTTCCACTAGAAATGTGTATGAAAGAAACATATATATTTATATCATTGTTGATATCAGGTCCAAGGTCCGTGGGATGAATTATTGATGTATTCTTCCAGCCACTCATTGATGAATTGAAGATGGTGTAGGTATACGGAGTTGTAATGTGTGATGCATTTTTATCTCAATATTTCATGATGTGAGCTTGTTTAGTATGGACAATTAGAGGTTTCCCAATATATGTGAAGTTTTTAAGGTGAAGTACGTATGGAAGATGAGCATGTCTATATTGCATGGAGAACAGTCAGTCATTCCAATTAAAGTATGGCAAGAAACCTTGCTGGTTGGAATGTCATAGGAAATTTTTTACGAGGAATCATTTTTTCTGTGGCAATATTACTGCATTTCTTCTAGGTCTAAAGTTAAGGGCGACAGTTGTTCCTCTAATGTTTAGTGAGGATATTAGTGTAGCCCTTAATGAAATGCAATTCCTACATATGGGTGCATTGTTGGATAATCTTCATGCGTTTGATTTTGGTTCAACTCACAATTAGGTTAAAAAGTCAATTTTTTGGGAGCTGTCGTATTAAAAACATTTGCTTATAAAACATAATCTTGATGTGAGGCACATAGAGAAGAATTTCTTTAAAAATCTGTTTTTAACAATTATGGATATTAAAGGTAAGACGAAGGGTAACCCTAATGTCTAATTAGATCTTCAAGAGTTGGAAATGCATCCTAAGCTACACTTGGTGGAAGATGGTAATACCATAGACAAATTAAAGGCAACATACGTTCTAGAGAAAAAAAAGATAAGAAAAATATTTAATTGGCTTAGAGCGCTGAAGTTCCCAAACGGATATGCATATAATTTAGCATGCAATGTGATTGTTTTGGACTGCAATTTTGACCTATTTAAAAGTCATGACTGTCACATATTTTTTCAACAACTGTTACCAATTGCGTTGCATGGCTACATATCACAAATAATGTGGATCACTATATCGGAATGTTGTATATTTTTTCGACAACTGTGCTCACAAAAAATTAGGGTAGATGACATGGACAAACTTGAAAAACTCAACATTATCACCATGTACAAACTCGAGATGATATTTCCTCCACCATTTTTTGACTCAATGGAACACCTCCTAGTTCTTTTAGCTTGTGTGGCTAAACAATGTGGTCTTGTTCAATTTCAATGGATGTATCCCTTCATCTCTTAAAAGAAAAGCGCAAAACAAAGTGAAAATGGAGGCCTCAATTGTTGAAGGTTATTTGGTTCAAGAGATGACACCGTTTTGCGAACATTATTTTGGCCTTAACACAAATACTACGCTCAATCATGTTTCACGCAATGTGGCCATAAATACAATTGTTGGTAACTCTACACCTCCATTGTCATTGTTTCGAAGTGAAAATTGAAATTTCCTGGCTTGTGGTTCATGAAGGGTTCTAGATGAAGATGAATTACATTAGGCACATCTTTACATTCTACAAAATTGCAAAGAACTTTATCTATATTTCCAATTAGTATGAAATGCGATGATATTTTTGTTTCAAACATCACAACTTACATGTTAGTTAGGAAATAGCCATATAACATCTATCACTTTACAGGATTTTTAACTACATAATTCAAAGAAAATTCTTGTAATACGGTGATAGGGAGATGGATGAGCTACGCGTTCAACATTTTGGTCAAGGTTTCAGCAATATGTAAGCTTTGCATCAACTTTTATACTTTTTTTTCAGTATAAGTGGTAGTATTATACTTATTTGCACCTTAATAAACCTTAATTCGTTATTTGTATGGTGAAATCCATCTAAACATCATAGGAAAACGTCTTGCTGAATCATCGTGAAGGCCTTTATATTCAATAAATAGTTTTAGCGGATGTGCAGCAAATGATTTCTGCTTTCATACCCATGCTTATGGGTCTATAAAGTCAACTACAAATTGGGACGTATGTGTTAAGGATGAGACTAGAGATTCTGGAGGGTACAATTTCTATGGCATGATAGATGAGACAATCGAGCTACTATATTCTGGGTGCAAACCTAACTTTGTCATCATGTTCAAATGTATATGTTTTGATCTCACTCATGGAGTTCACACCTATTTACCATTTGGATTAGTTGATGTCACATAGAAATTGAGATTAGGCCCACCTCAACCTTTTATTCTTACCTGTCTATCTGAAACACTTAGAAGAACAAAGGTTAGGAGCTCCCCGGGAGTGTGTTTTTGGGCGAGGAGCCTCCGACGCCCAAGTCAGTATTTGAGGGTGGAAGTAAGGAGCAGAGAACAAAGAGTAAAGAATGTTTTCTGTTCTTACCAAGGTCCCTCCCAAGCATTTATAGGAGGGTGGAGGGAGGATGCCATTTGTCACAGCTGGCCCAGATCATGGCACGTGTTCGGTCAAATCTGATCCGTACATTCCGAGGTAGGCGTCACCAGCTGGTCGTAGGCCATTCTGGCCAGAGGGTAGTGGCGTGTATGAGGTCTTTCTATCAAAGGCTTATTAACCATTTTTGTCGTATCCCCGTAAAACCCCTTTGGAAGGAGATTTTCCCCGAGGGCTAGTGGGGAAGGCCCTTCGGCAGAGTGGGTCACCTTCGGGAGGCATTTTCCATTGTTGAGGATGATAGATCTACTTTTCTGAGGTTGGTAAATCAGAAGGTGGTGAAAGACACCTTTTCCCGAAGTTAGTCATGTCACCTTTTCGAGGGTGGTGTCGATGGTGTGCCCCAAGGTCGGGCTAAGTCCTTACCGGTGTGGTTTCCAAATAGCTAATCAGGAGATCTTTGAAGGCCATAACCCTTCAGCTATCACATGCCTCCTTCAGAAAGCTGAAGCTATGTCTTCGATGTTGAGCCTTTGAGAGCGTGGCATGGAGATCTTTACTGGAGGTGATAGTCATCCCCGTTTGCATAGCTAACTTCTGACTGAAGTAACCATCTTCAGAGTGGGTGCCTTTTCGGTTCAACATGCCTCTTTCAGCCGAAGCAGTTTCTTTGACATCAAATGGGACTCTTTGATTTTGACCAAGCTATCGATGTTCCCGAAGTTGTATCTTTGGATGGGGAAAATATCCCCCCTTTGAGTTTTTTATCTTCTGTTCCTTGCTAATGAATCGTCACGTCTTTTGACAAGGTAGTCACGTCACTTCGGGCTAGGCTTACATAGGTCTACTAATGTCAGAAGGTGTGCCCTTGTTTCTCGTGTTGGGTGACATGTGTCACTAGGTGACTGGCGAATGGTCGCGTCCGTTACATCAGTTACGTCCCTTTACCTGCGAAGGGGCATTATGGCGACGCTTTGCCTTCCTCCTTCGGTTTATATAAACCCTTCCTCCTTCAAAGTTTTCCACACTTCTCAAATTTTACTCATTTTGCTCTCTGATTTCCTTTCATCTTTCATCTTTGTTTCACGGTGGTGTTAGTGGCGGAGCGACTTCCAGCGAGTTGGGTGTGATTTCTGAAGTTCCTGTCTTCATTTTGAACTAGGTGGGTTTCTTTCCAAAGTGCTTTTTTTCTTTGTTTCAATTCTTTCCTCTTCGTCTTCCCGAGATTAGGGTCTTATTTCTGAGCATGTCTTCTTCCCAAATTGAAGCTCATCCCGTTCCTGAGAGTTGGCTTCCTCTTATCTCTAATCTGAACTGTGCCACTTCGAAGAAAGTGAAGAAGTTGTCGGCTAAATTTTTCCTCCCTTCCTACGCCGTCACCAGGCTCCCTAGTCCTGGCATGCCTAACTATGCTCCTCGAGTGAACGAGATCACTGTCTTCAGGGCACAGTTGAAGGCGGGAATTTGGTATCCCCCTCCAGAGATGGTTTGTGACTTCTGCCAATTTCATGGCATTGTCATTAACCAACTTCCCCCGAACTCCTACTCCTATTTTAATGCATTCCTTGGCATGTGTGGGGTTTTCAACATAGAGCCCCACTTCATTTTTTTCATGCAATATTAAAACTTCACCCCGTTCCGAAGGGCGGGTTTTACATTTTGCTCCCTTAGGGTTCTGGGAGAAAAAAATACACATTCACCTTCGAGACCGGTGGAAGGACATGTCATTTAAGTGGGCTTCGAGTGTCTTGGCCATTGACATAGTTGACCTGAGGAAGCTCTTAACCTTAGAGCTAAAGTCCCAGTTTGAGGAGTTTCACAGCCATATTCAAGTTGTAGCCCCAAGGTCCTTCCACGTTCTCTGTACCCTGTCCCAATCAGATGAAGTTTCATGACCGAAGAGGTCCTTTGGGGGTTTAAGGTACTTAAGGAACATTTTACCGATGAAGGTATGCCAAAGCCCTTGGTTGACAGGAATAAGATGTGGTTGGTGATGCTCCTTCGAGGAGAACTTATGTATTCAGCACTGAAAGATAGTAAGCTCCTTTGCAATTTTGTTACTTATGCCTTTCCGTACTTACATTGATGTTCTCCTTTTTGTAAAGATGGGTGATAAATCTACAACTTTCTGCAAGAGTCTCTTCCTCGGTCAGGTCGAGAAAGGAGAGCAGCAGAAAAAAAAAAGTGCCAAAAAGGAAAAAGGCACCAGCAGGACCATCTTCGGGGTCTAGGTCAAAGAAGACCAAAGAGGACTCCCTTCTACCTCCGCCCAAAGGTGAAGTGGAGGTGCTTGACCAAACTCCTATTCTGGCCAACCCATCCTCGGAACCTGCCATCTGCTCAACCCCTCTTATTCCCAATGTAGCTGTCAAGACGTTGGGGACTTCGGTCGAGGAGCTTTTGGTCGAAGAACTGGAGGAACGCCAAAAGAAGTAGGGCAAAGGTGTCCCCACTGAAGCCCTTGATGTTAGCGATACCAACAACAATGACGTCGAAGTACCCCAAAGTTTGTCCCTTAGTCATTCATTTATGAGTTTCAGCATTTCTGGTATTTTAGACCATGTAGATGAATGGCTAAGGGATAACATTTTAATGGAACTTCGGCGTGACTTTGCAGAGGAACAAGCGCCGGCTCAATAGGTGGTAGAGGATGCTTGGAAGAGGGCCCTTCAGGATGTGAAAATCCCGAGGGGCAAGGTTCCGAAAGAGCCCTTCTGGACTTTCACGGATGACATGGACTTGTTCTCCGAGGATAGCCAGAAGATGGCTCCTCAGATGGCGAAGGGCATTATGACTAATACCACATTCCAGTCACTAACGAAAGAGTGTCCAAATGAGGAGGTCTTCGCCGTGAGGATGAGCGAACATGCTGCCCAGGTAAACCTTAAACCCTTTAGGACTTAGAATTGTTCTGAGCTTTTCCTCATTTTGACTCTTATTCAGAGTCTTTCCTTTTATAGCTCTTGGCATACAGTGGATTTTTCCGAGCTTGGGCAATAAAACAACCTTTGGCCCGAACTCGGTTGGAAGAGAACTTGGCAAAAGCCAAAGAACTTTTTGCCAGCTCAGTCGTCATGTACGGTGAGCTTAATAAAATTCCCAAGGAGGACCTGGCCAGCCTTCGGGAAGAAGTGCTGAAGAGACAAAATGAACTCTTTGTGGATTTATCTTCCAAGGTGGAGGATCTCAGCGCAAGGCTGGTAGCGCTAACTTTCCCAACGAAGCCTTCTAGAAGCAGAAGGAAAAAGCCATCACTGATCTTATGAAGACGCTGGGGCTCAACGCTGAAGTCCTGGCCGAGGTCGATCGGTTGAAGAAGAAGAAGAAAAAGAAGCTGGAGAATGAGGTGGAGGTCTTGAAGAATAAGCTGGAGGACTTAAAGGCAGAGAAGGCTAAGTCTGACGAAACGACTAAGTCTTCTTGTCAAAATGGTTTTTGCCTTGCTCGCCACCAAGTCCTGTCCAAGTTTCCTAACCTTGACCTTTCTTTTTTCCGTGCACTGGACATCCTCAAAGGACCATCTTTGAAATGGTCAAGGGTAGAGTTCCCCAACCTTCACATCCTTCCTTCTCCGGCGACCGAGGTTAGTGCGGACGAAGATGATGAGGCTGAGGATGAACAGACCGAGGATGCTGGAGTCCCCGAAAATGGGCAAGACAAGCAATAGGCTCCTTCTTCTTTGCCTCCTCTTTTTCTTTTTTCGTAATCCACTCCTTGTACTTCTGTAATGAAATTTTATTGAAACTTTCCTGCTTGAAATTTTGGCTAAGTCCATGATTAGGACGACTTTGGGCAAGTTTCAACATTCAGCAACTAACCATTTTCGACAATGAGTCATGTTATCCTTTAAGTACTTACAACTTCAGTCTCTTTTGAAGGTTTCACAACCATATTCTGTCGAGCTTCTTCGGAAGACTTGCCTTCCAAAAATGGTTAAGTATTTTTAGGACCAACCATGTTTGGTCAACCACCTTCCGTAAAAATTGGACCATTTCACCATGCATCTTCAGAAATGACCACATTCGGGTTCCCTTTCTTCGGCATCAACCTTGTTCGGTCACTCACCTTTGGTTAAAAATTGCACAATTTCACTCATACATCTTTGGAAACAACTACGTTCGGTTTTCCTCCCTCGGCGACGACCATGTTTAGAAACAACCATGTTTGGTTTGCCTCATTTGGCTCAAAACATGGTCAGTTGACTACCTTTGACACAAATTGTACAATATTTCTTATGCACCTTTGGAAGCAACCACATTCGGTTTGTGACCTTCAGTGTCTTTTGCACACATTTCTCTTTTGAAAATTTTTCTAAGTGTAGAATTTTTTCAAAGAGTCTTAATGCCATGTATTTTTCAATTCTTCACCTTCGGTATCACCGAGCTTGTAGACTCCTGCCCGAACTTCCTTGAGGACCAAATAAGGTCCACCCTAATTTACCTGAAGTACTCCATGAGATGGTCTTTGAGCTTCAAATTCAGCATTTCGGAGAATGAGGTCCTTTTTCTTGATTCTTTTATGCTTGACATGCAAGTTTGAAGCAACAACTACTCTCTACAAAAAAGCTTTTCTTCTAAGCTCTGCCATCTCTCTATGCTCATTAATCAGATCCAACTTGGTTCTTAAATCGAGGTTGTTCGCTTCTTCGTCGAACACCTGTATCCTCATCGATGCCTATACAACCTTGAGAGGGATAATGGCCTTCATGCCGAAGACGAGTGAGAAAGGTGTCTCACCCTGGGAGTTGTTCGGTAGCTACAGAGCACACTCGGAAGCTCTCCTGGCCATTTTCCCTTTGTTTTATTCAACCTCTTTTTAAGACCATCTTTAATCGTTCTGTTGGACACTTCAAGTTGTCCATTGCTCTGAAGATGGGCAACCAGGGCGAAGTGGAATTTTATTCTGAGGTTGGCTGTGAATTCCTGGAAACCTTTATCAGTGAACTGGGAACCATTATCAACTACTATCACCCTTAGTACACTAAATCTGCATATGATGTTCTTCTAGACAAATCTTTGTATGTCCTTTGCCGATATTACTGCTAAAGGCTCTGCCTCGATCCATTTGGTAAAATAGCCTACTGCGGCTAAGCAGAACTTCACTCCTCCTGGAGCTGTTGGGAGAGGCCCAATGAGGTCAATGCCCTATACCACGAAGGGGTAAGGATAGTTTGCTGAAGTTATCACTTCTGATGGTAGTCTCTGGATGGGAGCGTGTCTCTGGCATTTGTCACATTTCTGAACAAATTGCATCGCATCCTTGCTTAAGGTAGGCTAGAAATATCCTTGGTGGAGTAGTACCCCGGCAAGGGCATCAATTCTTATGTGAGAACCACAGGCCCCACCATGGACTTCTTTGAGGATTATCTCAACATCCTCTTCGCTGACACACCTCTGTAACGGCCTTGCATACCCTTGTCAGTACAACTCTTCTTTAATCCGGAAGTATCTTCCAAAGCGCTTTCACACTTTCGCCACTTTAAGAGGATCTTCGGGAAGCTCCAAAGTTATGAGGTATTTCTTGATAAGATCTTTCCACCCTTTGTCCGAGGTTGTTATGCACATTACTGCTATGCTTGGCTAATACAGCACTTCGGTGGACTCCTTTGATTTGGCCAGAGTATCTGCTTCTGTATTATCTCATCGCAGTACGTTTTCTATATGTACCGTGTCGAACTCCTGGATGAGCTTTTTCACGAGATCATGGTACTTTGCTAAGTTTGGGTCCTTTGCCCCATAGTCCCCCGCCATCTGTTGGACCACTAGTTGAGAATCGCTGTAGGCCTTCAGATTCCTCACACCTACTTTTTTTGCTAGCCGCAAGCCTGCTATAAGGGCTTCATATTTAGCGACATTGTTGGTGACATTGAATCCAAATTTGATGGCCTTCATAGCTTCCATACCTTTAGGTCAGTAGAGGATTACTCCGGCTCTTTGGTGTTCAGGTCCTGAGGCACCTTAAACGAATAACATCCACTTAGGCTCATCATTTTTGAGGTCTTCTGGACTACCTTCGGTTTTAGGTTCCTCGGCGGTGAAGTCTGCTAGCGCTTGGGCTTTTATTGCCTTTCTTGGCTCGTAGATGATGTCGTATACACCGAGTTCAATCGACCACTTTGATAATCTTCCCTAATGGTCAACCTTCTTCATGACATCCCGAAGAGGTAGGTTACTCCAAACAATGATAAAGTGCCCCTAGAAGTAAGGTCGCAACCTTCTACTTGCCAGAACTAAAGCATAGATGGCCTTTTATAGAAGAGGGTACCTAACTTCAGCACCATGTAGGGACTCACTCACATAGTATATTGGCTATTGCTTTCTTCCTTCTTCCTTTACAAGTACCGAACTCACTGCCTTTTTGGTGACAGCGAGGTAGAAGATGAGGGGTTCTCCTTCCCGTGGCTGTCGGAGTATCGGCAGACGGGTTAGGTAGCTTTTGAGCTCCTCCCAAGCCTTCTGACAATCTTTGTTCGAAGGGTGTTCCTCAGGACCGAAGTTACCTTTATTTTTTACTGCTCTAGTAAGCACTTTAAAGAATGGTTGGCACCAGTCCCCGTATCTGGAGATGAATTTGCTAAGGGCCGTGATTCTCCCGGTAAGCCTTTGCCTATCCTTGGTCATTGTGGGAGTTTGGAATCCTAGCAAGGTCTTAAAATTTTTTGGATTGGCATCAATACATCTTTCAAATACCATAAACCCAAGGAATTTGCCAGCCGTTACCCCGAACACACATTTCTCGGGGTTAAGATGGATCCCGAATGTTTCTTCCAAGTCTATGATATGACTGCTAGGCTGTTTGCTCTTGACTATCATATCATCTACATATACATCCATATTTCCCCTAATTTGAGAGCTGAATACCTTGTTCATCAATCTTTCGTATGTTGCTCTTGCATTTTTAAGGCCGAAAGGCATTCTCATGTAGCAGTAGGTACCGACCTTGGTTATGAAGGCGGTTTTTTTCCTCGTCTTCAGGATTCATCTGAATTTGGTGATATCAACTGAAGGCGTTGAGGAAGCTAAGAAGACCATATTCGGAAGTGGAGTCTACTAATTGGTCTATTGGTAACAGAGGGTCGAAGTCCTTAAGGCAGGCATCGTTTATGTTTCACAAGCTGATACACATTCAGAGTTTATCGCTTCCCTTCTTTGTCGCAACAACTATGTTGCTTAGCCATTCTGGGTACTTGACTTCCCTTATTATGCCTGCCTCCATTAGCCGTTGGACTTCAGTTTTAACAAAGTTGTTCTTATGCGCTGAGAGGCTACATTTTTTCTGCCAAATAGGCTTCACTTGCGGACACGCTTTAAGAAAATGTTGGATTATACCAGGATCCACCCCAGGCATATCACTTGGAGAGTAGGCAAACAGATCATTGTTCATTAATAAAAAGGATACAAGCTTTTCCTTGTCACATTCGGCCAATTTTTTACCCATTCGGTTACTTCAGCCTGGGATAAGCTCTTTGCCGACCATGCTCTTTTCTCCTCCTATTACTTCTTCACCGACCATGCTTTTTTCTTCCAAAGTCTGTGTGTGAACTTTCGTTGAACTTTGTCTTGCCTTCACGAAAAATTTCCTTACTTCGGCTTGATCAATGAATATTTCCGCGTTCCCCTCCTTTGTGCCTAAGGTGACTGTTAGGAGCTTCATGTTTGGATGAACGTGAAGATTTCCTTGTGTCTGCCATTCAAGGATGGCATTGTAGGAAGAAGGAACATCTATGACAATGAGCCACGTCATTGGGGAGCCAAAGAGCTCTTTCTCATTCTGAACCAAAGTTCTCTTTAGCATCAAAGGCAGATCGATCCACCTGAGTATAAGGAGTTCAGATGGACCTTCGCTGAAGGTGGGGGAGGTAATGGGTTTAAGATCACCCTTGGAGACGCCCAAGTTTGGCAACAAGTGGGAGAACAGAACGTCAGCATTGGAACCATCATCAATGAGCACTCTTTTGATATCCCAGCTCCCTATCCTTGCCATGATTAGGAGGGGGTCATCATGAGGGAACTTCACGGTGGACCCATTTATCGAATAAGCTTGTTCGCTGGGTTTCCGAACTCCATCATCTATATTTCTCGTACATTCCTTTTCCTCTCGGCCGAGGGTATCCAGTGGTGATTGTTTGGATCACTCCTGTCGGAGGTGGTGGATGCTTTTTAGGACTTTGATTGCGATGTCGGTCGGAGTCATAGCCCTCATCTTCTCCTTTCCTTTCTTTTTCCCTTCTACCTTTGGGCAACGGCATACGCAGGTAGTGTTGGAGTTGCCCCTACTTGATTAAAGATTCAATGTACTTTCTCAGCTGGAAGTAATCCTCGGTATAGTGCCCATGGTCCCAGTGGAATTGACAGAACTTCTTCATGTTCTTTTTTTTTTTGAGGTCATGGCCTTCAGACATTGGATAGCGGTTCCTTATCTTTCCATGGCCATGAGTATGTTAATCCTTGTAGTGTTCAAGGGAGTGAAAGACATTGGTTTCTTCCCTCTTTGTTTTCGACATCTACCCCTGCCCTCGGTTGGGTACCGAGGTTGGTGACTCTAACCTTCGGAGTTATTTTGATCAGATTTCGGCCTTCCCATTCTCAATTCTTTGGCCGTCATGTGCTGTTCTGCCCTTTGGTAGAATTCTTCGTGGCTGTCAAGGGGATCCTTGGAGAACTCATAGAAGAGTTGTGAATCTCTCTAAAGTCCCCTAATCATGGTGAGGATGCGGATTTCGGGGCAAAAATTGAGGACACTCAGGGCCTCTCGGTTGAACCTCTTGACATAGTCCCAAATGGTCTCCCCATTCTTTTGGACTATGTCAAACATTTGGATGGCCATCTTTGCCGTTGGTCTACTTCTGATGAACTGTTGGCTGAATGTGGCAGATTACTCCTAGAAACCCATTATGGTTCTAGGAGCCAAGGAGTTATACCACGCAGTTGCCGGCCCTGAAAGAGTGACTTCGAAGCACTTGCAAAGGGTGGCGTCATTAGTGCTGTGCAGCACCATGCTGTGCCTATATTTTGTTAGGTGAGCTTAGGGGTCACTGCGCCTATCATATGTTTCCAAACATGGTACTGGGAAGTCAGTTGGCATAGGTGCCTCTACTACTGCATGAATGAAGGGTGACTCTTCTCCGATGAAGGTCTCAGACAACCTTGACCAGACAGGTTTTTAAATCTATTTTTCCACCTTCTCCAACCTCTCTAGGATCTTCTCCATGAGGGTGGCAGTACTGGCTTCTCTGTTGATGACTCATTGTGAGAACCCCTGCTTCCAGAGCTCCGGCAAGGTAACCTTGGGCTTCTCTCTTGCCGGGCCCTAAGAGAAAGTGCCCTTCCCTCAGGAGGTGGTTATGACCACCTTTGGTTGAGTTGTTGAGTCATTTCAGCCACAATAGAGCACTGAAAATCTCGCAGAAAGCTCATCGTGACCGTCAAAGGATGATCGTCCTCCGGCAATGAAGTCTTTACTGTAGGTTGTTCAGTAGCTGTTAGAGCTTCTGACACGAACTAGGACTTCGGGAGTCCCTTGTCCTTAGAACACCGGGTCTCAACAATGTCGATCTGAGAATGAGTTCCCATAGACGACACCAAATGATGCCCGGCGGCATCCTCGTTGAATGACATGTTGGCCCACAGAGAGGACTTCTGGTGGGAGAGTATCCGAAACACTTAGAAGAACAAGAGTCAGCAGCTCCCCAGAGTGTGTTTCGGGAGAGGAGTCTCCGACGCCCAAGTCAGTATCTGAGAATGGCGGAAAAGAGCAGAGAGTAGAGAGTAAAGACTGTCCTCTGTGTCCTTACCAAGGTCCCTCCCAAATATTTATAGGAGGGTGGAGGGAGAAGGCTGTTTGTCACAGCTGGCCCAGATCATGACATGTGTCCTTACTCAAATCTTAGTTTTTCTTCCCCTCATCGATTCCAATCAACTTCTCCTCCTCTATCAACATCCGGCTCCACCCAACTTTTCCTTATCTCTACCATTTATGTAAATAGTTCCCATATATGCTTCATTTTCTGTTTATTTTTCTTCAATTTATTCTATTGAGTTGTCTTGTTTTTCTCTTTCAATTTTAGTTCACATTTTTCTATGTTGATTTGTTGATGATTGTTGTAATTTTAGGCATTTTAGTACTTTTTCTCTGTTATGTAATTTATGTAATTTTAGGGTAATTTTAGTAATTTTATGTAGTTTTAGGATTGTAGGTGATAGCCAAAGGCTATTGCCTCCTCAGTAGTAACTCCCTGCCAGAATATTGGCCGAGGAGTCTGACGTCACCCAAGAGAGGGTCTTTTCACTGACCTCGGAAGGTGCGAAGTCAAACACTATGAGCTCGAGACTTTGGTTAGCTCGTCAGGAATTCCGAGGACAACACCGTCTCCATCGAGGGGCCAAACTGACTGCCCCGTCTTCGGGTAAGAGAGCCATCTCCCTGAAGCAAGGGAGAATCTCCCCGAAGGAAGAGGCCCCAAAGAGGTCTTCCTCGAACAAGAAACACCTGAACGAGGGAATCCCCGAACTATGGGTGTGAGTCCCGAAGAAGGTGTTCATCAAGGGCGCTCCCAGAATTATGGGATAGATCCCGAAGGAGGTGCTCGCACCGAAGGACGGATAGAATCCGAAGAGGGTGCCCGCACCGAAGGGAGACCTCGCCCAGGGGACCTCGGGAGTACGGTATGAGCATTTAAGGAGCCTCTGACATGTCACCCACAAGCCCTACACGTCACATCTGAACGGCGAAATGACACGCCGCAGCCGCCCCAGTCCTGACACAACCCGTCCGGGTCCAGGGCTAAAAGAGGCTGCAAACGGCTGCCTGTCCCCTAGGTCCAAAGAGACAGATCAAATCCGACCGAACACGTGTCATGATCTGAACAGACCAGCTACTCCTATAAATACTAGGAAATGGGACTGGGCAAAGGAAGGGCATTTTCCTCTCTCTGAGAAAACACAGAACAGGCAAGACACTTGATCCCTTAGTGTTCTTCCTCCACTCTCACTCAGAAAACTGACTTGGGCGTCGGAGGGTCCTCCCCGGAAAAGCAAACCGGGGACCTCCTAACCTTTTCTTTGAGCTTTTCAGGCGCACTCAGCTGGGAAACCTGAGCTCCAGGCGCTTGCCTCCACAGGAAGTCTCTCCACCTGTCAACATGACAGCAAACGAAGATGCCTTGGGGCATCATTTGGCGCCGTCTGTGGGAAACTACTCCCAGGTAGCTGTTGTCGAAACTCGGCGTTCGAAGGACAGAGGACTTCCAAAGTCCCCGTCCGCGCCTGAGACCCAACCAGCTACCGAACAAAGTCCCCCAGAGACTTCCTTGCCTGAAGAGGAACGCCCTCTTGTCATCACCATGGATTTTTTAAGAGACTTTCAGAGGTCTGTTGTGGCTGAAATGACACAACAAATAGACCGAAGATGGCCGCAACCAGCCCAGGCGCAAAAACCCACTTCGTCAGCACGACCTCGGGAGAAAAGCCCGAGGGCAACCCATCATAGCTCGGGAAGTGGGGAGCCACGAGAAGAGTCCTCAACAGATAACTTGCCCCTCGGGGCACGGCTGGCGGAAAGAGCAAGGTCTAAACAACCTGAAATCCCGTCCAGAAGAAGTTTATCGCCAGAGGCAAGGTCCCCCTCACCTCGGTACCGAAGTCGCTCCCCGAAGAGACGGCAACAGTCCTTTTACCCGAACCTCCAAGCACCAGGAAGAGGAGCCCAGTGCTACGCTCCTCCTGGAGAAAGTCTTGGCAAGACTGGAGAGAGTGGAACAGCAGGTGGCACGCAAGCCTGTTTGGGCCAGGCTAACTGAAACCGTCTCTGGAGATGAAACTCCTTTCGCCCGAACAGTGGTCGAGGCGGCCATGCCAAGTGACTTCAGGCTACCTCGGCTAGAGACCTATGAGGGCCGGACTGATCCCCAGGCCCACCTAAGAAAGTACAAACGCAGCATGGTGCTACACGGGGCTGATGATGCTACACTCTGCAAGTGCTTTGAAGTCACCCTCGCAGGACCAGCAACTGCCTGGTACAATTCCCTGCCTCCCGGAAACATCAGGGGGTTCCAGGAGCTGTCCACAGCGTTCACCCAACAGTTCATTGGGAGCAAGCCGACGGCGAAGATGCCCGTCCAGATGTTTGACATAGCACAAAGAAACGGGGAGACCATCCGTGACTATGTCGAGAGGTTCAACAGAGAGGCCCTCAGTGTTCCGGACTTTCGTCCCGAAATCCGCATCCTCGCCATGACGAGGGGCCTCCGGAGGGATTCGCACTTGTTTTATGAATTCTCCAAAGATCCCCCGGACACGCTGGGAGAATTCTACCGAAGGGCTGAACAACATATGACAGCCGAAGAGCTAAGAATGAATGGACCAAAGGCTGACCATATTCACGCTCGTGGCGAAGGGTCCAGCCAGCAAGCCCGGTGTCCAACGGAACAGTTAGGCCGACCTCGGAGAATGCGAGTAGGAGGAAGAAAGCCCCAAAACTTTACACCTCTGAGCACCACGAGGGCTAACGTCCTCATGGCATTGGAAAAACAGGGGGCTCAAATCCAACGACCGAGGGGCATGACTGCTGACAACAGAAGGAACATGAAGAAGTTCTGTCAGTTCCACCGTGATCACGGTCATGACACCGAAGACTGCTTTCAGTTGAAAAAGTACATTGAATCACTGATAAAGCAGGGCCAGCTTCGGCGTTATTTGAGAATGCCTTCCCCGAAAGGGAAAAAAGAGGAAGAAGGAAAGCCCGATGACGAGGATTACGATTCAGACAGGCGAAGGAACCGAAGTCCGAGAAGGCGTCCTCCACCTTCGGCAGGAGTAATACAGACGATCACAACCGGGCTTCCATCCTCGGAAAGGAAAAGAAGGGCCAGAGAGATAGCGGTGATGGAATATCAGAGCCCAATGAAAAAATTGGCCCGCGAGGATGGCTCCACCATCGTATTTCCCCATGACGATCCATTGCTGATAATGGCGAGGATAGGAAACTGGGACGTCAAGAGGGTACTGCTGGAAGATGGGTCAAACGCAGACGTCTTGTTCTCACATTTGCTGCCAAGCTTGGGCGTATCCAGGAGTGACCTCAAGACTGTTACTTCACCCACGTTCGGCGTAGGACCATCTGAGCTACCTGTCCTCGGGTGGATCGACCTCCCCTTGATGATGAAAGGAACTTCGGAGAAAGGAACTGCTGAGTTGTTCGCCTCTACCATGGCAAGGTTCATAGTCATGGACGTTCCTTCGTCATACAACGCCATCCTCGGCAGACAGACACAGGGAAATTTGCACATTCGCCCTGATGTAAAGTACTTGACCGTCACCTTCGCCACCAAAGAAGGAGACGCAAAGATCTTCATTGATCAAGGCGAGGTGAGAAAGGTGTTCGTCAGAGCACGAAAGGCTCCAGCAAGCAACGTAGCACATGCTGTAGAAGCAAAAGAGCTGGAAAGGGGCGAGGCAGAAGATCCAACAAAAGCGGAAATAGAAGAAGTAGAGCTTGTCCCAGGCCATAGCACCCGAATAGGGAAAAGTATGGCCGAAGGAGACAAGGAAAAACTTGTATCTTTTCTGCTTACAAATAAAGACCTGTTCGCCTACTCGCCGAAGGACATGCCAGGGGTAAACCCTCGCGTAATCCAGCATAGCCTCAAAGTAAGTCCGGAAGTAAAACCTGTCCGGCAAAAGAAACGGAGCATCTCAGCTCACAAAAGTGACTTCGTCAAAACCGAAGTCCAGCGTCTGATAGACGCCAACGTTATCCGGGAGGTAAACTACCCCGAATGGCTAAGCAACGTGGTAATTGCCACAAAAGAAGGAAGTAGTAAGCTCCGGATGTGCATCGACTTCAGAAATTTGAACGATGCTTGCCCGAAAGATTCATATCCTCTTCCGCCAATAGATCAACTGGTAGACTCAACTGCCGAGTACGGGCTCCTAAGTTTCCTGGACGCTTTCAGTGGTTACCATCAGATAAGGATGGACCCCGAAGATGAAGAGAAGACTGCCTTCATCACCGAGGGAGGAACATATTGCTATATCAGGATGCCCTTCGGGCTCAAAAATGCAGGAGCCACCTACCAGAGGCTGATGAACAAGGTCTTCAAAGACCAAATGGGGAGGAACATGGAGGTGTATGTTGATGATATGATAGTCAAGAGCAAACTGCTTGGCTACCACGTTGCAGATTTAGAGGAAACCTTCCAAAACCTCAGAACCTTCGGGATCCGCCTTAATCCTGAGAAGTGCATCTTCGGGGTGACCTCGGGAAAGTTCCTTGGGTACATGGTATCCGAAAGAGGCATCGATGCTAACCCCGAGAAGATTAAGGCTCTGCTTGAATTCCGAACTCCTACCACAGTCAAAGACGTGCAGAGACTCACCGGAAGAATAACCTCTCTGAGCAGGTTTATTTCCAGGTACGGAGATAGGTGTCGACCCTTCTTCAAAGTCCTCACAAAAGCGGCAAAAATGGAAGGCGACCTCGGAAGGGATGGCCATCCTTGGGCTGAAGATTGCCAAAAAGCCTGGGAAGAACTCAAAGTCTACTTGGCCAGACTGCCGACTCTGCGGCAACCTCGGGAGGGAAAGCCCCTGGCACTATACCTCGCCGTCACGGAAAAAGCTGTGAGTTCGGTTCTTGTGAAAGAAGAAGGACCGAAACAGTGGCCGGTTTACTATGTCAGCAAGTCCTTGCATGGCGCCGAAGTCAGGTACCCTTTGCTTCAAAAAGCTATATATGCCTTAGTGCTTGCAGGTAGAAGGCTGCGGCCATACTTTCAGGCTCACCCCATCATTGTCCGAAGTAGTCTGCCACTACGGGATGTCATGAAGAGAGTTGATCATTCGGGAAGGCTCTCCAAGTGGTGCATAGAGCTGGGTGAACACGAGATCACATATGAGCCCCGGAAAGCCATAAAAGCTCAAGCACTGGCAGATTTTATCGCCGAAATACCCACCACTGAGGAGAGCCATTCAGATCCAAAAGAGGGTGAGCCAGAATGGACCTTACACGTTGACGGGGCCTCAGGATCCGAACACCAGGGAGCTGGAGTGATTATCAGAGGCCCCGAAGGCCTAGAAGTAATGAAGGCCATCAAGTTCAGTTTCAATGCCACCAACAATATGGCCGAGTATGAGGCCCTCATAGCAGGATTACGCCTGGCCAGAAAAATTGGCGTGAGAAACTTGAAAGCCCATAGTGATTCCCAGCTGGTGGTCCGGCAAATGGCAGGGGACTATGGCGCGAAAGACCCGACCTTGGCGAAATACCATGAGTTGGTAACAAAGCTTATTCGAGAGTTCGACGTCGTGAAAATCGAGAACGTACCCCGACGAGAAAATGCTGAGGCAGACTGTTTGGCGAAGTCCAAAACTTGCACCGAAGTGCTAAGCCACCCCAGCATCACGGTGTTAAGCATAGTGACCTCGGGGAAAGGATGGAAAGAACCAATCAAAACGTATCTCGCAACCAACACGCTCCCCGAAGATCCCAGCGAAGCCGCAAAAGTGCGAAGGCGCTCCGGACGTTTCTTCTTAATTGGAGAAGAACTATATCGGCAAGGATATGCAAATCCACTACAGAGGTGTGTTAGTGAAGAGGATACTGAAATGATCCTCGAAGAAGTTCACGAAGGTGCCTGTGGTTCGCACATCGGAACCGACGCCCTGGCAGCAGTGATACTTCGCCAAGGATACTTCTGGCCTACCCTGAGAAAGGACGCCAAGCAGTTCGTCCGGAAATGTGGTAGTTGCCAGAGACATGCGAACATCCAAAGAACACCCTCAGAGTTCGTGACTTCGGCAGACTATCCTTGGCCCTTCGCAGTTTGGGGCATAGATCTCATTGGGCCACTCCCAACGGCGCCTGGAGGCGTAAAGTTCTGCGTAGTAGCAGTAGACTATTTCTCTAAGTGGGTCGAGGCAGAACCTCTGACAACTATCTCGGCAAAAGAAGTGCAGAAGTTCGTATGGAAAAACATCGTATGCAGATTTGGCATACCGAGGGTACTCGTAGCGGACAATGGATCCCAGTTCATAGACAAAGGATTCCAAGAGTTCATTAGCGACCTCGGGACAAAAATGCACTTCGCCCCAGTAGCTCACCCCCAAAGTAATGGGCAGGTGGAAGTATCTAACAGGACCATAAAAGATGGTCTGAAAAAGAGATTGGGAGAAGCAAAAGGGAAATGGCCAGGAGAACTCCAAAGCGTGTTATGGAGCTACCGAACAACACCCCGAAGAGCCACAGGGGAAACGCCTTTTTCACTCGTCTTCGGTACAGAGGCCATCATCCCTGTCGAGGTAGTACAACCGTCAATACGAGTCCAAGTGTTCGATGAAAAAGGAAATGACCTCGGCCTGAGAACCAAGCTCGACCTCGTCGGCGAACACAGAGAAGTAGCCGAGCTGAGAAGAAAAGCTTTCCAGCAAAGAGTGGCAGCAGCCATAAACCTACGCGCCAGGCCAAAAGGAATAAAGAAGGGAGACCTCGTTCTCCGAAAGGCTGAATTTGCACCCCGAAAGCCGTCCCACGGGGTACTTCGCGCAAATTGGGAAGGACCCTACCTGGTACTTGCCGAAGTACGAAAAGGAGTTTATAAGCTCGGTGATGCCGAAGGCATAGAATTAAAAAATACTTGGCACTCAGAGGCCTTGAAAAAATTCTATGCCTAAAAAGTTCGGTGGGAAAGTTGTATTCCACAAGTTGGAAAAATTTGTCTAAGTAAAAAGTTCTGAAGAAGTACAAAACAACAGTCTCACGAAAGCAATCGCCGAGGAAAGCAAAAGTAAGTTTTTCCAAAGTCTCTTGAGCGAATATGTTCGGGACAAAGGAAAGCAAGAGTATGGTTTTCCGAAGTCTCTTGAGCGAATATGTTCGGGACAAAGGAAAGCAAGAGTATGGTTTTTCGAAGTCTCTTGAGCGAATATGTTCGGGACAAAGGAAAGCAAGAGTATGGTTTTCCGAAGTCTCTTGAGCGAATATGTTCGGGACAAAGGAAAGCAAAAGTATGGTTTTCCGAAGTCTCTCGAGCGAATTATGTTCGGGACAGAGGGAAACAAAAGAATCTGGCAAAAAATACTTAGCCAAAGTTGTATCTATTAAGCCAAAGAGTGCTTACAGAGAAGAAAGTTGCTGAAAGACTACAAAAAAGAAGAAGAAAATGAAGACAAAGGGCCCTAGTACAAACTAAGGAACCTCGGCGTCTTGAGAACTGCCAGCCTCTGTGCTTTTGTCAGTAGCCTTCGACGCCGGGAGACAAGGAGGCAGTTTCAAGTGCTCGATCTTGGACCAAGTCCACCGAGGCTCCTTGGGGATGTTCATGCCTTCCAGGAAGGAGAGGTCAAAATCTGGGAACTTCTGCAGAATTTGGTGCCGGACAAGGCAGAAGCCGTCTTGAAAGCCCAACTTCGTCATATCATCGGACTCCCGCTTCTTGACCGCCAAATCCGCGTAGTCCTTCTCCAGATCCGCGTAATCCTTCGCCAGATCCTTGAGCTTTCTCCTCAATCCCTTCATCTTCTTCTTCTCTTCTGAAGGCTTCTTCAGAGATGCGACCTCGGCTTCGAGCTGGGCCTTTTCCTCGAGCGTCTTCGCAAGGATTGCGTCACTTTCTGACTTATCCTTTTGAATCGCTTCAACGGTCGAGGTCAGCTCCGCCACTCGAGAACCGATGTCGGAAAGTTTCTGGGAGGTGTCTTTCTGAAGTTCCTCCTTCTCTTTTTTGAACCCCTCCCGAAGTTCAGCAACCTCCTTCTCCGCAGACTGCTTCAGCTGAGCATTTTCGGCTTCCAGCGCCGAACACTGGGCCTTCGTCTTGGTGTAAGCGTCCCAGAGTGACGCCCTCCTTTCTGATTCCCGAGCCACCCGAACTCGGAGGAACCCAGCATACCCCATCAACTGCAAAAAAAGCAAACAAAGGGAAAATGATGCTAAGTAAAAAGCAAAGGTGAAATTGGCACTGAGAAAACAGTGAAGCGTACCTGGGCGGCATGTTCAGTGAGTTTGGCGGCCAAAGAGTTGTCGCCTGGGTAAGCCGCCGCAAGGGCCTTGTAAGAGGCCTCGGTAAGCACCCCTTTGCACATTTGCCTGGCCATCTCGGGACAGTCCTCGGAGTACATATTCATGTCCGCCGTGAACGTCCAGAAGGGCTCCTTCGGAACTTTCCCTGCTGGGACTTTGGCATCCCGAAGGGCCCTCTTGCGGGCGTGTTCGACAACCCAGTCAGGAGCGGCCATCTCCGCTGTGCAACAAGGCAGAAAAATTGGTTAAGGCCAGAACACTCTTAAGGATTTTCACGAGACAAAAGGTTGTTCGTCAAAGTGCAAACCTGCTGGCACCTCGGTAACGTCGTCGTCAAGAATCGACATCGCCTCAGTAGAGATCCCCTTGCCTTTTATTTGGCGCCGTTCCTCGGCAGAAGGGGTCTCCTCCCCATCGCCCTCCAGAAGAGCATGCGAAGGCGTGGGGCTTTGAGGAAGGACGTCGGAAGAAGGGACGTCGGCAGAAGGAACCTCGGGCAAAGGGGCAGCAGGGCCTTCGGGCTCCTCGCCTACCTCCTCCGGAATTTGCGGAAGAGAGGAAGGAGCAGCTTTCTTTGCCCGTTTGGAAGGAGGGCCGGCCGAAGTCTGCTTCCGCCTCCGAGAGGCGGCCTTCTTTGTCTGTTCGCCCCTCTCGGCCTGCCCGGTAAAAAGAGCCTTGTAGAAGGCAGCCGCGTCGTCGCCCATCTCTGAAAAAAGAAAAGAAGATCCTTGTAGAAGGCAGCCGCGTCGTCGCCCATCTCTGAAAAAAGAAAAAGAAGATCAGTGTAAGTCCAAGATGAAGTTATGAAGGGAAAAATGAGAAAGTAACTTACTCTCGTAAAAAGACTCATAAGTCTCTTTCCCCCGAAGGAGTTTCACGAGCCAGGAGTCCTTCCCCGAAGAAGCCGGTTTCGGCATGTTGAGGTCTGTCTCATGCTCCTTTACCACCTTGAGTTCCCGAAGGACCTCTTCGGTCATGAGCCTCCAGTTGATCGGAAAGGGGTAAAGGGCACGAGGAGAGACCTCGGCAGCCCAGTCAGAGACGGCCCGGATGCGCCTGTCGAAGTCCTCAAAGATAGGTGCTACGTCGGCGTCTAGCAGTATCTTCGGGTCAACAACATCCATCTTGAGCCTCCCCTGAGCCCACTTGGTCGGGACGTGCGACCAAGCCTCCGACTTCTTCAGGAAAAAGAATTTTTGTTGCCACCCTCGCCAGCTGTCTTTGGTGGCGAAGGTGAACGTATACTTTTTGCTCCCGGATCCCCGAGGTAGCATAAAGTAGAAGCCACCCTTCGGGACCACGAAGAGCTTGTAGTACTGAAGAAAAACTACAAAGTGAGGTTTTATTTTGAAAACGCCGCACATACAGAGGAAGGCGTTGAAATAGCAGTACGAGTTCGGTGGGAGTTGGTTAACGGCAATGCCATGGAAGTTGCAGAACGCGCTAACCATCTCCGGGGGGGGATACCGAAGTCCGGCCTTCAGTTGGGCTCGGAAAACGGTGATTTCATCACTTCGGTTGGAGAAAGGAAATTGGTCAGGACGGGGCAACCTCGTCACAGAGTAAGAGGGTAAGAAAAACTTTTTCTTCCACTTCGCTAGTTTTGCCGGAGTAGTGCAGCAGGGGTGAGAAAGAAGAGGTTGCCAACTCTCGGGAACAGGCATGATGAAAACGAGTTCAGGAAAAACAAGGAAAACGAGTTCAGGAAAAACAAGGAAAACGAGTTCGGGAAAAACAAAGAAGAAGCTTTGAAAAAAGCAAAAGGACTAAAACCCACCAAAGGTCTTGCCGGAATCTGGATTTCTGGAAGCCGTCGTGAAAAGTGGTCGGAAAAACGCCTGAAAAAGGAGAACCGCCGCGGAAAATCGGGAGAGAATTAGAAGGCAGAAGAAAGCAAAAGCAGAAGCAA
This sequence comes from Aquilaria sinensis, assembly GCA_005392925.1. Classification (NCBI taxonomy): domain Eukaryota; kingdom Viridiplantae; phylum Streptophyta; class Magnoliopsida; order Malvales; family Thymelaeaceae; genus Aquilaria; species Aquilaria sinensis. Next base: position 70,135 of record SMDT01002927.1, read on the forward strand.
AAAGAGGGTTATGACAGGACTGGTATGTATTGGCCGAGAAGGCCAGGTGAACCGTCATCATTAGTACCCCTCGGAAGGCGAAGCGTCGCCATAACTGCTAAGTGAGCCTGAAAAGTCGCGCCTGCCGTACTCAGTACATTCTCACCCAGTAATAGTGCGCCACGTGTCAGCCCTCGCGCAGCAAATGTGCCGCGTGTCGGTCATCGCGCAGTGAACGTGCCACGTGTTGCCCATCACGTCGAGCACGCCCTCTGACATCGTTTGGTTTAGAGGCGCCGCCCTAGACTGACTCCGCTAGACGCGGGACGCGACGCATGAGCAGACCTATAAAGGCAAAAAAGTAGGTTACCTCGAAGACACCAAAAGACAGCCTGTGACTTCGGGCAGAAGGTCTATCTTCGGTACAAGGTTGTCCTATCTTCCCTCGACACGAGGATACCAAGAGACAGCCTGTGACTTCAGGCAGAGGGTGTATCTTCGGCACAGGGACAGCCTATCTTCTCCGCCTCGAGGACGCAAAAATGCTGCCCATCGCTACAAGCAGAAGAAGGCGTCTTCGGCGCAGATATCACAGCCACAGGACCCGAAAACCGATGAACCGAAGTTTCTCACTTCGGCTTTTCGGAGGGGGGCCTGTGATAGCCAAAGGCTATTGCCTCCTCGGTAGTAACTCCCTGCCAGAATATTGGCCGAGGAGTCTGACGTCACCCAAGAGAGGATCTTTTCACTGACCTCGGAAGGTGCGAAGTCAAACACTATGAGCTCGAGACTTTGGTTAGCTCGTCAGGAATTCCGAGGACAACACCGTCTCCATCGAGGGGCCAAACTGACTGCCCCGAAGAGGTCTTCCCCGAACAAGAAGCACCTGAACAAGGGAATCCCCGAACTATGGGTGTGAGTCCCGAAGAAGGTGTCCATCAAGGGAACTCCCAAAAATATGGGATAGATCCCGAAGGAGGTGCTCACACCGAAGGACGGACAGAATCCGAAGAGGGTGCACGCACCGAAGGGTGACCTCGCCCAGGGGACCTCGGGAGTACGGTATGAGCATTTAAGGAGCCTCTGACATGTCGCCCACAAGCCCTACACGTCACATCAGAACGGCGAACTGACACGCCGCAGCCGCCCCAGTCCTGACACAACCTGTCCGGGTCCAGGGCTAAAGGAGGCTGCAAACGGCTGCCTGTCCCCTAGGTCCAAAAGCACAGATCAAATCCGACCGAACACGTGTCATGATCTGAACGGACCATCTACTCCTATAAATACTAGGAAAAGGGACTGGGCAAAGGATGGGCATTTTCCTCCCTCTGAGAAAACACAAAACAGGCAAGACACTTGATCCCTTAGTGTTCTTCCTCCACCTTCACTCAGAAAACTGACTTGGGCGTCGGAGGGTCCTCCCCGGAAAAGCAAACCGGGGACCTCCTAACCTCTTCTTTGAGCTTTTCAGGCACACTCAGCTGGGAAACCAGAGCTCCAGGCGCTCGCCTCCTCAGGAAGTCTCTCCACCTGTCAACATGACAGCAAACGAAGATGCCTTGGGGCATCAGTAGGTATTTTATATAATTTAGATTTTAGAAATTTTTCTCTATTATGTAATTTATGGAATTTTAGCAATTGGTTACATTTATGCTAATTTTATGTCATATTAGTAATAAGCTATACATTTACTATTTTTTTTCTAATTTTATTAATTTTTAGGTAATTGTAGTAACTTTTAATAAATTTTGTAAATTCAGTAATTTTCAATTAATTTAGTAATCTTTAATAAATTTTAGTAATTTATCTAATTACTTTAATTTTCATAATTTTTAGTAATTTTGGGTAATTACTGTAATTTTAGTAATTTTGTTAAAATATGTTAACAACCTGTCATTTTATATAGATTTTAGTTACATATGAATCACGGAAATGATTCACCCATTAGTTCGGTGGCAGTCATGACCACCTAGTTCATAGCGGTTCACGCCGAGTTAGAAGGAGTTAAAGCCCGATCAGCACAATAGTGGGAGGTCAACCTCCCGACCCTTTATACTATGTTCAATTAATTTTCCAGTTCCAAATGTCCATGACTCCATTATGGGCGTCCATATCTCTAACTCTTCAACATCGGGCATTGATGGATATAGTTCACCATCAGGTGCTCTGAGTTTATTTCAGAGAACCAGCAATCAAGCTATCAGCCTGGCACCTCCTAGCAGTAGCCATCTACGAGCTAGCCAACCTCAAATGCGTCAGTACTTGACCAATGGAGGTGGATTAATCCTACCTCGTAATTAATTTTATAGATGAAATTTTTAACATATTTTTTTTACAATAGTTAAAAGTTTAATAATTTTCTAACAATTTCAATTTTTCCACAGTTTTCTCTGTGTTTATTAATATTTAGACACGGTGTTCACTGAAGGGCATGTTATCATCATGACTACTTATGGGGACAAGATTCTAAAACCCCTAAACTGTTATGACATTACCCATCTCAAGAGAATTTTGATGCTTTATTCCATTGATATTCTAAAGAAGGATAATTTTATCCCCTATCCCTGAAACCTATGGTCCTTAAGTCCCATAGTAGGGCTTGTTGCCTTGGGAACCAACTACTGTGTTTGCTAACCAATGTAGGGTTGGTCTTGGGTTTTTTTCACACCTCTTTTTGAACAAGCTCTGTAACCACTTCAAATTTCCTCTTTCTCAATTAGCCCCTAATGTTTCTTGCATGTATCAGCGTTTCTTCTTGCCTGCAACCAAGATATAATTGGCTTTTCCTTGGATTCATTTTCTTCTTCTATTCCTTGACCCTCACAGAACTCACATCTCGTTTCTTTAATTAGATGACTAGAATGGAAGGATAAGTTCTTTTATGTAACCTTTGACCATCTCTAAGATTTCTCTTTAAAATGGGTGGACTATCATGTTCATGAAAGCACAGACCCTCCTCGACTAGTGGTAAGAACTGAGGCCTTTGAGTCTATAGAGGAAAAAGTGGCCTACCTCTTAAGCTTGTATAAGATAAAAGGAAGTGAGGGTTGTTCCCTTTTCCCTTTCCTAGACAACACCTTGATAAGATAACTCTCTATGCTTGTGGAATTGGCCAACTTTACTTACGAAAGGCTAATGATGCTCTTTTAATTAAGTATAACAATATGATATTGTGGACTCTTAACTATATGGGAAGTAAAGGCAGGTGCACCTATTACTCTGTATCATAAAGATGGTGAGTATTAAGGTCATATTCGATGAATCTGAGTTTGACTACCTTACTACTTCCTTTGTCTGATATCAAATAGACAATTTTGGGTGATTTAATTAATTAAGAACCAAAGAAACTAACTACCATAATAAATGATTCAATTGAAAGTAACAAGAAATAAATCGAATAAATCAACAATCAACAAATATTATGCTTAGATATGAATCCCCCAAAAAATCCCTTGACTTGTAATCTTGATTCAGTTTAATTGGCAAATAGTTTCACTTGGACCATGGAGAACTCTTAGATTAGACTAACTTGTCTCTCGAGACAGCTAACCTTTATCCTTATGTCGATCGATTGGAGTCTCTTCCAAACCAAAACCCCTAAAAATACATTACTCACTCTTTGAGTCTTACTACTAGGTTTGACCCTAGTCTAGAAGTCTTATGTCAGTCTATGATTAGACTTGCATGCAAACCCTTCTACCCACATGATGATCAAATCAACATCCAAGTGGCTAGCCTAACATGCTCAAAATCAAGCTTTGAATTAAAAGGCTAACTTCTTTCAATCCAACAATAGGAAGAACATATGGGTAAATTGCAATAAACTATATTCAATTAAACCATAAAAGATAAGAAAAATCTAGGCTGTGTCTAGTCTATGAATATGAAAGGTAATGAACTGATTAATGACATGTTCTCAGGCACAGTTATAATGCAAACACGAGCATGACTGCTCCAAACACAGGTGTGGTAGCTGCTAAATCTCCAAAAATCCAACAGAGAAAAGGTACACCTCCTTAGACATGGACATGACCAAGAGTGTGTTTGCTCAGCAAACCAAAAAATATTCAAATTCAACCCCAAAATTTTTTAAAATCATTCTTATTTGCAAAAGAGCTGAAATATGACATGAAAATAAAATACAAAGTAATTAAGCACCAAATCCTACCAAAATACTTAAAGGACAGGTGAATGCCAAGGCAAGGCATGGTAAAAATAGGTATAATCACATATTTAACCTTAATTTTTTGTTTCCTGAGATTTGGGGAAGCTCATAGATTCCTTTACTAATAGGGTATATCCTCTAAGGGAATTCAACTGCTTTTTTTTGTGAGTTGTTCTATTGTACTGATCTATTTCTTTGATGATTGTAAACTTAGGCCAGGAAACTATAGACACTCTGAGAAGCAGACAGATGGTGCTTAGAGCCTTTCTAAAAGCCAAGAGGTCCTTAAAGAAGGAAAGGCTAAATTTAGAGGTCTCTACCTCCTTCGAAGATGATGATAACACCACCTCGTTAACTATGGTGTATTGGGGGGGAAAGGTAGAAAACCTCAACTCCTGTTACTCAAGAGGTGGTAAACATCTATGAGAATTCTCCTCTATCCAGGCTTCAGTAGGCGTCTGTGAGGGCCATTATACCAATAATGGGTCCCTCCATTCTTGCTCCTTTCACTACACCAGAAATAAAAAATAGAAACTGAAAAAGGAAATTCAAAATCAGTGGGTATGATTGTTCAGTTTCCATTTGGAATGACATTTAAATTAAACGATTGAAAAAGTGACTGACGCTGTCAACCGCTGGTCAATCAACCTCAAGTTGGTATTTTGGCCCATCAGTCACCCTTGAGTGGCTATTATGCGCACACTTGCTACCTTATCAAAGTAAGCCCTAATTCACCAAATATTCACATAACTAAGGTGAAACTAGACGCATTATTGCATTTAGTGTCACTAAGACTGTAACTAAAAAGGCAATTTTCTTATAGATTGCTGTAATCTCCATTACCTCCCCTAAACCTAGGTAATAAATTGCAAAACATCACAAATAAGTCATTTATATTATAGGAGACTTAAGAAAACTAACCAGCTTTGCGATTTAACCTTATATCTTAAAGTCAAACCTTTGGTCAACTCAACCAATGCAATAATGCTCCTGGGTTAACAAAATTCCATGTTTTGCCAAAAATGGGTCTTAAATATTAAGTTCCTCTTTTCAACCACTTCAATTTTGCTTATATTACTTATTAACCCGAGAGTCAAAAAAAAGTCAACTCGTGTTCTTATTAATAGATATCTCAACAGGCTCTTCACCAATCTTCATTAGCTTTACTAAGTTGGCCTTGAAGCCATACGCTCCGAGTATACACAAATTCAACATAGGGTCTTACAAAGCTACTTCATTAGACATAAGCCCACCAAGGTAAACCATGAACATAACTAGTTCTCGTTAGCCTTCACATATAGTCTTCATACATATACATAGTTTAGTCCAAACCCCATAGAGTTTTGTATTTACAAGCCCCCAGGTCTAAGCATTCATTTGCATACAAATCTTCGTTATAGAATACTTATGCACAGTGATCAAAATATCCAACATGCATATTAGCCCTTGAAGCTACAATGCCAAACATAAATGCACATCAAGTCCACTTCTTATGCACCACACATTGCCAGCAACACTTAGTACATACGTATGATAACCTATAAGCAAATGTAAGTAGTAACATACCAACTTGCAAACACACAACACACTACACAATAAGATTAGTTTCTTTCCTCCCTTTCCCTCAAAAAAGGTTAGCAAAAATGGGGTGAGTTTTGGTGTCTTAGAACTCAGTAAAGGGCTTAAAGGGTCTTAGCAAAACTTGAACCTAAAGACATGTTAGTGACAAGATAAAATATAAAGGCATACCAAGGACTCAATAATGTATGAAAATGGGACTCGGACATAAGTAAACTATAATCAAACAAAGGATTTTAAGGCATGAAACCTCCAAAACAAGTAACACACACATAAACCAACAATGAGCTCTAGTGATCCTTTTAATTTGGCCACAACTCGATCCCCAATTGTTATTTATGGGTCATACATTATGCTAGCATCATTTAACATCATTCATAAACATAAGTCAACATTTTCCCCTTTATTAGGGTTAGTTCTTAGGCACAAAGCTGATAAGGCCCTAATTAGAATATTACTCTACTAAAGCCTTAAAAATTTTGCTTAGCCAACATAGCAAAGCTTAAAATCATAGAAGCTAAATAAAAAAACCTCTTACCTACTCAACTGTGATTGAATTAAGCCAAAATAGAACACCTATTGTTAGCTTCTTCCTGTGTAGCATGCAAGCAACACTTTAGTCCAAAAGAACTCAACAAAACTCTAGCTCTTAAGAGTAGATTTTCACTACTCTGACCAACTCCTAGCCTCTCCATCCTTAGAACTGATCAATGCCTAGTTCTTCAGTTGGATTCAAGCAAAACTCAGGCAGTTCCAGCTCATTGCTTTCATGTAGTCGTATGGTGGAGACAACTATGCTAATGGGGCTCAAATGCTAAGATCAACCCTTCATTCATGTTGCATGCTTCAATCATGCCCTACATTCTATATGTTTGCATTTTAGTCACTACAAGTTAGCCTAATATTTCACAATTAGCTGGACTTTGACCTCTAGCCTTAGTAACCAGTCCACTAACCCACACTATGCCCTTGCACCTGAAAGTTTCATTAGTGTAGCTATCACAAGCGTACACTTTCCTATCAAAATTTTGTACTAAAAAGTTCTTCCTCAATGCCTTTTGTCACCAATTCCATGATAATAAGCTTAATTAACCAAACTTAGCTCATTAACCATGTGATTAAAAACATGTGTGTAACATTTAAGGTTTCAAGGGTTTATGGTTTGATTGAGGGGCTCAGGGCCTTTAAGGTATTGAGTTTGTTTTTAGGCTCGAGGTCAATAAGTCTCGATTCGAACTTACTATAGCTCAACACACAAGAAGGGCCTAACTCGTTTACACCCATAATCTAATCACGTGAGTTGTGTGTGTGTGTGTGTGTGTGTTTAAGGTTTCTTTTCTTTATAGAGTCATATAATATTATTAAAAAGAAGGTCGTGAGTGACAGTTCAGAGCAATTCACTTCTTTGCTTTACAAAAGAGCATGAGTATAAGTTTGACACAAATAGAAAACTTTTTTTATGCCACCTAGTTCCTAATCACTCGTAACACAATAACATGAAATTCAAAAAATTGGAAATTTTTAATTGAAAAAATAAAGTGGAAAAAATAGAAACTTAACAATTTGTTTAGATACAATTAATAAGAGAATATAAAGAAAGGGGAAAAAAGGGAAATTGAGGGAATGGATGAGTTATTTTCCCCAATTTTGGAGAGGTGAAAAAAACATATAGATGAGGGTAGTAGGGGTAATAACAACTCTCTCTCCCCCTTTATTTCCTCTTAGCCAAATAAGGGAATCATGCTAATTTTCCTCTCTATCCCCCCTTCCCCAATCCAAATTGACTGTAAGTGAAAACATAATTTGTATTTATTTTAAAAAATTCCGCAAAAAAAAAAATATATTCAACTAACTTAAAATTGTCAATTTTTTGATAGAATCAAGCAAAACGGTAACTACAATCAAGCATTCAGCTACTACCTTTGTTCAAATAGTGACTGATGAAGAAAACCGTTCAAAATACATCGACTAATGACTTCAGTCGCTTACTCTTGCAAAATTGTTATTTAGTCTATAAGGGTAATTGACTATTCAGTCACCCTTTGAGGATTGTCTTGACTTTTTCATGCCAATGATTGAAGTTTTAATTGTCCTTCATTGGCTGGGATCTTTAGAATCATTTAAGCTTAGGACCCACATATTCAACTTACCGCTTCTTATTCAAACACTCTCAACCCCTTTTTTCATTGTTAAGTAGTTCGTTGAGCATATTTCTGGTAGTTTTTCTTCATTATTAGCCAATCACTTATTTATTTGGTGATTTTTTATACATCCTTCCTTAATTTTACCATAATCCTGTTTAGCTTGTGATTTCTGTTGTTGCATTAAGTAATTTTGTTAAGGATTTTTTTTTTGAAATATTCCATTATGTTTAGAATGTCTCTGTTAATGATATATTGTTTTTTGAATTTCATTTTCCTTGAGATGGAGAGTGCAAGCGGCTTCCTTGAACGCCCCTAAATTGAAGAACCTAGAAGGACTTTGCTTCTCTAGTGACACCAACTCCAATGTTGGTGGAAGATTCTAAAATACAAAGGTTGTTTTGGCGCACCCCCAATCTCCACAATCCATTTTCTATGATTGAGTTTTGGTTAAACTATTAATTGAAACCTATATTTTTATTTTTCTTCATTATAATTCAAAAATTTTATTTTATTCTCATTGGGCCATCAAATTGTGATCAAACAATAGGGAATTTTGTAACAAGCCCCTTCTGCTAGATACAGGTGCACTTCTTCCTCTTCTTCTTCTTCTTCTTCTTCCTCAGAATCTCATCCTCTCATCTTCTTAAATCAATCTTTGTTCTTCTCTTATTCTTCCTCAAGTAAGTCATCTTTGACATTGCTGATTTGGCCAATTACATAATGGGACTGTGGTTACTAGGATGTCACGATTTAAGGCATGTGTAGGTTGTGGGTATTTGGATTTCATTTGATTAGGTTGCTTTTTATCTTCCTTAGACTGCCATAGTTGCTATCCATTGGTTAGCATCCAGATCTTGCTGCTAAGCCACAAAAAATTTGAGAAGGCACAAAGATTGAAATTGAGATCCATTTTGCTCTTAATTTACACCACTAAAGTACTGTTCTCTTGTTTTTTTCAGTGTTCAAGATTTGAATATTGAGGGAAATCAATAGTTTTAAGGTGCTTTTAGGCTAGTGATGTACGAATCCTTCGTCAACCTTGGAGATGCAACAAACCTCACCTATTACCAAAAAAGCTTAAAGAAACAGCCACTCCAATCTCCCATTTCAATGGTAGCTTCTTGGGCAAATTTTAACATGCCTCTCCAAACAAGCTAGAAAACCATTTTTTATATCAGCTAGAACCGTTTTTTGTCAATTTCTCGATTTGGTTCAACGAAACCCAAAAACCCTCTTCTCAAGAGCAGTGATGCGGTCTGACAAAATGTGGTTACTGAAGTGGAAAGGGTTGAAAAAGTTTGATAAGTAGTTTGTGTGATGGTTCAATAAAGCATGGCCTTACCTCTGGGCTCACAAGGGTGCACTTTTGTGATTATAGTTTTTAGGGAGGTTGTAGCTAGCACCTTTTTGGACAACTCTGATGGCCTATGTAATGCTCCCTTGACTTAGGTCCTTAATTGAAAAAAAATAAAATTTTTTGGAAGGGCAAAAAATAACCCATATCCTCGTACCCCCTAAATTTTAGTCATTTTCGACAGTTTCATTATTGTCGTGTTCAATGGCAGTGCTTTGAAAGTACAACATTGACATTCTGAAATTAGCTTAGAAGGACAAACAATTCACCATTGTCCTATATCTCATGCTAATAAACATCTCAATCATTAAAGCATACGTACACCAAAAACATAAATAAAATCAGTTTTACAGATGGATCATAATTAACACCTTTTTAATTGGTAAAAAAAAGAAAAGGTTTTGAAGATGAACAAAACTAGTCTTACGAATTACATATTTTATAATTAAATTAATTCTATTTAAAATTATTATACATATTTCAGTTTATTATGTTTACAAACAGTATAAGCTAATTTATTTAAAAAAAACCATAATTCAGAAATTGAGATTTCAATCACCATTATCATGATTGAACAGTTTAGTTGCTATTTTTTGTGACACATCAAGCTCAGTTGCTGCCTTCAATCGCAAGTTTAGTTGCTCATCTTTAGTAAGCTTTTTATGACAAAAGTTTGAATCACAAAAAGTGGAGTTTTTCAACTACCTTTCATGATAGTCATATGATATGCTTTTATATCTTACCGATTTTTGTCTAAATTGCTACAATTTTTCTATATCTTATTTTGCATTTGTTTTTTTTGTTTTGTAGGTCATAATGCATATTTTAGGGGATTGAGTGGAGATCTGTACAAATCTGGGGCACAATTGCTTAGAAAAAGAATTTTGGAGGACTTAAGGACAAAAAAGAAGACAAGGAGGCATGAAAGCCTCAATGTGATTAGATCTCCTACATGGTGCAGTCGCATTGAGGGGTAGCAGCCCAAAAATGCTCACAGCAACTTAAGATACAATTTCAACAAGGTTGAAAAGGCCAGAATTCTCGACAAAAGGTTTAGATGCGTTCACACCAAGGAGGTGTGGACAACATTTCTACATTAAGTGAGCCATAAATTTTACCTATTAACCTTCATTTTATGTGGAGACAAAGAGCACAACTTCTGGCAAAAAAGATTAAGGCTTGGACTTGTAAGAAGAAACATTACTTGAATACAAGGTTTATCATCATTTTCACTTATAGTTACCATAGCTAGCTTAGAGTTTTCTTAGAATATCTTGAAAAATGTTAAAGAGCAAGGAGACTTGAGCTTCAATGGTTATTCTTGGTTTTTTTTTTTTTGCTTTTCTACTTTGAAATTGTTCATGGATTTCTTGATTCTAGTCTTATGTTTTACTTTAGTTTGAGCATGGGCTAGTCTTTTAAACAATTTCTATAACTGTAATTACTTAACATGGTTTGTTTTATTGAGTTTATAGACAATGGTCTTTGATTTTCCCTAAATCCTTGTTTAATATTCCCTTTGAGCTTTATGGATTATTGATTGGTTGAAGGTCACAATCAATTAGCCCTCAGGTTCTATTTAACTTTTGGTAAAAAATAAGAGCCAATTTAGTTTGGCTACAAACAACCTAATCTAACTACTTTTTTTGCCAAGCAAAAAGAGGGTGCCCCACATAAATACTCACCCCATCTTATGGGAACATTACAAAAATGCCACTCCTGACCTACTTCTCTTTGAATTAGCTTATCTATTTTCTCACTCTTTACTGGTCTTTCCCCTATAGCCTAACCACCAGCAACTAGCTTTTCCATGTATGCCAATTTGTCGCTTCTAACCAAATCCCTAACTCATCCATCCTTCCCTTTTTTTTTCTCCTCCTCTGTCGTCAATCACCATGGTTAAGCACCTTTGGATCTGGCCTGAAATCTCATGAAGCTCTAACATTACCATAGAGGCTCAGCCTTATTTTTCCATTGTCCCACCACCCATGAAAACTTCAGCCACTTGTACAACTAATGTTAGAAATTAGTGGTTAGTCTCCTGTAATACTAATGTTACTAGTGCCTCTTCTACCCCAATTCAAATCAAAAGTTCAAGGATGACGGCATGACAAGACAGCACTAAGAGGTTGGTCGATCACAGTGAGAGGAGGGGACACGGACTAAGCATGAGTGTTAACCAGAAAGGGAGTTACGGCTAGAGTGGCAAAGGTGGCCGACCATGTGGATGAGGGAAAAAGTTGAGTGGGTAAGGAGAAAATTAGGTACAATATCATAAGCAAAAAAATAGAAAATAAAACAAGGGATAGCTCAAAACCATATTGGCTATAAGAATAATGGTAACTAGGATGTGATAGTAGTAACAGTAGGCATGTTGGGAGAATTGCCTTAGTTGCTAGGGTGATTGGTAATTAACATGATCCCCAGGGTAGCTGATTAATTCTAGCCTAATGTGCTGGAAGTGCAAAGGTGGAGGACTTGGGAAACCGATTTTGTAGTCCATGAAAGAATTCCATGGGATTCCTAGTTTTTCATTAGGGATAGTGAATCCATAAAAAAAGGACAACAATTACCTTTCTGAGCTTTAGAGGATCTCACCTTACCAAAGGACCATAAAAAAATAGAGGTAGATTTAAGGGAACTAGTGAGGGATGTCAAGAACTATGCAAGCCACCATTTTCAAGAAAGCCTTGGATCCTTTTTCTATCCCTCTATAGCCAACCTGAGCCACACTAACCAATTTACTTCTTGTAGGTTTTGGTCGTCTTGAATGGTATCCCAGACAAGCTAAAAAGAACTGTTACGGCCCTCTAGACCTTGGGCACACAGCAGCTAGGTAAGACTTTTCATTAAGTGAAAATTCTTAGCTTCATGCCTCAGTTAGTGTTTTAACAAGTCAAGTTAGTGTTTAAAAAGTTGTATGGTTCCTAGATCATTTTGGCACCTAAGTGTCACTAGGGGCAAAATGGTTATTTTTCACCTCGAGTTGATATGTTTAGTTTTAAAGCTCAAAAGTAGTTCTTTTGGACCTAAGTGGCAAGAAACCAAAATTGGGACAAAATTGCCTAAGTCTTATGGCACTATTTGGGCAAACGATTTATTTGCAAAAGATAAATGAAGTTGAATGGCTAAAGTGGAAACATGGCTTTTCAAGCTAATTTAAGACATCTGGGAGGCACTATTCATCATCTTCCTCCTCCAAAACCCGTAGTTCTCCATCTTCTCTCAAATTCCATGGGCAACTTTCGCCTAAACCATCAATTCTTCATAGAAATTAATGCCCCATAAGGTACCCATGAAAGAAAATGCTTATTCTTGTATAGTTTTGGTGTGGAAGCTCTTGGATCATGTTTTTAAGCTTGATGAGATTAGGCAACATTTTACCCTCCTTGTTCTTGAGTTGTTCTTAGTTTTTTGATGTTGTATGAGCTTGGGTCTAGCTTGATTGAGCTTGAATTGGTGCTTTATGTGTTGGATTTTGGTGGAACCATAGGAACACCCTTAGAGGAGCCCAATTTGCTTGGATATGCTTAATGCTTACCTGTTCTCTTCAATTGAGGTAAGGAATTTAGTTTTCATACTCTTATAATGCATGTCTTAGTTGCTTGAATGTTGGTTTCAAGTGGTTTGTGAGATATGGATTGTTATGGGAAGGATTTGTTTATGATGTATTGATGTGAAACCATGGTCTAGTGACGCATGTTTGAAGCCTTAACACTTGGTTAGTTTTACATATTAGTGGCCTATTATAGTAGTCATCATGAATTGGAGCTTGTGGAAGGGTCGTATAAATGTTTAGGTGGCTTAGGATGGCCCCAAACAAGTTATGAGTAAGTTTGGAACCCCCTGAATCTTCCTGAACTTGTCTTCATTTCATTCTAAAAGGAGGGGCCCATGAGTTCCAAAGGGGTCTTAGGATGGAAAATGCCAAATAATACCTTAGTACCCCCATGGATTCTTAACGAACTAGGTTGTTAATCAAGTTTTATGGGTACAAAAAAAGCATGAAGAATGATAATCTGAATGGGGTTAAAAGCACTACAATAAAGCCATTAGGAAGATTAAGTGACTTTAGCACCATTGATAGTCCGGTTAGAGCTTTAGAGCTGAAGACACCAATGACCTTAGTGTACATGAAGGGCTCTTTGGAACCTAGCAAATTGGGTCCATCGATAGCAAATCTTACCATAGTAAGGTGAACCAAGTAATGGTAGATAGTGGAGCACCATAAATCAAGGCTTATTACACTTATGACCTAGCCAAGCTATAACTTAAGGCACAAGTGAAAGCTTAGGGAATCCTTAGTAGGTTAAATCGATGAGACTTAGTATCTTGGTGGTCTAGGTGAGCTTATTAGCTTGAGACACCAAATGGGAGCCTAGTGCACCTAGTTGGGTGAAGGCTTAGTACTATAGTAGCCTTGGTGAGCCAATGACTCGAGGCATTATGTGGGAGCCTTGTGCACTTAGTGAGTTCCTTCGAACTTAAGCAATGAGCATCTGCCATGTTCACTTGTGCAACAACAAAGGACAAAAAATACTTGTTGAGCATCTAAGTGAGCTAAGGCTTGCTAAGAGTGAGTTAGAGGACAGAACTCACTAGGCACGGGATGAAGTCCATGCGAGAACTATGATGAGGAGGGGTTTCATAGGGACTAACATATATGTACATATGTTAGCCCTCTGATTGTACAGAGCCCACAATAGCTTTTATATATTATGTATATATGTGTGCCCTTAGGTTTTTCTTTACAGGCACCTAAATCCCTTACTAGGAATCTTTGGATTCACACACTCTTTGACATTGTTGTGCAGATTTCATCTATAAGGAGCTAGCAACCATATAGGGTTGTCAAGTTAGTATTTTGCATACAGATAAACCACCTAGTGAATCTTGTTGATTCTAGTTTTACTGGTTAAGTTGTTTATTACTAGCTATTGTTATTTATGACCTTACAGAGGCTAGTCACACAAGGAAACACATAATTGGAGCATGGATCTCAGTAGTATATTTTTAGCTTATGTATGTATGCTAGTTAACCTCTAATGTCTTTAGGTCTAGTAGTGTTTTTAGTTGCATTTGGGCATATGCATAGCCTTCACTTATGTAATGATGCACATGGATGATTATTACTTGTAGTTAATACACTTATGTTTTATGTTCTGACTTATGGTTTGTTTATGTTTTATATAAGCCACGACAATGTTTTAATTTATTTTCCAAAAGCAAAATTCAAGTTGAAGCAAGTGCATGCATAGTATATTTTAGGTTAATAACTAGATGCAAGAAAGGTTTAAAAATAGGACAAGTAAATAACTACCCAACTACAACTAGTCTGGAACTTTATTCCATAGTCTTCCTGGGAGGACCCTGTTCGAGGTAGGGATGCTACAAGAACCATAAAAGCTAATAAGGAGCTCCATTCTGTGAGCCAAACACTAAAGAAGGGTTGTCTTCCCTGTTGAGTAAGGTGACGATGATGGAAGAGGGATAAAGCCACTTGAAAGACCATAGCTATGCAAAATGTGACTCTTCGTGGATCAGGTTCTTGCCTGAATTGACACAAAGTTGGAGGTTGAGAAGGGTTTTGGGGGCCATTATTCTATGTTAGAGAAATTGGCATGTTAGAAGGTCCAAAGCTTTAATGGGTAGATTGACATCCTAAAGCAGGACTGCCACGGTTCACACCAAGGATAGAAGGTTGCCACAACCCAGAGGTCCAAGCTGAAGAAAAGGGTTACCGCCTAGGATGCAGACTAGCCTCTATATTGAAAATTGCTCAGCTCCAAGGGAAAATGGTCCAAATGTGAGATTAAATTGATATACAACTTATCTAAGAACTTTTTGATGGTTTCACCTAGAGTCACAATCAAGTGGAGCAAACCCACCTTAGACTAGATCTCCAAGGAGTTGATGCACTATCTGAGGTTCCAAATGACTGAAGCCTTTGGTATAATGAAGACAAGTTAGGTGCTAAGGTAGTGACCTTCTTATAGAGCAGTGGCCTTAAGGTTTTTTTTCAAGGGATCACACCTTTTTATAAACTTGATACTCCCTTACTAGGTACTTATCATACAAGATATTCAACTATCACATGCTAAGAAATTGTTTCATGTTAAATATGGTACACTAAATACCACTCCATCGGTTTCGCATTAATTGATCATTTTACTTTTTTTTGCTGAAGTTTGACTTAAACATATTCATGTTAATATGTATTAAAAAAATTCTTAAAAATGATATTTAGAAACTATAATCTTTAAATTTTCATTTTCATACAAAATATTTATATTTTTATAATAAATTTTGAAAGAAATAAAATCATAAATTAATTCTTATGAATAATAAAATTGTCAGTTTTTGTGAAACGGATGAAGTAACTATTTTGTATTCCAAAAAAATAAGGAACCATTAAAATGTTACACAATTTTTCCACATAAATATTCTTAAAAATAATATGATTGTCTATTAGTTGAATGAGAAACTTGAATAAAAGAACCACTTCATTTGCACCACTTGGAAACGACATATAGAACTCATACACTAAAAGCAAACACTCTAAATTACCTAATAAAACACTATAAAGTAGACATTCTCTACCCAGTGTCAAACACTAGCACTTAACAATGTTAAGAGTTCCATATCCTTGTTGGACATCTACTAGGGTTTATGTTATAATATCTCAATGAGTACACATTTCATAAGTTCTAATACTTATTTAGAAATCCAAAAAGTTTTAGAACCAACTCAACAAAACTCAAAAAGCTTTAAAGATGAAATGTTACTTTCCTCTAGAAAAAAAAAACTTGTCTTTAGTTATAGGTCTAAGACTTTTTGCTTCTTAGTTGAGCCCAATTAATGTTCGAGTGTCTGTGTCAATTAATTCATTTATACTATAAATATACATATAGTACTCATATGTTTAAGCTTGTTTGATGAACGATACAACCAAATGTAAATATGCATGCTTAGATTAATTTAATTTGTTTTCTTTTGTTTAACGAAAGTATATTCTACACAATAAATTAAGACTAGCCTCTGCAAAACACTATCAAACAATAAATCTAAGACCTATGTACGTGAGTTTATTCTATATGAATTAACCTGAATTAAACCTAGAATTTCCTATTTAGAGTATTAGGACACCATAGTCATTTGGCTAAAGTGCTCCTTTAGTCCTTGAACTCAATTGACTAGGACATTTAACCTATTGAACTTGAACTAGGGCCAACTTAGCCCCTGAACTTACTTAAACGGGTCAATCAACCCTTTTGACTGATACATGATCATCATGTGTCTAACACAATTCACCTTAGTTTATTAATCCCATTAGCCCATTTCATCTCGCCACAAGCTGACCTCAATTTCCTTAGCTCCGGTTTGGCTCAGCATGCACTGCTGTAGCTCCATCTTCTCATGCGCTTTATCCTTGCTGCCATGGAAACTACAAAAAAAATACAAGCAGAAATCCCGACTTGAAAGAGGCCACAATAAGCTATGGGGTTCTCCCTTTAGCATAGCTCTAGAGTGGTGTCATATTTGTTCATCTCCCTTTCCACTTTGAGCAATTGCTTAATTTTAGGTTATACAATCTGAAATCTCTCACTGATCCTTGTTTATGTGGACTTAATCTGCCATATTTTCTTCTTATGAAGTGTAACTTTTTGTTCTGTGTCGCTAGGTTTTGACTTCATCAATTTTTTGTTTTGGATTATGTGAAGTCCAAGAGTTTGCACATTTTGATCAAAGATCCAACCATATTATGTGCTTGAATCGCCAGATTTCAAGGCCAAAGCAATATGGTATCATTTTATGATATATTTCTATATTTTTTCCATTTTGAAGCTTGAGAAAAGCTTGTGGTACCAAAGGTTGAGCAAGGCCGAGTTTTAGGCTGCCTTGCTCTGGATGGTGATGTAGATAAGAAAATGACTGGCAGAGGGAGGGGCGCACAAAGGGTACATGGTGACGGAGGATAAAAGCAGAACGTGGGTGAATGACATTGGGCATGTGATCTACACGGGTCAATCAAAAAGGTTGGCTGACCCATTTAAGTAAGTTGGGAGGGTAAGTGTTCTGATCAACCAAGTTATGGGGCTGAAAAGATATTTTGGCTAGATGTGTAAACAAATAGAATGTTCAGTGAACTATTCATGAACCATTCGGTGGGAGTTTGTTTATGTTCGTTTATCAAGTTTTGGCAGGAGTTCATTTATCAAGTTAAACGAATGAACACGAACAAGCCTATGTTTATTCGTTTATGTTTATGAACAGTTCGATTATTATTCGATTATTATTGTATATGTGTATATATGTATGTATGTATGTATGTTCATTCATTTATGTTCGTTTAAATCATTCACAAACATATTCTATATATTATTCATGAAAATGTTCGTGTAAATGTTCGTGTTTGTGTATTGCCGTTTATGAATGAATTCGTTCGTTTGGTTTGTTTATTACTGTTTATAAACATAAATGAATGAGCAACCATTTTACACTAAATGAATGAACAAACACGAATAAGGCTTGTTCATGTCGAACAAGGCTCGTTTGGTTCGTTTACAGCCTTAATTTTGGCCAATTGACAGAGCCATGCTCACTAAGATGAATACATACTTTTTTCATTGTTTTTTTTTTCCAATGAATAAAGCATAATATTAAACGAAAACTAGAATGAACAATGCATAAAGGAACTTTTGGTCCCTGAACTTACATGACACCTTAACCTATAACTTAGTCCAACTTGCCCCTTGAACCTGTGAAAATGGTGCATTTTACCCCATATAACCCTCGTGCTCATCACGTGATTGATACAAAACAAACATCATTTCTTGCCATCTCCTTCACCACTCTCTACCCTTTCAATGATGACCTCTCCTTCTTCAACGATTTCAATTGTCATGCCTTCTCCTTCCTCGCCCTTTGCCTACTCTGCCTTGTTCGCGACCCTCTCTGTACCCATGTTCAGTTCCGGCTCTAATCCGTTTTTGTAAAATAAATAATCAAATTAGAGACTAGCTCTAACACATCTACCCTAAAAAAAGGTGAAAAAATAAACGAAAGCTAGAGTTTAGCTTAGGGTTAAAGCTCATTTGTTATTTGTTCAACCTATTGTCAAACCAAGCATGAATAAAATTTCAAGATTGATATATAATTCAAACAAAACTCAATTTGCTTATTATTCAACTTTACGTAGCTTAATTTTAGCTTTTTTTCCTAAATTTAAATGAATAGCTTGAGCTTGACTTGAAATTGATTGATTTAAAGCTCATTCAAGGCTTGTTTATATGGTTTTTGATCCAAAGTTGAACAAAATATCAAGCTTGATTGTTATTTAAAGCTAAACATGATCATCATAATACTTAGCTCAGCTCATTTTCAGCCCCACTCTAGAAGGAGACCAAAACAACCAGTTAAATGATCTCCACTTCATTCCTCCCTAGCTTTGTACAAATATTCACATGAATTTAGCACTTGGAAATCAGAAAATAGAACACAAAAAGCAATCATTAAATTCCAAAAAGGATGAAAGAATAAGGAAAAGGTGCACCTTTGTAAGCTTTCAAGCCATTGTTTACAATATGGCCCATTTGGTTCCTATTCCCTAGTTGAAGTTCCAACAAATACCGTCCCCACAAAATTCAACTCACTTAGATCATATTACATTTTAACCAAGTATGACAAACAAAAATGAGAACTAAGGAACACAAAAATTAATTACTCCTAACTCATGAGTGAGAATATCGCCAAAAGCAAAAATATTTCATTACGCAGCCAAAAATTAACATATGAAATGAGAACCTATAACTCAGACAAACATCAAATTTTGAAAAAAGAATTAAAGGTGTTAGATAAAGCTCAAATTAGACCCAATTATTACTTGGGTTGTCAGGCTTCAGACTTGATTTATGAATAAAGGCCCAATAAAGCTCATCAAACTAAAAAATTAGGGGACATGCCCACTAAGCTCATATGGCTATATATACAAGGAGTATCTCTCTCATTCCTATATACGTTTGTATGTTGCAACTATACTTACTTGATCGTCCGAGGGGTCTCCCTAGGATACACCGAGGTCCCTTGTAATGCCTTTTTTTCAAATCTTTATACATAGGTGACCAAAGCCAGCTGATGATCAAGGGTCACCATCATTCGACCTGGAACCATAGGTAGTTTAACTATCAAATGGCGCTATCTGTGAGAAACGATAGACCCGCCGCCCACTAGTAACAATGACTTCAATATCACCTATCGCTAATGACCTAGGATGGGATGATCTTCGGTCAAGCTCAGCCGCCAAAATCAGAGCAATAGCTGCCATTGAGGCTTGCAGTCGTTGCTGGATAACATCTAGAATCAACAACGACAACCACAGGGTTGAAACCTGAATCATGCTATCGAAAATCCATGGGCAAGTGGCAGCCGACCACTGACGAGTTGATCTTTTTCAAAAGCTCGCAACCAAGACCGCAGCCTCATAACACTGAGACGGTAGCAATTAATTATCTTGAAAACCGATGGTTGAGGAGTGTGCTTTGACATCCGATTGACGTGTAGCCGAGTTCCGATTTGAGAAAAATGGGCGCACTAGCGGATTGAAAGAGACAAGAACAAGTCACACACGTGGCACCTTGGTGAAGTTTTTCTCGCCGAACCTGGCTAAAATCATGACAGATGCCTCTCTTCCATCGCCGTTAAAAACATTGAAATGCCCTCCAAGAAGCCGCAAAGGGTGCCTTGATGAAGAGAGAAATAAGAATTAGGATCGCGCAAAAATCGATGGTTTCCACTTTGCAATTTGATATAATCATGATGGAAAAAGGAAAGAAAGAGAAAAGGATAGGAGACAAAGACAATACGAAGGCAGAGGCTGGGGATCATCTAAGTGCTTTGTGGCATCACAGCGAGCAGACACTTGCTCGGGGTAAACAATAGGTGGAGGTTAGTGTATAATTTCTTCCATCAGAAAATATCATGAAATAGAGAATTCCATAAACTAGGAATCGGCTGTTTGCATGAGGGAATTAACCATGATATTGGTTAATGTACCACACTTATGAATAAACAAGAAACATGCATTATACTACAATGAAGTTCTGGCTTCACTAACAAAATCATGCATTTCACTTGTTGGAATTGGAGATACGATGGATTTGGTATCTCATTAGGGATAAGACAATAAATGCATTTAAAAAGCACACATAAATATTGAGTATATTAACTTGTTCCATTGGATAGAATGGCAACTTTCTGGCTCAAGGGTATCCGAATTTAGCACCAATTACTGATTTTGGAGGAATTTGAGGAAAATTTCCACATTTTACTTGTGAGGTACCATGAATTTTTATGTGAACATGCATAATCACTACTAACATTCTAGAGTTTACCAGTGCACATTTCCAATGGCTGCGTGCTGATAATTTTCAATTTCTAACGTGTAACCGTGGGTAAATACACATTGGTAAATTTTTCATTGGAAATTCAGTTATCAACGCGCAAAATTTAAACCATTGGTAATTTCCAACATTAATGCGTTAGTAACATCACCGTTGGTAATTACCAATGGTCATGCACATATTTGATTTCCAATGGGCGAACAGATTACCAACGTGCACTTGCGTTGGTAATTTTATCAATGGCTTTAGCCGTTAAAAATTATGTTGTATTTTTTATAAAAAAAAATAAAGCAATTTCCAACAAAAAGCCGTTGGAAACTATTTTTTTCAAAAAAAACTAAAATAATTAATTTTAAATTTATACGTTATATTCACTAAAATATATATAATTAAGTTTTTATTATTGCACAAAAATTTGAAATTCAATAAAAATTAAAAACTAGATAGTTTCACAAAAAAAATAAAATTTAACAAAAAGTAAAAAAAAATCTAAAAATCATAAAAACATACCGAAAGTAAGAAAAATTGAGAAATTAAATTTTTTTTAAAATTTTAAAAGTCAAAATAAATCCAAAAATTGAGAAATTAAAAATATCAAAAAAATTAACTCAAAACTCAAAAAATTTTAAAAATCACTGAAATTCATAAAAATTTGCCCAAAATTAAGAAAAAAAATTAAAAATTCACACAATTAACACAAAATTCACAAATAAACACCAAATCAACAATCAAACAACCAGATCTACAAACTCATAAAAACAACCAAATCAATAGAAAATAAAAACGGAAATAAGTAAAGAGGTGAAGATTCGGGTGGCGAGGCGAGGAAAGGAGGCGAGGGGGCGAGGCAGCTGGGCGAGGCGAGAACGATTGGCATCAGGGCTAGGCGAGGAGGTGAGGCAGCAGGGCAAGGCGAGGACAATCAGCTGCTGGGCTAGGCAAGGAGGTAAAGCGGCAGGGCGAGGTGAAGGCGATCTGCGGCGAGGCTGAGGAAGGAGATCACCGTCTAGGGACGGATGGACAGAGGAGAGAAGACAACAAAGAAGGAGGAGAAGGAGGTGAGGGACAGAGGAGAAGAAGGAAAGATAAGAGCAGAGAGGGGGCAAGGAGAAGAATGGTACATGACTGAAAGGGAGGAAAAGTTAGGATATTTATATGGGTTAGGTTTGGTTTAGGTTAGGATTATGGTTATTTTTGGGCTTTTATGAGCTATTTGAGCTTTTACCTATATATATAACATATGGGCTTTTAATATAAGATATATAAATAATAATGATAATAATAATAACAATAATAATAATAATAATTTTAATATATTAGGGAGATTCAATCTCACCATATACGTTAAAACCATAAATTTAAATTTCAGTATATAAATATGTTCATACACATTATAAATTGTATATATGTTACCAACATATTACATGATACATATGATACATTATACTCCCTTCATCCCATATTCTTTGCAACACTTTCTATTTTGGGTTGTCCCAAATTTTTTGCAACATTTCCTTTTTTAGTAAGTTTTATCATATAATTTTACCATTTTATCCATATTCTCTCACACTATTCAAGTCCCCTGTCCCTCCATTACTACTGAATTTATCTATTTTGTTTCCTTCTCGACGGCGACCGAATGACAACGATGGCTGGAGTGAGGGAAGGAGGCAACGGACTGGCGAAGTCAGTGACAATGGGAGTAAAGGAAAAAGACATTCTCGAGCGGCTGGTTCAACCGATCAAGGTGACAGATGGACAGATGAACGAATCAACGAGGGCAACGAATAGAAGGATCGACGAATCAGTGCGATGGGGCAACGAATCAACGAATTCCAGGGCAATGGAGAAAGAGGCGTCGGATTGATTGATGGTGTCATTGAGAGAAGCGATGGACCAAGGACGATGGTGTGGTTGTGGACCAAGGAAGCGATTATGCCATCGAAAAAGGCGGTGGACCAAGTACACGATGGTGCGATTGTGGGCAGTGGCAGCAAATCGTGGATGATGGACAGGAAGGCTGCAAATCGAGAACGGCAACAATGGGGAGGTTCTCCCCCGCCTCTGGTTCCTCCAATTTTGAGTCGATCTGTAGGCACTATGGGTTCTCGAGTGGAGATCGAGTGATTTGGAAGTCTGGCGAGGAGGCGAGTTGAGTAAGCTGCGTGGAGGAGGTCTGGTGAGTAGGTTAGGCTGTGGCGGCAGAGACAAACATTAGCAAGTGGAAAGAGGAAGAGATGAAGGGCAAAACTGGAAAGAAAGGGTAAACAGTTGTTTACCTTGGTATGCGTGCCAAATGGAAATGTTGCAAACATCATGGGACAAAGAGAGTATTAGACATATGGATATTTAATTTAGGATATATATTATATATTATTATCATTAATTCTTCAATTAAAAAATTGAACTAATTGCCTTCCAAACATGATAATTAATTATATATATTATATATATATATATATATGGTGAAGAGTTATAAGCTTTAAAAGAAATTATTATAAATTGAGACAAAATAAAAATAAAAAAAGATTTGCATATGATTTCCTAATATAGCCACTTAGTTTGTGAGACATTTATTATTAAATGAGCTCTTATCATTACATGGACAACACAACTATCTTTTTTATTTAAGAAAAGAAATTGAAAATTTTTTATAACAATTGCATATGATAATGTAAAGTGAAGCAAGGATAATTGGTTTATTATATACATTAACACCATAAATATAGTTATTATTATTACACACACACACACACACACACACACACATATATATGATAAATATGGTATACATGACATATATATATATATATATATATATATATATATATATATATATATATATATATAATTCATCACAATACTAATATAAATATATATAAAAATATAAATATAAATATACATTTTATTATTCCAATAAAAATATATAAATATATTTAATGTATGTATGTATATATATATATATATATATATTATATATATATATATATGATTAGGAGTGATCACTATTCGGTTAAAATCGAAAAACCAAAAAAATTTAGAAATTCAATTTGGTTAATTAGGTTTTTCGGTTTGGTTTCGGTTGAAACCAAACAGAGAAAATATCAGTTTCAATTCGATTTCGATTATGAGTATCGGTTATTTCAGTAATTGAAAAAATTGAAATTTCTTTATATCATATTTGAGGTTTTAGTGAGCCAGATGACAAGTTTAAGAGGATGAGGGTTTGAGTGGAAGGTAGATAGAAGATTGATAGCTTCTTTGGGGTTTTGCCATCACAAGATCATCCTTTTTCGCCCATCGCTCGACTCCATCCTTCGGCCTCACCTCCACCCTCACCCCCGCCGTCTGCCCTCGCCATCCACTCTCCTCCCCCCTTGCCTCTGCCGTCTAACCTCGCCTCCGCCTTAGCCCTAGCCATTTGCCCTCACCCTCCACTCCTCTGCGCCCATTCCCCTACCGTCGGACCTTACTTCCGTCCTTACCCCCGCTGTCAGCCCTCGCCTTCCACTCGCTTTTGCCCTCGTCCCCGCCATCTACCCTCATGGCCTCGCCTTCCACCCACCTCCAGCATTGCCCTTCACCCGCCTCCACCCCTCCAGCATCTTTCTCGGACACAACCATCACTTGCCTCCACCCTCCATCACCATGTTTTGCTAGGAGATAAGTACAAACCCAAAACAGTCCACAATTTCTTGCTATGTAGTTGTTTAAGGCACATACACTTTTCTATGTTACAAGTGCATCACTGTATTTGGATGTTACTTTTTTTTTTTTGTTATTTCGGTTTTAAACCAAACTGAACAAAATATTTTGGTTCAGTTTTACTTCGGTTTAGAAGCTTAGTTCAGTTAATTCGATTTCTAATCATAATAAACCGAAATATTTGGTTCAATTTGAACCGAAAAAACGAATGATCAGCCCTATATATGATATAAGTAAAGTATATGTTCTTATATATGTATATATTCTTATATATGATACATTATTATTATTATTATTATTATTATTATTATTATTATTATTATTATTATTATTATTATTATTATTATTATTATTATACATGTGAATGATAATATTTATTTTAAATTATAATTATAATTTGTAAAAAATGTTATAAAAATACTACTTTACTTTCTAAAATATATAATTTTTTATTTGATTATTATCATTATACATTAGACCATTTGTAACAATTATATATCATATTATTATTATTATTATTATTATTATTATTATTATTATTATTATTATTATATACCAATACGCTACCATGTTGGTAATTTGCCCATTGGAAAATAGTTGATTTACCAATACACCAGTGCATTGATAAATTTTTATTTTTATTTTTTTACCAACGGTCTGAGATGTTGGAAATTACCAATGCACAAACCATTTGTAATTTATCTATTGGAAAAACTAGTTTTTTTTAGTAGTAAATACTGGTGCATATTTGGCATTAAGGATTAACCATATGATTAATAAATGAGTGCATGGTGCTATTATAATTTGCAAACAAGAGTATTAAATTCTTGAGAATAGCTCCCAAGTGAACATGCGTTCATGAAGGCATATTATGAATTAAGCATGCAAAATTACGATTTAAGCTTGGTAGTACTATGAATTATTCACCAGATTGGATTCCAAACTTATATTGCACGGTGAAGTTATTGTGCATGTTAATTGCCTCCTTCGAATATACCCTGGTTAAGATCACAGGGCACATAGACTTATGAGAGGCTTCATTGAATTACACAATCATGGAAGTAGAGTTGTTCACCAGGGCGAGTTGGGCTCAGCCCAGCTCGGGACCGGCCCTAGGTCAAACTTGGTCCAACCCCGGTCAAACTCGGCTCGTCACGGACCCAAGTAAGACACGGGTGAGGGAGGGGCGGTTTATGGGCCTAATAGAGGAGGAGATTGGAAGTAAGCTTAGCACTGCCCAATTCAGGAATAGGCCTGGCCTGCATTATGCCCGGCACACGGGATCGGCCCAGACCTAGGTTTTTTACCTATAGTTTGCCTAATATATACTAGTTTATATAACATTTTTATTTACACTTTATTACACTCATCAATTTAAATTAGTGTCCTTAAATTGCTGACAAATATGTTTCAAGTAGCTTGTTTGTCCCTATGATGGAATCATTACCTTACCATTAACCTGTCAATGCCTTAAGGTCCAATAATTATGACATTTATTTCACAATTTGTTTAAATTATAATTTATTTTGATGGTTACTTACATTTAATTATTACTTTTAAGTTTTAAATTCTTTGCACCATTTTAGTTTTTTTGACTTAAATTGACTTAAGTCTATATGTAATACTATTTGGTAAAAATTTTAAAATATATATATTAAAATTACAAAATTTATAGCTTTTAAATATAATTTGTTTAATTTTTTTATTGGAGGAAACTTTTTGCTTAATAAAACATGACGCATAAGCAAGCATAAAAAACTAAAAAATGAAAACCTTGGGAATCCACCTGAAGCTGTAAGTGGTATTAATTGTGGTGCGTAGAATATAGCTTAAAACGAGCTATTTTATAGTTTACTAAAAACTAGGCATGAGCAAAATTTTAATTATATCCGAAATAAGTGAATAATTGAAAAGAATTTCAATCCTAATAAAATTATTTCTCTAACATTTTTTAGTCAAAAAATTATTTTACAAAAATGAGGAAAAAAATTTAAAAAAACAAGGTTAGGACCAGTACAGGGCCGACACACCTATAGCCGAGCCGTGCCTAATCCCTCTAGACCCAGTCCCGGGCCGGGTCGGCCCACTGTGCACCTATACATGGAAGCAACAAGTTGTGACTGCTATGGGAAAGCACGAGACCAACATGCCTATAGCCGAGCTATGCCTGATCCCTCTAGACCTAGGCCTGGCCCAGTTGGGCCGGTCTCGAGCCGAGTCGACCCACTGTGCACCTATACATGGAAGCGACAAGTTGTGACCGCTATGGGAAAGCATTCTGAGTTCGGCCTAAATGGTCAATTCGTGAGGAATGGAAAAAACTTAATCACTTCTTATGAGGTACCCGATACATATCTTACTTAACTACTTGCATGCATCATATCGCAACCAAAACCTCCTTGCATCATGATATATGTGCTTAGAGTCAAAAATTAATTACAAGATGTAGTTTGATGCACATGGATTTTGACTCGCATCACTCATGGAAACTAGAACTCATGTATGAATGTTACAATGTCTACTCATGCAAACATGTGAATGCATAAACATATAGTGCTTCAAATTGCTATGTAGCACAATTATGATATGGAAAAATTATTGAGCTTATTAACCCCAATTTTGGGATAGACACTTTGGTCAAAGTGGTAAGATATCTAATCCTATCGGAGCTTCCTTATGGAGCTACTCACACAAAGATTGCTAATGGCCAAACAAGAAAAAAATGTGGCAAGGGTCCAAAGTTCCTTGTAGCCTACATACAAAGCTCCACACTCGAATAGCTCATGAAAACTTCTACATGCATAAGGTAGGACACAAAAAGTTTCGACCACAGAGCCATGTCATACCAGCATGATAATTTACACATTTTTCCTTAAGGTACGAAAATCATTTTTATTAACAATATAATCTTGTCCCCTTGTGCAAAGATGATCATTCCTTGATATACACATGACCGTGACTATCACATGATATATATATTCCACCGCATATTGAAATATTATGAGGGTAACACATCTAAGCCAAAGTCTCAGATTAATCAAGCACGTTCACATGATGATCAAGTGAAACCTCAATTACAGTTAATGAACTTGCAAAATACTATATTAGTAATGCAGCAGAATAATGTAAGAAACTTCCAACACAATTTTGTGTCTTCTTTTTGGAGGGCTTTAAACACCCAACAAATAGCACTAGCTCAACTACAA
Source organism: Aquilaria sinensis (assembly GCA_005392925.1). Taxonomy (NCBI): domain Eukaryota; kingdom Viridiplantae; phylum Streptophyta; class Magnoliopsida; order Malvales; family Thymelaeaceae; genus Aquilaria; species Aquilaria sinensis. Next base: position 97,665 of record SMDT01002927.1, read on the forward strand.
CTTGGCCCCGATTTGAATTCAAGACAAGAAAATGTTGACATGGGTCCAATACGGCAAGTTCTTGCTGGTTCTTTACATAATGCTGCTAGTGGTCCCCTGCAGGCAAACTTCAATACTTTCCCTTCACATAAATTCTCAGTCACATACTAACATGCTTTAGCATCAGCGTCTGAAACAGCAACAAGTGTCGACTTATGTTACAGTTACAACAGTTCAAACAACAATATCAACGGTTACTCTGGCAGTGCAAGTAAAACAACAACTGCATGCTTTGTTTCAGACATACTAGATACTTCAGCTACATCAAATGAATGAAGCAAATGAAGGCTTCCTAATCACCAAACAGCCAGCGCCTTTTCCAAAAAGCCCACAAAGGCTTCCTAATGACTTAAAGGTCAACGCCTTATCTAAAAAGTTTATAAAGGCTTTCTCTATCACTCAAATGCCAACAAATTATCTAAAATAACCTATGAAGGCTCCTTAATCACATAAAGGTCATGCCCCTTGAGACCACACCTAGAACCCCTTGAAGCCGCACCTAAAGGCCCCTTGAGGCCATATGATAAGATGTGAGGCCAACCCTATGAAGGCTAAAAGCCTAATAGCTAAGGGTCCCTCAAGGCCATACGATTAGATGGTAGGCTGGCCCTATGACGACTAAAAGCATAATAGTCGAAGGTCTCTTCAGGCCAAAATGATAAAAAAAATGGCAACCTTTACGAAGGCTAAAAGCCTAACTATCATAGACCCTGGACAGGGTCACACAATGAGAAGCGATGCTAACCTTGTAAAAAGTAGCTTGAGGCCCTAATTGAGGCCACATGATCAGGGAATAAACCTTATCTAATTATAAGAACCTAATATAAAGCACAATTGGGGAGCAAACCCCTTCTGACAATGCCACATGACAAATAAAGGAAGATTGGCCTTAGGGTTACGAGCTCTGAGCCACAAAGGGCGAGACTAATATGGTACCTGACTTAAACTTATACATGGGGGACAACAACCTCTATGAGGCATTATGACACCAAACTAGTCCTTACGAGGCCAAACTAGCTTGAAGGGTTCAAGTTATTAAAAGACCACAAAAAATGATAAATTATCTTAAAAGTCTAATGATGGCTATCAAACGACTGGAAAGCAAATAGGGCAAAATAACCCTCGTCTACTGCTATTAAAAAGTAGCTTCCTTAAGAAGCAGCTTAGAGAGGCATCGCACACCTCCCAGCAAATGACACCATATAAGGTGCAATGACTTGACACAAGAAATGAGGGATCGTACCCTTCTTAGACAAATGTGAACCTCTCTCCGAAGGACGATGACGTTTAAGAACATGTAAGACCCTTGGCCGATATTTTCTTAAAATGAAAGAAAGTTATTGGTAGGGAACATGCCTAACATATGATCCCATCAACTATCAATTTGGAACTGAATACAAGACAAGCGCCAGAGGTCGATGCCTACGCCAAAAGTGAAAAAGGTTCCAAGATGAAAAATGAATCTTATTCATGCTTTTTACATGATCCCTTTCAAGCATTATAAACAACATCAACAAGGAGGAAAAAAGGTGGCCAATTGTAGTGATGCCTCATAACCTAGCAAGGGCAGGTTGTCCTCTAAGAAATTCAATTTTGGGGATTGTGGGCAGGCCGTCCTCCTAGCCCACATTTTCCTTCACTCACAAGACTCTATGACAAGGCTACCTTTGGCCAGAAAGCTTGTAAAATGATGTCATGCCTACCAGCTTAACTCATGAATACAGAGGATGTCCTCCATTAATGCCTCCCTGGCTACTAACCCTTTGCCCTTTCCCATGTAGGGGCTAAACTTGATTGGGGCACTCCTCATGGCTCCAAGGCAGGTTAAGTACTGCCTTGTAGCAATACACTATTTTACTGAATAAGTATAGATATAGCCATCAGCCTCAACCATTGTGTCCCAAATCACTAAATTTTTATGTAAAACATCATTTTTCGATTTAGATGCCCTCAAACCGTCATTACTAATAATGGCCCAAAAAGGGAAACTACATAGTCCTACATACAAGATTCAAATAAAGGAATCCCTAAAAGCTACGAGCCCAAAGAAGGATTCAACAAGGGCTTTAAAAAGATTACCCTTGGTTATTGTTGAAAAGGGTAATACCAATTACTTTGCATACAATGAGCCCCTATCCGCCGTACAATACTAAAGACCATAAGAGTTATGAGCCTTCGTAAGCACACTGTAAGGCTTTAAAATCTATGATCCCATAAGTTGTAGGGGCCCCATGGACCAAGTAGAAAACCTAACAAAAAGGTCAAGGAACTTGATGCCCTGCTGCATCTTCGTCATGTGACATTGTGACTTCGGGAGAGACTTCCTGAGAGGGAGAATGTCTGGAGTGTAAGTTTCCCAGGGGAGAGTACCTGAAATGCTCAGAAAAGAGGGTTAGGAGGTCCCCGGTGTGTTTTTCTGGGGAGGAGCCTCCGACGCTCAAGTCAATGCCCTGAGAGGAGATAGAGGAGGGACAAAGAGGAATAGATGGCCTTACCTTTGTGTGTTTTCTCATGGGAGAGAAGGTATTTATAGGAGTGCCCAGCCCGTTCAGATCATGACACGTGTTCAGTCAGATGTCCTTTGTACCTTCGGGCGTAGGGAACATGTAGCCGTTTATAGGCTCTTTGAGCCTTGGACTGAGACAGGCTGTGATAGGACTCGAACGGCGTCGGCGCGTCAGACCGCCGTTTGAGGCGGCATGTAGCGCCTGTGGGCGACATGTCAGAGGCTCCTTAAATGCTCATCCCGTACTCCAGACGTTCTTTGGACAAAGTTGTCCTTCGGTACGAATGCCCTCCTTCGGGAATTATGCCTGTGGTTCGAGGACTTCCCTGATTCGGGGGTTCCGCCTTCGGGGAAGGTCTCTCCTGCTTGCGATAGCTGGTCTTTTATCCCCGAAGGCGATCCGTTCGGTCCCCCGAGAGAGCCGGCAACACCTCTAACGTTTCTGGCGTTCTAGCCGAGGTCATGGGTTCGGGGCATTCGGCTTCGCTCCTTCCGAGGTCAGTGTTAGCGCTTCCTTCGGATGACGCTAGGTTTCCCATCCACGCTTCTGGCAAGAAGTATGTAGTGAGAGAGGCGATAGCCCTTCGGCTATCAGAACTTCTTAAAGATTTTTAACAAGAGTCGTAGAAAGCCTAACAAGAAGGTTAAGGAACTCTTTGAAGGTTCTTAATGAAAGCTTAGAAATCTTTTAATAATAAAACACATTCAAAGTCTTTTCGCTAAGTATGACTTCAATATTCCTACAAAAGGAAGACCCTTGAAAAGCACATTGTGCCCACAATAGGGTGACAAGGTCTAATGAATCCATATTAGAAGAACAACCCCTATGAGGCTACATAGAAGAAAATAGTACTACACACCAAATGGGGAAATATGCATTCTTTGACCAACATTAATGGAAAGACATCTCACTTTATGCAAAACCTCAAACAAAAAAAGGTTTCTCAATGCCTTGAATAGATACAGAGTCACACATGTTGATAAATGCCTACAACTACTTCATGAGTTCTTTATTCTATGAAAATTGAGATCTTGATTGTACTACTGGATTTAGGGTTACATACCTTACATAAGCCCCTTTGAGTGAGTCGATTAATGTTACATAGTGGACCATACAATAGGTCCTTTACTCGCATACATAGGCCTCGACCCATCAGTCAAATACTCGACAAAGTGTTAAGTATTGTCAGCTCTCCTGAACTCTTTAGGGACTAAGCCCAAAAGTCTGTAGATGTCTGATCTTCAATTTTAAAGCATAAAAGATACTATAATCTTTTTTTTCCTTCAAGGATATTTTTTTAAAAACACTAACCCAATCATGAAAGGTTCTTTTGTCTAATGGGGCCAGTTCATTGACCGGCCTTGCTTTGATCCAAAGAATAGGGGATACATGAGTCCTCAGAAGGCATAGTGTTATCTAAAAACAACTCGACCAAATATAGCATGAGCATCTCACTAAAGTAAAACGTTAGCATAATTATCTGAACAAATTCCCACATTGGTGGACTCTCCACATATAAATATCAGAATACGATGACCTATCTAACCCCGCATTCACTAGGGAAGGGTTTTTTAGTAGATAAAACTCGAATTAAACCCAATTATTACTAGGTAATCGAGCCCTAGGCCTGATTTATAAATACAGGCCCAATGAAGCTCATTAGACTTAGAAACTAAGTTACAGGCTCACTAAGCCCACATACTGGCTATATATATAGAGAGTATATCTCTTACTCTTACCTACATTTTTATGTTACAACTATACTAACTTGAGTATCAGAGGGATCTCCCTTCTAATGCCGTTTTTACAAATCTTAGTACGCATGTGACTAGAGCTGGCTGATGATCAAGGGTTACCATCATCCGATTCAGAACCATTGGTAGTTTAACTATCAAGAGGCAATAAATGAAAATTGAATTACAATTCTACAAAGATATAAAAAAAATTGTGAATGGAACTAGGCTACCATGGATCAGGAACTTGGTAACCCAGAAATAGAAATGAAAGGAAAGTTTGGGAGAATGGGAAACAAAAAAGAATGTGGGAAAGAGTTTAAAAGAAGAATTTGAAGATTGGGAGTTGCTTGGCTGAGAAAAAAAAAAGATATCGATGCTAAAATTAAACAAGATTTGGGTATTAGCTTAAAAAAAATGAATTGAGAGTGAAGCAATTTGGTCAGTCACGAGCACTGATTCCACATTAATAAGCCGGTGCAAAGAGGATCAGACTTGGAACTGACTTGGGTAAAAAGAAAGTATAGGACATGGTGAAGTAGGCAAAGAAGGAGAAGAGGAATGAGAAGGTAGGGCAAACAAAGTCAATGAGGGAGGATAGGTCATCATCGAATGGTGAAAGGTTGGGAATAAGACAACAAGAAGCATCATTTGTTTTTCATCCATCATGTGATGAGCACAAAAGCCATAAGGGGTATAAAATGCACAATTTTCTCAAGTTTATGAGGTACACTATCCAGATCACCCGAATTCAGGGACCAAAAATGCCTTTGGGCCAAAGAACATCCATTTCACTGCTATGGTGGATTATAAATATCCGAATAAAGAATAAGTCTACTGCTAGTATTGCCTAAAGAGTATACTATTAATAGAGGTGCAACAAAAGCTAGGCCTCTGCAAAAGGCAAGAATGCTCTCAGAATCCATTTTAGTAGCTTTTTTAGCAAGAGGCATGCAACTTTTTTTCCTCCTTTAAAGATAAAGTTAAATGCATCTATACTCCCCAACCTTTAAATATTATTTGACCATCATCCCTAATGTCTACTTTATTCTACTTTCATACCTGACGTAATTAAAATGTTTCACCCTCATCCCTAAAATTATTAGAACATTTGATTTTTACCCTATTTTGGACAGAAAAAATTTATGTTGGATAACAAGATGCCACCTTAGCATAATATTATAGGAAAAATCTCAATTATGACCCTTAAAAACTTTTTCTCTTCCCCCAGAAACTCTAATTTTCTTATGTGTCAATTAAGCACCATTCATCTATCTTATTTTCAAGAAAACCTCATCTCGTTCCCCTACTTATTTCTGCAACAACCACAACCACTAGCCAAGCTTCCTTCTCTCCCCTAGCTTGTCTAGTACCCCACCATCCACATTTTGGCCTCCTCTCCCCATTTTTTCACCCTTACCATCCTCTCCTACCTCTTTTTCACTTTTCTAGTGGCATGGAGTGGCTTGTAGATGAATTCTTGGAGTGAGCCAATCGAGCAAAACCAAAGAAGAAAACAAGAAAATAAGCTTTGTGCTACCCTCAACTTTCAAAATGCATAACTTTTTTTATTGTTGTCAAAATGATTATTATAATATGTCATTTTGAAATGAATTTCATGCTCTGCAGGACTTACTAGGACCTTGCCCTTTGAACCATGTTTGGCGGGTCAACATTCATTATTTTAAGGGGTATTTAGGGCATCTGAAGTTTGCACCATTTTGGAACTCCTAGTTATTTTCAATTTCTTTATTTGTTTTGAGTTAGGCATTTTACGTTATTGCTATTCATTTTAATCAATAATATTAAGGTCTTCCGGTTGCTTTAGTAATCTATACGAGTATATTCTTGTTATTTTTTTTATTAAGCATGTCACTTGATTAAGTTTCAATTTTTGCTGCTTCAACCAATCTCTAACTTTTCTTACCACTGCCCAACTCCCTTTCATCCTTATTAACTCTACATATATAAAACCATTTTTCTCTAATTTTGAATTATAAGTTATTGATCCTTCTTCAATTATGAGTATGAGATACAGTTCTGATTAAGTATTTTTCATTGTTTTTTATATATACTATATTTAGATCTTAGAAAAAAAAGAACTGACCATGGATATTTCGGATGGAAACCTAAACTATAATTTGAACTTAAAAACTGAAAATCAAGAGTGTTTGACTTGTAATTCGTCGTTTCCGACAGGGCATGTGAGCAGGCACAAGAAAAAGATAAATCTAGAAGAAAGCAAATTAAAGAATGAGTCTGCAGCTGCAGGGTCAAGTACAATTCTGCCAACCAATTATATTGATATTCCGAGTTGCCCTGCCCGCCACTCCTGACGAGCCAACCTCTTCAATGACTACCATTTGACTACTCCAACTGGAAGTAAATTTTACCAATGTTCATAATCTTTAGTCATTATTTTTTTAATTTATAATTTATTAAATATTTTATTTTAATTTTAAATTTATTAAAAAAATTTTAATTTTTGTCTCTGTAAATTAAACTTATTCATTCAAAAAGAAAAAAGTTATTAATTTAAATTATCTATTTACTATAAAAAAAATACTAAACTATTTAAATTTACTAAAAGACAGTTATCAAATATTTAAATTAGAATTTTAAAATTTTCTGTCAAATAATTATTATGAGTTAATGAATTTTATCTGATGAATGACTAAAATGAACTAATTTTAATAAATTTAGAACTAAAACAAAACAGTCAATAGATTAAAGATTAAAAGGAAATAATAACTAAAAGTTAGGAACCATTTCTGCAATTTACTCCCTCCATCCAAGTGCAAGCAATGAATTGTGTTTGCCTCTGCCTCTTTACCATGCTATATATACAGTGTGATCGTAATTAACAACGGAAAATCAAAATGTAAGTTCTTTTGATCATTAATGTTAATCTATCATTATAAATATTTTATATAAAGTGATTATTTATAAAAATATTGTCAAATTTCTAAGTCCTATGATTTAAGAAATATAAAAAATAATTTAATTGATAGTTTATTAATTTTCCAAATTTTTAAATTTTAAAGTTTTAATAAATTAATAATTCTTATAAATAATCACTTTGTATAAAAATAATACATAATTATTGCAAAACACCCAAAAATTATTAATTTTTTTTAAGAGGTCAGAATCGTCGCAGAAATCATGTACTGAACCAGCAACGGTTAAATTTGCGAAACTGGCTGTGAAAATGGAGACCATCATTATATTTAATTATGTGCAAATATCTATCATCAATTTGTCTTTCTTGATGATTTGATCTTAACAGTACTCTGATTCATCTGTGGTGCACTGGCACAATTGGAAAGCTGCTCCTGCTGCTGCAATTTCTTCCTCTGCGACTTCTTCATGCCAAAATTGGACGAAATTTTCCTCCTCTGCGATGCCGATGATCTCTTTTTCACCATCTTATAATCCGCTTCGGAGATGGTCTCCAGCTTGGGTTCCCAGCAGCGGAGGCGTGACCCAACCAGCATGCTGTAATCCCTCTGCAGCTGCGGGGTGGAGCAAACTCTAGATCTGCCCAGAATCATCATCTGCCCCGCCCCCGCTGTACCACTCCTGTCATCGTATTCATCCGTGCCGGTGGCTTTGATCTTGCCTTGCTCCATGAGGCGCGAGACAAAGTCGCCCGAGACGCGTATCCGGAGGGCCCCCGAGGGTGCCTTCTGGATGTCCAGAGGTTGCACGCCTTGGAAGATGAGGGAGGTGGATGATTGGGCTTTGGAGCCCTGCAGGAAGGAGGCGAGGGAGACAAAAGACAGCGCGGACTGGAAGCAGTGGTAGGGAAGCAGGAAGTAGCAGTGGCCCGGCTGGAGTAGCTCCTGCGCCGACAGAGAGGGGATCTTCTGCCCGATGTACAAGGCATCAGACCGGCACACCAGGTGCTTGGGGAACCGGGCTAGGAGCTCCGAGACCCGCACAGGGCGTTGGTAAATGGTGACGAGGCCATCGTCCCTTACCAGCTTGACGGTGGGTGCAGGAGGCGGGGGCTGGAGCTGCAGGCACGACATTTGCTGCCCCATCACATGCTGGAGCACTACTTGTAGCTTCAATAGCTTCATATGGTAATGGAATGGACCGCCGCTATCTGGGCACAACTTTAGGGCAAAAAGCAAATATATACCTAGATCGAATAATATTATAGATTCAAGTGATCATGCGCGCAGCAAGAAATTATAAGCATTGGCAGGTCACTCTGGTGAACTGTATTTGTATATGATATATAGGTAGGTAGAATCAGAATAGTAGCACTAATAAGATGGAAGATTGAGGTGACGACCATTAAGGATTTAGCTGTTTATTTATAAATGAAATGAACCATGCATTTGAATTTATAATGTAATCTCATGTGCCTGTTCCCCTTTGGCTGGTCTCATGCTCTTGCTATAGGCTGCCCAGTGGCGGCGCGTTCTGGCAATTTGTTTTGACACCACTGCCATGTTTGACTTTTTGGGTCCCATCCCTTAGGCGTTTGTTGTAGTAAATGACTTGCTTGCATGCACTTACCATAGTCTATTACTATTTTTAAGTAGAAGGTATATAAGTTACTTTAATAAAATTTGAGGTGAATTGTATCTTTCACGAAATATGTAGGGCTTGACTTTGACCACTTTTAAAATTGTATGTTTTGGGTAATATGGCCGCCATGCTCTTTGAATCCTGGCCTTGCTAAGGATTGTCCGTGAGTATTGCCAATTGAGATGGCCGGCTGAAAATATTTATTATTATTATTATTATTATTATTATTATTATTATTATTAATGAATTTTTCTTATTATTAAGATAAAATAATTTTTATTATAAAAAAAAGATATAATATTTTCATCTCATATATATGTAGACTACTACTAGTGATGTTAGAGATGAGAATTAAAAATGTAAAATTTTTAGTATATTTAGCGTTGCTCATACGAGTTTAAACCAAATGAATCAGTTGACATTTCCATTAGGAAAAGTTCTTCTAATTAGCTTAAAAGTTTTAAATAATTTATTAACTGTGAAGATTAAATCATTAAAATTAAAAAATATATTATTTAATTTTTTAAAATTTTAACGCTAATACTAAATAGAGTCATAATTGCTTTAATAGCCCAAAGGTCCCTCTAGCTTAATGTGGTGGAAGTAGTTATCAAGAGAGAAAAGGGTTTTTCTTCGGAATAAAAAAATTACAAGATTGAATACTACACGTCCAGAACAAGGTAAAATGTTCATAGATTAGGGACCATTTTACAACACAAGGCATGTTCAGCGACCATTGGTGCCATTTAGCTTTTCCCCTCCTTTTTTTTTTCCAAGTGTAATGTGTTCCTAGTTAAATAAAATTTGCTTTACGCAAAATACAAGAAAAGAAAAGAAAGAAAGTAAAAGTTGTCTTCAGCCGCAAACACAAACTCATGGACAATTGGGCCATTGACAATTTGTATAGGATTTATGTGTCATTGTAAATATTATATTGGTCTTTATTTTGTTTAATCACCCTTTAAACTACTTTAATATTTCACTGGCTTGCCTATAAGTAATAATAATTAGCTTGAAGAAGAAAATGAAGTGATTTCTGAGTCATCATTGTTTCAAACATTTATCGATTCTTCTACATGGTTTGAGAGTAATCCGTTTGAAGTCAAACATGGTGTACCAATTTACATTAGATCTCACACATATATCCACATCTTATACCTCACCACCAAGATGCTGAAATACGACCAAACGGACATTTATTCTACAGAACGCCCATTCTTCTTTTTCTTAACCATCCCCTCTGGATTATTATCCGCGCGTGCGGCTACTTTGACTCAAAACGCACGTGCTCTGAAAGTAATCAGGGGATGAAGAAATTGCCCTCGAGAAATATCAAGAGTAAGGTATGATGTTTGTGTGAGCCGTTATACCATCGACCAGGTGGATATCTACCAGTACTAGTGAAATGTTAGTTAGTTCTTATTAAAGGTGTAGTTACCATATTAAATAAATATTTATAATTATGAAATAGATAATGTAGTTATTATTAGAGTAAGGGTTTTATCATATCAAATAAATTAGTTTCATATCCCGTCTAACGGACGGGAACATAATTTATATAAAAATGTATGTTTTACTCACTGCATACAAAAGATCTCGGTATGTGTTAGTAATATTATGACTTTTGAAATACATTAAACAGAAATTATATTTAATGGTCATAAAGATTGCAAAAAAAAAAAAAATGGGGTGTGTGTCAACATACTTCGATAACACCTATAATATAAGTAAGAAGGTATTACAATTAAAAAACCTAACTCATCCTCTTCTACACATTCCTCACACATCCTTCGATCATCAATCTTGTAATAATTTGACTTCGAATTGCTAACAGGTGGAGCTTGAATGAATTTACTTACACAAGATCCACATTGAAGATGACGAAGTTCAGATTTACATGTTCAACAGATAGAGTAAACAATCGGGAGGTCACCTCTCAACAATTATTGATATGATGCCATCAGCTTACATGCGTAGCTTTTGAATAACCTTTCCCTAACCTTCACCCTCTTTCTTCTTTAAGTGTTTGAATGTAGGATATATGTTCTAGTTCATGAAATTAGTGCCATGGTTGATTGATAGAATAACATAAAGGTATTTCACCATCGGGATTCTATGCATGCATGGTAAAGTATGAATAAAGTATAATCCCTTGATAATCAATCTATACTTAAAATACTGAGAGACTTCGTGGGCAAAAATGGCAATAAGATGGCCAGAATCCCTCAACTCTATAAATTTATGAGAAGCCCAATTTATGTATCATCTCAAATGACCGATGAAATATTAAGTGACACCAATATTGCAAGGTAAGTAAATAACAAAGTCAATGCAAGATGGACAGGTACAATATTTTCGGATTGTCAAGGATTTTGCAATAGAGCTTGAGAGAGAATAACAATAATAATCGCTAAAGGTAATGAGTCTATGGTCATATTTTTTGTAATATTTTATAGGTAAAAGGAATGTACATAGGTTAAAAATAGAAGGAAGAAATAAAACTATAAAACAGTAATTAATATTCTGTAAAACTAATGAGTTGAGTAAAAGTATACGGTAGAATAAGTAATCTCTCGTTTACTACCAATAAAAATTAACCCACAAAATGGATGGCTAACTCAAATCAGCCAAAAAACAAATATTTTGAAATCTCAAGAAAAATACGGAGTAATTAAGTGGGGAATAAATATGAAAAGAGGAAAAAATTTTGATTTCAGCCAAACCCAAGTGAACAAAAAAAAAAAGATCTAAATTTATCAGGCCCAAGAAGAGATCTAACATTAGCCGTTATACCATCCACCAAGTGGATGTCTACCAGTACTAGTGAAATGTTAGTTAGTTCTTATTAAAGGTGTAGTTACCATATTAAATAAATATTTATAATTATGGAATAGATAAGGTAATTATTATTAGAGTGAGGGATTTATCATTTCAAATAAATTTATGCAATTATGGAAGAAATAATGTTTAAGATTTTAATTATTTCTGTAGAAAACAAATCTCTCATTTAAAAAAAATACTATTATCATCACAATTTGATGTGTAGTGTAAAAGAAATTGGCTGTCATATATTGGCTGAACTAGTATCTATAACTATTGTTATGGTGTCTAATAAAATTGTTGTTTTGGTGTCTAGTGTTGTTTTTAGAGTGTCTAATAATATTAAATTGGTGTATAAATTAGTTAGTATGGTATCCAGTATTGTTATTTTAATATCTAGAACTGATGTTTTGGTATTTAGTAATGTCTTTTTCAATGTCTAATTATGTTAAGTTAGTGTAAAAATTAGTTGGTCTGATGTATAAATTAATTGATCTGATATTTAAGGTTATTGTTTTGATATCTAGTACTGCTATTCTGTAATTGATTTATGGTGCATAATTATGTTAAATTTGTGTATAAATTAATTAGTCACTGTTTTAGTCCACATCGGTTAAAATAATAAAAATTTAGCATCAAAACTAAAAAGTTGTAATTAATTTAGATCCCTTCACAATAAAAACAATAAAAGATATTTTATTTTATAAAATTTTTTAAAAATATTATAATTACCCTCCAATTAACGATAAGATCGAAAATTAAAAACTGTCTTATATATCTAATTTTTATACCTCGCAACTGTTTTCACTGCCAGCATTCCATCTTGGTGTTAACGAACCAGATTGAACGCGAAGTTCCGCGATTGTGTCGAGCGGGAGGGATGAGTACCAGAGGCTCCCTTAGTGGCTGCGCATGACGTGGATTTAGTTCTCTCTTATTTTAATCTCTCAATACCTACTTTTTGAGGAATTATTCTTTTACATAAAAAGAAAAAAGAAAAAAGAAGAAGAAAAGTAAAAAACGTAAGTGTTCTGCCAACAACGGCCAAACCCCGCCCTGCCCACCACTGCTTGCTGCAGGCCCCATCTGATCTTCGTCACGCCATTCATGTGTATAAATTCCACTACTCGCCAGCGGCGGAGACAAAAGGTTGCTGGGAAGTGTGACCATTTCCAACATTTTGTTATTATTATATGCATAATATATGTTTTTTAAAGTATATTAACAAATAAAATAGTAATATATACCAAATTGTAAAAAATTGAAAAAAAAAATTACTGTTCTCAACTTCTTTTTATATAAAAGTTTATTCTATGTATATTAATTATTTATAATTTTCTTAGTCTATTTAAAATTCATACAAAAGACACTGTCTACTTCTTAGACTTAAGAATTGTTATGCTGAAAACTAAAATTAATTAACATATAAGATGAGTTTTGAAGGTTTTTCTTGTAGGTCACAACAAATAGTATATCTATAATCTAACCAATCTCATCCCTTATCTTATCTAGCCTAAAACCACCCACTAACTGTAAAGAGAAGAAATCTTCTACGGAAGTTAGGACTTGAACTTTGTTCGATCATGTGATATGATGTTCTTCATGTTAATCAGGCTACAATCCAATTAATATTTGTTAAGTGCATGATATGTCTATCTTTTTACTTTCATTTGGTATACTTAAGGAAATAATTGCTAAATTCTTCTAGTGTTGTTTTTATATTTTTACTTAATTCTGTATTTTTTTTGTAGTTTGAATAAAGTGGAGCACAATGGGAATAAAAAGGCAACATTAAGAAAGAAAGAAACATGAGTATGAACAAAGCTCTAACTTGCAACCCAATTTCTGACTTCATTTTTACATTTTCTGGCTCTAGAGCAGTTACAAGAATTATAGCCATTTTCTCTTAACTCTATGTGAGTTCTTGAATTATCTCAAATGGACTCTTGTGCACAAAATTATGGTCAAATAGCTGAAAAGTGTTGATGCTATCGAGTACCAATGCTGCGGTGCCAAGAGTGGAACAACAGCGCTAAGACTTGCTCTGTTTATAAAAAGTATCAGCCAAAAGTCACAAAAAAACGGATCTCCTTTGACCCCAAACCTCTAGACTCTTGTTTTGACTAGTTTTTTTTTGGGGGGGGGGGGGGGGGGGCTTTATGTATTAGGGAGCTAGGAAACCAATTTCATAGAGATTCTTGCTTAGATTGAAGTGTGAGATCTTCTACAACATGAATTTCTACTTGGATTTGATTCTACTAACCCTAGCTTATTTTTTTTAGTTTGATATTTTTGTAAATATATGCAAATTTGTTGTTTTTACAGATGTTGTGAATCATTTGAGATGATTTGATGTTTGTTAATACATAACCTATTGATTATTTCAATGAATTGTTGGCTCTTTTAGCTTATGCTTAAATGTATTTTTCATTTAGCAGCCACTTGTGTTGAATAACTTGCTAGACTTAGAAAATCACTTGAGAGAGCTTTCCTATAGGTTGGAAGAAAGCTAATGAAGCATGGGTAACGGTAGATTCGGGATAATCATTGTTCCTATATGGCATTGGAGGAGAATTTGAGTTTAAGGGTTTCTAGGGCAACCAGATAGGATAGAAATATCTAATGAGGTTCTAAGAAACTAATGGGTCCAACCTCGAGGGAGGATAATTGGTACTTTATAGTTTTTTAGCCTACAACTATTATAAAGTATGATTTAGGCTAAGTAAAAACTTGTGTCCAAGCTATATCTGTATAGTAATTCATTTGGAAATCACTTATTAGACACCTTATAAATATGTGTTATGTTGGTTTGGTTTGATGGTAAAATGATTTACAATTTTGGTAATTTAGCTTCTTATTTCTTGTTTCCGTTATTTGTTTACTCTAGCTTAAGTTAGGCCACCACACTTTCTTTGCCATACAATACTTCGTGGGATCAACATTTAACTTACCGCTACTATAATTAGCACTATATACTTGTGAGTAAGATTAGAATTGAAGTTGAGAAGGTTTTTTTTTTATAAACTTCTACCTCATGACAATACATTTTGAAGAATTACCTGATTGCTTACATTAAAAATGAAAGAACTCAATTTTTTTTTCCTAAAAATAAGATCATGGATGATTTGTACTCAATAAAATCATGGGTTAAATTGCGTAAGATATATTTACCATTGGCTTTTATTAAATAATTTTCAACTACAGTTCTTTGTAATTGATACTGATGCTTACCATATGACATGAAATTAATGTTTGAAATTGTTACAAAAAATGTGGAGTTTCATTTTTTTTAAATAATCATAAAGCCCTAATTTATAATTTTGGAAAAGGCTAAAGTACACTAAAAATCCCTAAACTTTGCAAACTTGACAAGTTGGTCCATCAACTGAAACTCAATTGCCAACAGCCCTTGGACTTTCTATATTGTACGAAGTTAGTTCACTAAGTAACAGAAGAAGTCATATGACACAGATGCCGTCCAACCTATTATTGAGCAGGCCTATAATTACTAGCTTAGATGCACAAAAACAAACATTTATGGAATATTTTTCACAAATATAACACAATGACTACTCAATGTGCAACTAGAGACAAGATCTATGTTTTCCCCCAATTCTTCGTTCTTGGTAATGAAGAACAAGCATAAACCCTAAAATTATATTTTAGGTTAGGGGCTTCTATTTTTTTTTTTTTTGGCAGATATGCTCAAACCTTCAGTTCCTCATGTCTTTTATTTTGCCTTACTTCTCTTTCTCTCTTTCTCTCTCTTTCTCTGCTCCTTCTCCTTTCTTCAGTCATGCCTTCACTATTGAGGGTTAGAGACTCATGTGGCCATTTATGGATCTTCAACTGCAGCACAAGAACAACAGGGCACACAAAGCTTGTTTTTCAAGCTAGCTGGCTCCAATTCGTTTGAATCAAGCACGTCTAAATTAGAGAAATTATAGTGTTCTATCAACGAAATGGTGATGATCCTAGAGCAAAGTATAGAATTTGAGTACAAAGGCTCAACAGCAAGTTGTTTGGCACCAACATATTTGAAATTGTGGCCTAACGAAGATGAAGCTCAAAAACTTAAAAAATGTGTTAGGTTCCTATCCTATCTTATCCTATCATGTGCTCTGTTCCTGTATGAAGTGTGATATTTACTTAAGCTTGCTATTTATCTTAGTTTGTATCTTCCATATAAGTTATGCTTGTGGTTGTTTGAGTTGCCCCGATTTTGTGTTTGCATGTCACTAAATACAACAAAACTGTTTGTGGTTCTTTTTAAGACAAGAACATAAAATTTCATGAACTCTGTTGAAGTTCCCTTGTTTTATATTATGTCTGGTTCTTACCGAATACAACAGAATGCTTGTGCTCTATTGGAGTTCCACTGCTTATATACTGTACCAAACTAACATGTATGTTGGAAGTCAGATTGGGCAATGTATGACAATCGTGCTTTGTTTTTCTTTAAGAGTAATTAAAAAAGAATAACAACTAAAAAATTTCTCTTTGTTTGCTAAGAATTTTAAGAAATTCACTTGTAAAAGTAGTGTTGTACTGTGGCAGTATGGGAGCTCTGTATATGGATTATCGATATATTATCTTCCTAAATTGCCTTAAGTGATTTATTCTAATATTAGTTGAAAACATAAAAATGGTTTTATTGATTTGAATTTTTTATTTCGTTGCACAAGAATTCTTCTGGAGTGGAGTATTTTTGGCTTCTCCAGTTTTTTGTTCGACCTTTTGTAGAGAAAATTAAATTCAGGTGCTAATTTGTCATAAGGTAAACTATAGGTGATCCTTCGGTAAAGCATCCAAACCAAGTGTGTGCTTTTTGTATTTTCCACAAACTGCCCTTAGAGTGTTAGATCACGCAATTGCACGTGATCTTTTCCGTCCATCAGTTGACCAACTCGGTCAAGGGCTTCTGGTGTTTGATTTTTAGTTGGGGACCAACTAAACTGAGTTATAAAAGTTTAGGGGCTTCTACTGAGGCCTTTTGGAAAATATATATTTTTAATTTGAATAGACTTACTTTTATTTTTCTTTAATATTATATTAAAAAAATTTCATAAGTCTGTCCCCTCATCCTAAAATCTTGGCTTCATCCCTAACCACCTTTGTATGTTTTTATATATACTCTACAATTCAACATGGAGATAGACTATGAAATATAAGCACCTCCTCCACCCACATTCTTTTCAATAGACATTATATTTTAGTTGTCTCAAATTTTTATAATATTTTTATATTAAAAAATTACTTTATTCTATTATCATTTAAATTTATCATTTCAATATTCACTTTTTTTATACTTAATTTACATGTAACAAGTGAATGACAATAGTGCAAACAACATATAATTTTTTTTTCTCTTTCTTAAATTCTAGGGTAAAATACATCTGTGGTCCCTCAGCTCTAATGTTTGTCATAAAGTGGTCACTTACCCCACATTGTGCCATTGTAAAGTCCCCCACTTTTTAAAGTGCATCCTAATGTACTAATATAGTCCCTTATGTTTTCTCCATTATCTCTGATGAAAGTTGATGATATTGTAATTAAATGTTGATTTGGCAGTTTAAAATATACATGACATCCTCCTTCATAACAAAAAAATGACTTAGTGATAGAATAAACAACATTAGGCTAAAATTGATACAAACATATAATTTTAGTGACTTAATCGTACATTTAGTCTTCCCCAAATCTTCTTCCTCTCATCCGACCCATTTTACTTCTCCGCCATCGGTGACTCCGTAGCCTCACAAATCACACAGGCATAAATCATGGGCTGCTGCAGTTATAATAAATAGATTGAATTAGTCAAGTTTTGTAGAAAGCGTTTGGTTTGGGTTCCAATCCGGTTCATCTTTTGTTCGTCGATCATCATAAGTTTTCTATCATTTCTTATTGTTTCTTATACATATCATACTCTGATTTTTGAGGATTTATACATTGACCGTGTTTTCCTGTTTCCAATACCAACAAGTAGTTGAATCGTAGCTGTCATATTGGTTCTGCTCATTCTGTTATTTAGTCGAATAGTCTGTGTGCATATTGGTATTTGATAATTCATACACTGATTCGTGTTTTCCTGTTGGACGCTCTTCAGTACCAAGGTCGTGGCATGAGAAGTGGATAGGGAGGGCTTTTCTATCTTTTTGTTTCCTCTGTTATAGCAAGATTTGTTCTGGGAAGACGACGAACTTGGCTCTCTTTTCTCCAAAGAAGCAGAGCAACACAAGTTTCAGATCCACTACACGAATACCAGTCTGTGAATGCTCGAGGATTGGCGTTCGACAGAATTTCCCCTATTCTTGATAAAATCGAATCGTTCTCAAATCTCACCAACAAACCGATTTCTTCACAATTGAGGGCAGAGAAGTGAGATAAGGGGGAAGGGTAGGAGAGGGAGACGTGGGAGGATGAGTGTTGGAGCTTTAGCGATCGGCGGAGGGGGAGGTGATGTGGAAGTGGTTAGAAGTAACGGAGGTGGAGAGGAAGGAGTTGAGGAGGGAAGGCGCGTCGGCGGGGAAGGAAGGCGCGTCGGCGGGGAAGGAAGGGCTGACAAAGCGTACTTGGAGAGGGAAAGGAAGGGCTGCTAGAAATCCCATCGGAATAGGAACCCAGAATCTAGCGGTTTGGGGAAGGGAAGAAGATGAACTTTCGGCTAATATATGTTTTAAATCCCTAAATAATGTGTTTATGTCAATTTTAACATGAACTTCTTGTTCTTTCAGTACAGTTATTTGTTATTACGAGAAAGGATGTCATGTAACATTTTGAACTGTCACATTAACATCCAAGTCACCACATCATCAACTTCTATATGAGATAACAGAAAAATTAATGAAAGGGACTACAACAGAATGTGCATTAGAAAGTAAGGGATTTTATGACGGCTCAATGTGAAGTAAGTGGCCACTTTAGGACAAACGTTAAAATGAGAAGACCTCTAGGAAATTTTATCCCTAAACTCTATATCAAACCCAAGTGTTTTAAAGAATTTAGGACAAATGTAATATAAATCAAAGTTTAGACAAGGAAGCAAAGAAGATTGTGGGATGACATGATGAAAATTGCTCCAACAACTTTGGACCTGTGGTCATTGGGCTTCTGCAAGTTGTATGAAGATTCATTGAGGTTTGTTGTGTTGATTTTGAGTTACGACAACCTTTTTTTATCAAGTTTAACCCAATAAACTGGCAAATATTAATTTGTTTTAACTTAAGATAATTAATCTAAAATGGCTTTTTTGTGTTTACATTTTTTTTCCTGGAACCAATTTTTTTTAAAGCCAATATTATTTAGATGTAACAATCTAATGATTATAAAATTTTTATAATATTATTAAGTCTTTATGATTTTTTTATTTTAGACATTAAAAAAGAAAATTTCATAAAAATTTAATAACATCATAAAAAATTTATTTTTAATTGATTATTATATGTACATACTATTGATTTTAGATGAAATTAGTTCCAAGAAAAAAAAATATAAAAATAAAAATAAGGCATTTTGGATTAAGTTGGCTTAAGTAAGTGAATTATATATAGTGCTTATTTTTATACGTAATGATTATTTATTTGATTTAAATGATATTAAAATCCTATATTTTAAGGAGTTAAAAAACTTTAAAATAATTCTTTTTAATAATAAGTATATTTTTTAATTAATTTTTTAACGTTTGGTAAGTTAAACTTTTCATAAATTTTAACTACTTAATGAAAATTACTCAAGTAATTATTATGTTACATAGTATTAACTTTTAAATCATAATGATTATTGATAAGAAAAAGAAAAATTGAAAATGCATTACTATTTATGGAAGGCAAACACCCTAAAACAACAACTAAAATTTGCCCCGAACTCAATTATGCCACTTAACCAATATATTGCACAATTAAATCACTAACATTATTTACTTGGCTTAATTTAGCCACTGCTACTAATAAAGCAGCTCAGTTGTGCCATTAAATTCTATTTTTGATAGCCGAAGTGCTATCGCCTCATTAACCTGAGAACTTCGGCTAGCCATCACGCTCGGTAAATCCGATGTCACCCACAAGGAGAGCCAGTACCGACCTCGGAAAGGAGGAAGTCTAACGCCTTGGGCACACGACCTCGATAGTCCGCCAGCACTCCCGAGGATGATAGTGCCAACCTCGGGAAACTAGCATGTTACTTCCCTCGGAAAGGCAACCGAACTAGCTTCAGGGGAGAAGGACCAGCCACCTTCGGCAAGAGAGAATCCCCTCGAAGAATAAATTTCAAAGCTAGGGAATCCCCCGAACTACTGGTACGACTTCGGGAGAAGGGTCCTCACTCTGAAGGGTGACCTCAACCAAGGGGACCTCGGGGGCACGGCAGAAGCAATTAAGGAGCCTCTGACATGTCGCCCGCACATGCTACACGCTGCCCTCATATTCGCTTTGACACGCCAACGCCACCCACGTCTTGTCATGTAGGGCTATGCTTGCCCTAGCCCATGGCCCGAGGAGCCTGCAAGCGGCAAAAGGCCCCCACGCCCAGAAGTACAGATTACATTCGACCTAAAACGTATTACAATCTAAACGGGCTACCCCCTCTTATATATATCAGGGAAATGGTCTCAGCAAGGGATCTTTTTTTCTCCTACCTCAAAAGAAAACGTAACAAGCAAGAATCTTTGCCCTTTAGTACTCCCTCTCCACCTCCAAAACACTGACTTGGGTGTCGTAGGCTTCTTCCCGGAAAAAGACTCTAGGGACCTCCTAACCCCTGTTTTCTGAGTATTTTAGGTAGATCCTCCTGGGAAATCTCCACTTCAGGCGTTCCCTCGCACCAGAAGTCCCTCTCGGTCACACTATGTCACCCGATGAAGATGCTGCTGGGCATCAATTTTACAGGAGCTCCATCAATTATGCAACCTTGTGGCCTTTAAGTCACAAATATGAATTGACATATGAATGTCTTACTTACTAGACTATACTTTAACATTGTAATACATATCATATACCTTTAAGATATATAAACCTAACTCATATTAAGGACGGTAATGGATTCAATCTGATTGGACTTAACTACTCTTGTAGAACCCTTGGTTGAAGTAGTTGTTTGGCATTTGGCAGAAGACTTTTTGTTGGCAGGGGCAATCTTCTTAATAGGGGTCTTCTTTTGGGTTTATAGTTTCTTCTTTGATCTAGGTGGCTTGTTTAATGGTCCTTGAAAATATATAAAGGTATACAATAAGTGCATATCAATGAATATAAGTCCGCAAATATAATTGGAAAAAAAAAACATCACTTACAGATGTTGCTACTTGACTCATAAACCCTACATAAATTGTCACTAAGTGAACATGAGTCTTTAAGTGGTCCTGATTCTCAAATTTTTGTTGTTTTATATAAGTTAAAGGAATTAGCGAAACCTTAATTGTCAGGTACGAAATGATACAAACAGAATACTAGCAAACACACTTTGAGGCACCCCTTGCTATTGTGTCCTTCTTGTTTATTTAGGCTACATGTTATTATCCCCTCAACACCATTACAACAGAAAAACAAAAAAGTAACTGAAGAAATAGTTGCAAAAAGTGACTACAATATTTAGTCTGAAAAATACTAGTCACTGAAAAAGAGCGACTGAATTGCGACTAAAAAAAATGACTAAATTGTGACTAAAAAAAATAACTGAATTATTCAATCATGTTTTGTAGGGACGCTTCCAAAAAAGCGACTAATGCTCAGTCACTATTTTTGAGAACATTAAAGTAACTAACGTTTAGTTTCTTTACTGGTCAAATGTGCTTGACTTATAAAACAATCAAATTTTGATTTAAATTTTTAATAAATATATATAAAACATGCAACGTGTATTTAAAAATTAGAAAATATAAAATACTGATTAAGTTAAAATAATTTTGAATAACTAATATTAATTTAAAATTTAAATTTGTATAGAAAATTAAGTAAATCTTACATGTTTAGATCATTTAAATCAAAATACTAGTGCTCATCCTGGGGTCCCTAAGTAGTAGGGGTGAGCATGGGTCGGGTTGGTTCGGTTTTATGGTGGAACCGAACCAACTCAAAATGGCCTCGATTCTAAAATTTTTCTACCCAACCCAGAACCGAGAACCGAACAGAACCAGAACCATGGTTTTGGGTTTCTCGGTTCTAGTTCTCGGGTTTTTCGGTTTATACCATATACCTATAAAACACCAAAATTCAATAAATCTACATCCATAATCAGTTTTATGACATATTCAACATAATATACAATTAAATTAATATTTAAATATATGTACTTAGATACATTCAAAAGAGTTTAAAATGTTGTTCTTACAAAAATGGTTCAAAAGAGTTGCTTGTGGGGCATCTTTTATCTCAACTAGTTTGCTTCATTCCAGTAATTCCAATATTGGTATGACATTCAATATAGAAAATTGCGCCTTTAAGACCATCTTCTTCAGTATCAAAACCTAAAATATGTCGATGTCATAAATTTTTAATTTTACATGACTCAAATGAAAAAAATATCATAACTGTGTCGTAAAGAGTAGTCTGGAATAAAAGATCGAAAGCAAAATGACTTAGGAGTGGTGAGTCTATGAAGTAAAGTGATTTAAGTGAATATGGAAAAATTTCGTAAATGATCCCACAACTTTCATACTGTTTGAATTTGGAACATCAGTTTAAGAGTTTAATATAAAAACATAAAATAATCATCATAATACTTCAAAGAAATATGTGTGTGTGTGTGTGTGTGTGTGTGTGTATAGATATATTAGTAATACTATAATTTATATATATATATATATATCTTGGGTTCGGTTCCACCTCGGGTTGGTTCCATATGGAACCAGAACCAGCCCAAAAACTGTCAGTTCTCCTATATGTGGAACCAACTCGAGAACCATGATCAATTTTTACCCAACCCAACCCAATAGGGGTGGTTCGGTTTCGGTTTCGGGTTTACCCAACCCATGTTCACCCCTACTAAGTAGCATGTGTTTCGGGTACCTGACTGCCTAACATTGTCTGCTAGCTTTACTGATTCTATTGAGTTGTTTGTGCCGATAGTGGATACAGATAGAGTATGTCTACGAGTGCTACGAATGATGGTGTGTCGACCCTACCATCCACCTCCAAATCCAGGATGGCTCAAGATATAGGACCCCGCCATCCCTATATGCACCACTTGATAGGGGCGAGGATGCTAGGGTAAAGGACTACTTGAGCCCGACTTCAATGGTATGAGCTGAGATCAACCTCATGTGGTAGGTTGCCCTAAGCGTGTATTTGGCCAACTTTCACGGTGTAAGCCAACATCAAATCTTGGCTGGCTTAGGCCTACCAGCCCTGCTGCATCAACGAGTTCAGAGTCTGTAAACCCTGCACCCTTACATTCGTCTAGGCATGCATTGCTCGTTGTGATACAACCTCCTCCTGAACAATAGAAAGTAGTGCCCAAAGTTCTGCATTCTCCCAATGCAGCTGCTCTATCCGATTGTCATCATACCCCTAATTTTGAAATACGGTTAATATCTATTAACCTTTAATTAATGTAAATAAATGTTAAATATTTAAATTAAATACCTCTGATCACGCATGCTAGAACCGATCAGGGAATGCTGAAAGTTGTGGTACCCCCGTCCAATGTCTCTTATTACGCCCTCCCACAACCCTCTCCCAGCACTTCTCATAACATGTGAATGGTCTTTAGGATTTGAGCCATACTTTTTTACGACCTTCTCCTCGTACTTGGCCTATAAAAATATAATATTAATTTAAATGTGTTTACTTACCACATCATCAATCTGCTGCTAAAATAAAACCTCAGTTGATCCATGTTTCATAGAGATACAACAAATGGAATCTCTGAAAGGGGGGTTTGTTTTCTTTTGTTTGATATGTAAATAAAAAATAAGTAAATAACGAATTATGGTAAGAAACAAATTAATTAAAACAGAGGAATGTTATTGAAATCATAAATTATACCATATTATCCAAACGATCTGCTTTGTTTGAGGTCTGAAAGAATGCTTCCACGGGGTGTGCGCCCTCTGGTGCATTCTTGCCTTACTACATTTTAATAAAGCAAAACATGTCAATAAATTATTATTCTAAATTGTAATTGAATTGATATAATTAGTAACAATTACCCAATTCTTGTTCATAACAGCACTCTTGTGCTGCCATTTCTTTGTCATCCAGTGGTCACACAAAAATTCCTAGTGATCAAGCAAAATGGTTTGTGGTTTGGGAGGATGAATGAGATTAAAGTCTCTGTTTGGCAATTTCCCACCAAAGAACTGGTCAATAATGCCATCCCTGACATTATTGATCTTCTTCTTGTATTATTTTCCCAACAGATAGAA
The DNA here is from genome assembly GCA_005392925.1 of Aquilaria sinensis. Taxonomy (NCBI): domain Eukaryota; kingdom Viridiplantae; phylum Streptophyta; class Magnoliopsida; order Malvales; family Thymelaeaceae; genus Aquilaria; species Aquilaria sinensis. Next base: position 121,658 of record SMDT01002927.1, read on the forward strand.
GTACTCTCGCCTAATGCTATCATCGTCATATGAATGCCACATACTACTTGTAACTGTGCCATATACTACTCGCCCCTCACTTTTCAAATGTTAGTCCACTATGGGCATCACCTTTGAAAAGGGCCCTATTGATGCTGCTAATTTATTTCTGCAACTTGTTGTTAGTTAGGGAAGGCAACCTCATCATTGATGCCAAATGTCAGTTACCCAATTCAATAGAAAAATTCAAAAAATGAGATTGAGACTCAAAGTAGTTGATGACCTCAAGAAATAGAAATTCGTACCTTTGATTGTGAGAAAACTTAGTCGGTCATCTAATAAGTTTGACAGACATGTTCCAGATAATGCCAACAACAAAGATCGCAAACGAATTTTTGAAAAAAAAAAAAAAGAAATTTCGAGCAAATTAGGCCAAGATAGCAAGGTAATAGATTGAGCGCACTAAAGCACATCCTTCCTCGGTAAACCATACCATGGGCCAATTAGGGGACAACACTCATTCGGCCCATAGAAGGCACTCTTAGGCTTCGAAGTTCAAAAGGTAAGGCACTATACTCTCTTAATTTTATTTCTGGAGGAGGCCTGTTGATACTGTAATGGGCTTCAACCCACATTCTTAGAAGGCTCCTTAAAGAGTTACTCATGGGTTAGTTTCAGCTTAAAAGAGGCCACCAGAGCATCACTTATAAGCTTAAGAATAACGGGTTGCCTGTGAGGATGATTGGCTCAATTCAAGGAGGCAATCTCCACAATCATGTGATTCATCACGAAATAGGGGAGGTTTCCCCCATGGCCACTACGTCTCTATGCCTATAATTGGTCTTCTCCATGGGACTATGAAGTACATTCTACATTTTGAGCAAGAGTTTTCCCTAAACTTCATTGCTCTCGAGCCCATACTAACTTAAGCATCAGAGGGTCTTCACCGTACACAGCTTCGAAGACGCCCTAACCCTGTTTTCAGTTGTCTCCAAGGTCTCAAGTAGCCCAACAATATCCTTCATATATCAACTAGGAAAAATAAAGGCAGTGATGGGTAAAGGGGAAAGAAAAATCAAAGACAAATGAAATATGAAATCCAAAGCCAATTTCTGACAAAAAACATATGAACTATGATATTCAATAGCAATTTATTGCTGCAAGTTGAAAAGACAGGATTCCAAAATATCAAATTCTTTATATGATATAAGTTTGTTCAAGATGATGGTTGTTATTTTACACTTGTCAATGTCTGTAATCTCCTCCGTTACTCTATTCAGTTTCCTTCACATATGCCTAGTCAACAAAGGGAAAGCAATATAGCTGCTGGCAATTTTAAGGATTTTTTTTATGTGTGTGGTCTACGTTGAGTTTTTTTTTTCTTTTTATATGCTTGCATTGCCAAGGTTAACAATGAAAGAAAAACCTGAGACCCGATTACTGACAGGAACACAACCCAAAAAATTGAGTTCATGTCAGTTTTGATATAAAATAAACACAATCTCACTTGACCCAATATTGTGTGCCTAAAATCGGGTTTAGGTCGAACTGAACCCGAAAAACTTGACAAACCTGACATTGTTTAGGGTAGAGGAAGTAAGAGTGATAGTACTAAGAATGTGAGATTATAAATGGTGGGCACTTAAGTATCATGCGGAGGATAGGTAAGGGACTCGGGTGTGCAATTAGTAACTAGTTTTTCTCAAAACGCGCCGCTCATTCTCTTTGACTCTCTCGATCTTTTCCCTTCTTTCTCGTCTAACCCTTTTGGCTTAAATACCCCACCGGTCCCTTAACTTGACCAACTCGAACGAGTTGGTCCCTCAACCATAAATCGTTCGGTGTTAGTCCCGAAACTTGGCAAAATGTGTTAAATTAGTCCCTGGCGCGAGTCAGAATGGCACATGGGATCACGTGGGGTAACGGAGTCTATTTTCCGTCTTTCAAAAGAGAAACTCTTGTTCTCTTCCCTTCATCGAACGTTTCCGCAGTGGCAGCTTTGACCTCAAAAGAGTCCGTCGAAGGAACCAACGTCCACGGGCTGAGAGACGAGATGGAGGAAAAGGACGACCAGGGCCGCCGAGGAAGCGCAGGATGCGAACGGACATTATGAGAAGCGGAGAGATCGGTGCGTTTGGGAGAAGAAGAGAGATGTATGGGATCGAATCTAGGGAGCTGGGGAGCCGGTCAACGCAGCTTCAACGGCGGAAGCTTCGAGGGCAAGGAGATAGAAAACACGGCGGCTTGCATTTTCTGGGAAGATAAGAGCAAAGCAATAATGGCAATAAAAAGAGTATTTTCCGTTCTTATCTCCTTCCGATGAGCAAGAGAGCTGGCACGACTATTCCCAGTTCTTATCTCCTTCCGATGAAGACTTCTCCGATCTCGAGTTCCTGCAATTCTTTCGCCTCCAAGGATCAGATAAATCCGGCACCCGGATCTTCCGTATTGTCGGAAAGTATTTTCCCGGTAAGCAGTCACCATCCGCTTCGATTAAAATCCCGTGATTCCCCCATTTTTCGGGCAAATTAGGTTTCATATCTCTGGTATCACAAAGGCTATTTCGACTGTATCAAGCAGTAAAGGGGAAAAAGAGAACGTCTTTTCCTCTTGTCTAGTTTGGTAATCCTGGAAATTCCGTTCTGAACTTTGAAGTCAGATTTGTTACTTGCTGATTCACTGATATGCTTGTGCAGCTCCAGCTGTGAGCGGAGAGAGGCTGAAGAAGTACATATACCACAAGATATGCAGCGAGTTGCCTGAAGGGCCGTTCTGCATAGTTTACATGCACAGCACAGTGTAGAAGGAGGACAATTGCATTTAACATTCCCAGGGTAGAAAGCAAATGAGGGAAAGTGACGCCGTTATGGTATTTGACAACATGTGCCGTGTTAACTCGCATCAGGGACTAACTTAACACGTTTTGCCAAGTTTCAGGACTAACATAGAATGATTTCTGGTTAAGGGACCAACTCGTGTGAGTTGGTCAAGTTAAGGGACTGGTGGGGTATTTAAGCCAACCCTTTTCTCTCAGGATTGTCACCATCTACCTTGTCTCCTCGTCATCGTCTGGCCTCCTCTTCCCCTTGCCTGAAAGCACCTCTCACCCTCTTTCAGTCTCTCGATCCGACAGTCTATCCCTCCTCTTTCGTCTTAGTTGTATTCTCGCTCAAAATCGCAACCACTAAAGCATAAATCGACTCCTTGTCACCATCTCACCTTCTCTCCACCTCGCCTACTAATTGCTACTTGATGTAACCGGTTTTCTTCAGTTACTAATTGCTATTGAATGCTCCCCTTGCTTGTTTTCCTTCTCTTGAGCTAAGTTCCATTAATTTTTAAGGGTTTAAAAGATTTTTTTTTTCCCTATTTTCGTTCCAACTTATCGAGCAATCGAGTTGACCCAATTCTAATTGACCCGTCAAGTCAAGTTTGAGGGAAAATTGGGTCAGGTTCAATTCCTATGCATATTTTGGGTCGGTTTCAACCCATACTCGAAATTTCAACCCCACTTTCAGCCCCAGCCAAATTAATGTAAATTTATGGCATAAGTTTCTAAATAAAAATATTGGTAGAAAAAATGTTTCCATAACCGGTGGATAAAGTATTTATCCATCGATAAATGTCTATAAACACACCTATGTACAGATGTATAATGGCATCTTCTAATCCTACCTAGCCTAATTGTCTTGTAAAGTTGCTTCTGATTATTAAAAAAAAAAAAAACTAGCCTAACTGTTCCAACCGACATACACCCACCAGTAACTCTGAGCTCTACCTCTCCAATTGCGAAATCACTTGTAGTTATAGCCTCTCGAACAAAGGGGAACCTTTGTCCAAGTCCATGAATATTAAACGGCCTGGGTAAGGAACAAAATCCGGCAATTGGATCCATGGCCCAACTTCAAACTGCCTTTCCTGGTGCATGGGCCCATCCAAGACGCCCACTCTTTAACCAAGATCTGGGTCGATCCAAACAGATTCCATTTTTGGGCTCAGCAATATAATCCAGAACAGAAGCGGGCAGTTGTGTTGGTATCCTGTTTCGTCATTTGCTTTCGGTGGCCTGCATTTTTGTCCTTTTCTTTCAGATAATGTGAGCAAAGCATCCAATGGTGCAGCAACGGCTTTGACAGGGGGCCCGCCGGCGCCGGATACAGCTGCCGCCTGCAATGGATGTCCTTTCGCCGATTCCTATCCACCCTCTCCCTTTCCCATCTATAACACAGCCGCAGCAGCCTCGGTTCAACAACCTTCATGTCTTTGCCTCGATCAGAACATCGGCGGCTCTGCCCTCCACCCACCAAGTGCTCGACCAAATTCCTCTGTCGGATACTTTTGCCTGGAACAATGTCATTCAGACCCATCTCACCAATAAGCAGGCCCCCGCTGCTCTTTACATCTATCGCCACATGCTGCTCCGAGGAGTGCGCCCTGACAGACACACGCTTCCTCGCGTTCTCGCCGCTTCTCGCCTCTCCTCCCACCTCTCCTTGGGCCGCCAGCTCCATGCTCAGGCTTACAAGTTCGGCCTCTCCCTTGACCCCTATGTCATCACCGCTTTGATTGAGATGTACGGCCTCTTAGATTCTGTCGACACAGCCAAATGGCTTTTCGACAATGTTCCCCTTAGGAATTCCGTTTCATGGACCATGCTCTCTAAGTTGTATCTCATGGCTGGGAGACCTGCCTTTGCGCTTGATATTTTCCATCAAATGGTCCACCTTAATTCTGATATTGATCCAGTAGCGCTGGCGACAGCTTCGGTTGCCTGCTCTGAGCTCAAGTCTCTCCAGCAAGCACGAAAAATTCATCACATTGCTAGGAAATATGCCCTGGAACCTAATGTATTGGTGAGCAACGCTCTCGTGAAAATGTTTGTTGAATGCGCATGTCTTGAGGAAGCTCATGCCCTTTTTGACACGATGCCATCAAAAGACATTGTTTCATGGACAGAGATGATTGGCGGGCATATCAAGAACGGGGGGTATAACGAGGGCCTGAAATTGTTCCGGAGAATGATCAGAGGTGGAATAAGACCAGATTCCCTTGCAATTTCTAGTATTCTTCCGGCATGTGCAAGAATTCCGGCTCATAAGCAGGGGAAGGAGATCCATGGATACTTGCTTAGGAATGGAATTGACATGAATATCACGGTTCAAAATGCTGTCATGGATATGTACGTTAAATCAGGATTCATTGAGCTGGCATCGAGGGTGTTCTCAGAAATGAAGGAGAGAGACGTTATATCCTGGGCTATAATGATCCTGGGTTATACCTTACATGGCCAAGGAGAATCAGGAGTATACTTGTTCCACAAATTGGAGGAAGATTCCAGCATAGAAGTAGATGAATTTTTATATGCTACTGTTCTGAATGCTTGTCGTGCTGCAGGCCTGGTTGAGGCAGGAAGGTCTTACTTCAGCTTCATTAAGGTGCCTGAGCTTTCACATCAAACCTTGATGGTGGCTCTTCTAGCTCGTGCTGGACTATTTGGTGATGCACGTGCATTTATTGCGGAATATCGGATTGATAGGCATGCAGATGTACTGAGAGCACTTTTGGAGGGGTGTAGGATCCACCAGCAACTGACGCTTGGTAAAAGACTAATTGAAAAGCTTTGCAAGTTGGAGCCCATGAATGCTGAGAACTATGTGCTCCTGTCAAACTGGTATGCTGATAATGGGAAATGGGACATTGTTGAAAAACTAAGAACAACAATTGGAGACATGGGTTTGAAGCCTAAAAGGGCTTACAGTTGGATAGAGTTCCGGAACAAGGTTCACGTCTTCGGCACTGGGGATGTATCCCACCCAAGGTCCGAGAGAATATACCTGGAGTTGCGATGTTTGTTTAATAAAATGGAAGATGAAGAGCATGTGCGGGGGTCAACCTTTGGCCTCCATGACGTGCATGAAGAGCGTGAGTGTATCCTGATCGGACATAGTGAGATGTTATCTGTTTCTTTTGGTCTAATCAGTACACATGCAGGGAGCACTGTTCGCGTTACTAAGAATTCTCGTGTGTGTCAAAGCTGTCATGATTCTGCAAAATTTATATCAAAGATAGTAGGCAGAGAAATCATAATTAAAGATCCAGAGTGTTTCCACCATTTTAAGAATGGCGTCTGTTCTTGTGGCTATTTTTCATGATCTGTTAACATATTCAGCTGTCTTTAGCTTCAAAAAAGTCCAGTCGGATAAGGTAATCTTGGAAAAGTTATTTGGGTGTTGGGATGAATATTGGGTGAGGCAGTAAATCTTGATTGGTGGTGTTGTTGCTTCTGTAAGTGCCGTCTCATGCTTAGTGTTTCCCCTCTCTAGCTGTTTAACTGTCATTACCTCCCACGCTCATGCCAAAGGTGAAAGAGGATAAACTGAGTTGAAGCATAGTGTTCCAAATTCATAGATCAATTCTTCCCCATCGCCATCAGTGCTGAACGAAGATGATGATGCCAATTGATTGTTCTTAATCTGCCACCGTTTGTTCAAGACATACTCCTATCGTCCCGTGCTCTTTATTTCATTTGTGTTTGTGTAGAAGTTAAAAACTGATATAAAGTATGTACTTTTTTTTCTCAATTTTACCCCGTCCTCCTCTCTCTCCCCGAACTGCTACACAATTGAAACACGTCTCCATCATACTATCAAATCACACCGTCCACCCCTCGCTTCATGCCTCCATCCCCGCCCCATGGCGTCCAATCACCCATGATCTCTACCGCCTCCTTAGCCCCGATTTCAGCCTCATCTGTGCCGCCTCTCTCTCTCTCTCTAACTCAGAAGCTAGCGAATGAAGAATCAAACTAAACCAGGTCACGATTAAACAAAAAAAAAATGAAAAAGAAGAATCAGACAACAATATTTTTGTTGAGATCTTCAGTCACGATCTCTCTTGGAACTTGCTTACTGACCCACTTCCTCAGAAGTACGTGAAAAGCATAGAAGTGCTCGGCTTATTCTACAATTAGTTCAATCTCAGGCAAATCCCCAAATGGGTGACTTTGTCTCGAGAAAATTGACGATTGGAAGCCGGCCGAGACTTACTTCTACGACTACATCAATTTGTCGGACAACCAAATCTTCAACGGATGAGTGATTCAAACAGATTAGGACGATGCAGACGCAAAGGAGGGCAACGGTGAATGGAGGACAAAGGTGGAGGTGGACAAGCAATGGTTAAGGCTGACGAGCGATAGCAGACGCAGAGGAGACCAAACCCATCGATCGCACTTGAGGAAGAAAAGCAGAGGAAGAGGAGTCGAGATGAGATTAGAAGGTGAAAGTGAAAGTGATATGATTCTACACCCTAAAATTTTCCAAATGAGGAAATTGTGTAAAAAATTTACGAGGACATAAAATGAAAAATGATGTAAAGGATATAGAGAGGAGAGAATATATCAATGACACAACAGTTACATGTTAAAACCTGGGTGTGCAAACAGATGAAATCATTCACTTTGACACTGAAGTTCTCTGAGAAACATCAAATCATTTAAATATGCTTTGAGACATGAACAAACTGTAATTGCTGCATTCCCTGCACTGGTGATGCGGAGAGACAGGAAAAGTGATGATTATAAAGGAAGCACGTTTGGTTCTAGTCGATTGATCAGAGAAGGCCTCCAAAGGGGAGCTACGTTGTCACAAGCATTCATTGGTGGCTGCCTTAGCTGGAAAATGAGAAGGTAATCCTACGCAACACAGTAATGTGGCAGATAACTTTGCCCTTAGAAAAACCCTGTTCTTATTGCAGTAACCTTCGCAGTAGTGCCAGTCTTTGCATTAACCATGATAGTCGGTGGACTGTTAACAACTTCAGCTAAAAAAAAAAAAAAGCAGACTGCAATGCCGGAAAGGCCCTTGCCCCATTTACCAGGCCTCGTTAGTGGAACTGGGTAAGGCCCTACCAACCAACTTCATTCTTGGACCATTCTATAGTCGATTAGGACATACACTCAACAGTGATCTCTGGTCAAATCTAGCAAGGATGTATAACCATCTGATGAAATAAGCAGTTTAACCTCCATGTGTGGGCAAACATACAATACAAAACAGAACTCAACCAAAATCCTGCAACCGAAAAGCTGAAGGTTGAACTTCGCGGCCCGACCAAATCGCCAGCACCTCCTAAGATAAGCCACTATGACGCAAATCTGTGCCTAATAACTCCGTGCTCCTCATCCAACTCATACCGAGCTCTAAACTCAGAGCTAGAGAAGAAAGGCCTTAAATCACTAATTTCGTATTCTTCAGCCTAGATAAGACATGAAAATAAATCAAGTTTCCAGATGAGTGCCATATCCATGAACTGATGGAGAATGGATTTGAAAAGCTCAGTTACCTTTGCTCGCAAATCTGCTACTTTGACATCAATATATATCATCTCTGAAGTAGATCCAGAAAGAATCTCTTCAAACCGTATTGCGTTATTCACTAGCTCTCGAAGAAGAACAAGAAGTAGACCATTATAATCCTTCTTGTACGTTATATATTGTCTGAAGCTCTGCAATATGAACAGACTTACGTGATAAACTTGGAGATGTTAATCTGTCACGTAGATAAGCTACTGATGCTATAGTCTTAGTCATCCTTATCAAGTGATATATTTGTTGGTAATCAGAGACCAATATAACCTGATGATATCAATGATAATGGCGAGTGTTTTACTGTTTTAACATACATGAATTTTAGTAAGTAGACAGATTTCATAACAACTCTCTGGAATGCAGCAAACACACAACCATCACAGCACAATTATGAAACAAACTACAAAGCTACATTAGCAGGGAGGTAATTTTTCAAAGGTATGCCCATGAGTAGCTTAAAAGATGCCTGACGTTGACTGTTAAAAGATGCTAAACCTGATCTAGCAGAGAGCAAACAAATTCTGAGGTACCGGTTCCTTATGGCTGTGAAACTGTGGGTTGGACAAGAGAGAAATTCCTTCAAATATCTCCATTAGTTACAGGAGCTCAGCAACTAGTTGCCAATTTTCTCACAAAAATTATTCACTTTAAATTGTTAGCACGACCAACTAGTTGAAAAAGTTCATATCCATTGAGATGAACTCATGAAATGTCTGTAAATAGATACAGCAACAAAAAGAAACAAATGCTTGTTGATACCTTCCGCAGTGCTCTCTGCACTCCAAACTTTTGCGTTGAAATAAAGGAATCAAGGAGTACACGAATTGCCATATCCACATCTTCTTCAGTTACGTGTTGCCTGAGATGCATCCTAGCATGTGCTTCAGACATCCGTATCATTGACTCTATGTGCCTCACTGCTATTGGCACCCCTTGTCCTCGCTAGAAAAGATAACACAAATTTATCATTAAAAACACTCAGCTTAGATTTTAAAAATATGAAAACTAAATATGGAAGACACGACATACAGAAGATTCTTTTCGCAGGTCAGCATAAACTTTGGTGAGCTTAGCCATGTCTTTATCATGGAACCTTGGGAATACATTCAGCTTGGCATACGTAATATATTTCTTCAGCAAATCTTGAGGAAGTATCTAAAATATTAGACAAAAAAAGTGACACAATTATTCAAATATGGAGAACATATTCAGATTGATAATATGAAAAGATGATAAAGTATTAAGTCTACTATTAACCTCGGGATCACCAGGTTGTATACTTTCTAGGGATTCAGTGACAGACTCACTCTCCTTGTTAGCACCCTTGGGTTGCGACATAAAATGACTATCAACAACAAACTTTGCAAGCATCTCATCTGTTACAGGGTCAACCACATCCTGCATTTTTATAATGTTAACATACCTTTTCCACAGAATGAGTTAAAGCCATGCCATTCTCCATGATGTGCATGTTGGTTTTACAACACAAATCTTGCAATGAAACATTAGCAACCATCTCTACCCGTCAGTCTCATGATATTTTTCCATGCAAGTGGAAAATACCTATAATGACGACGGTTTCAAAATTTCATCTCATTATTCCCTTCTAAAAAGGTTGCGACAGTAAGGGCATCCAGCATAAAACTTGTCATTATGCTTTTTGCATGGACATGTACTGTTAACTAATTCTAAAAAGTTAATTGATGCTATAAATTTCATGCCACCAACCCCAATGTAGTTGGGATTAAGGTGCAGTATGATGATTATAGAATGAGTTAATGCTCCTCTAATATCATTCAACAAAACACATGAAGTAGATAACAAAGATAAGTTAATAAATAGCTACCTTTACAACGCAGAGGATGTCAAACCGTGAAAGTATAGGATCTGTCAACTCAACATTCTGTGAAAATGTCCTTGAGGAATCATATCTAGAAGCAAACATGCAATCAGTATGAGAAGCAGCAGGAGAGATTAAGAAGAACAGGAGAGAAATCGGCTAGGGGCTGAGTATTTACTCGTAGACTTAACCCACTAATCAAGGACCTATCTACTGATATACCTTCCTCCAATTGGATTTGCAGCAGCAATGACAGAGCAACGAGCCTGAAGAGAAGTAACTATTCCAGCCTTTGATATGCTAATACTCTGTTGCTCCATTGCTTCATGGATACTCACTCTGAAATGTTAAGAACCTGATGTAGTCATGGATACAAGAAAAAACTGACAATGATATGTTTTAGAACTACATGATCCAGAGTGCATGCACACACATCCTTACCTGTCCTGGTCATTCATTTTATCAAACTCATCAATCAGACATATCCCTTTGTCAGCAAGAACAAGAGCCCCTCCTTCAAGGGTCCACTCCCTTGTAACTGGGTCCTTGTGCACTGCAGCTGTAAGCCCCACAGCAGAAGCTCCTTTACCAGTAGTATATACAGCTCTCTGCCCAGTCTTTTCAACATATCTTCAAAGGAAAATCTCAAATATTACATCATTGATGATCCATGACTTGAAACAAAAACTAGCCAAAGTAGAGTGTAGGTCGTACTTGAGAAATTGCGACTTTGCTGTGCCTGGGTCACCTAGAAGCAATACATTAATATCTCCACGGAGACGGTGCTTCCCTTCAACATTCTTTTCTTGTCCACCAAACATAGCAAGAGCAATTGCAGTTTTGATATCTTCATGACCATATATTGATGGCGCAATGGACTTGACAATCTAAAATTCAGTTCATTAGGCAGTCAAACAACAAGGAAAAAGAAAAAGTGCATAGCTACTATCATTAATATACGATCTTCAATGGCATACCCTTTCCCCTATCCGTGGCTCCTTAGCCAAATTCTCAATTTCTTCCTTGTCTTCCTGCGTAAGTCTGTATGTAGAAAACAAGTCCTGTTTCTTTGTTACATGGTTTGCTTCAACAACGGTAGCAAAGACTGGGAATCCATTCTTTGTGTTCAAAGATAAGTCAAAATTGTTTGTGTATATACCTGTCACCTCCTGGTACAGATGTGCAAATGAGCAACAACTAGGTCTAATCAGAAGGTAATAGAAGGGCGTAGAAAGCCTTACAATTTCCTCCCCAGGACGGGCACAATCAATTAGATCATTTAAGAGTATGACTTCCTTGTATCTTGGGAGTCGGCCAGCAGGGACCTTTCCCGGACTTTCTTGTAGGGTAAGCTTCTGATAATTTCTATAAATTGTCTGGAGAAGGCATTAAATAATCATTAGTCGGTGTATTTTGTCTAGCTAGGGAAAACTCAAACTGGTAATACCATTATAAAGGCCTTACTAATATAGATCAACCAAGAAACAAGATAGAAAGACAGCCTAATAGAGATTCTTAGGATTTATTAGGTAAAATTCAAACACGTAACAGATTGTAGAAAACAAAAGCAAACCATCAACGTTTTCCATACCATTTGAAATTGCAATTTAATGTAGCTATTGACTGTGGATGGGATAAGAGTTGTGAAGGATTAGAAATAACTAACCTGCTCAATGTTGACAGTGAATGGCCCTTTTGATTGGCATTCCGGACATGAACCAACCTTGACTTCTGAATAAGAATTTTGGAAGAATGGTCCTAAAACTGCTCCGCACTTGCTGCAGTCATATTTCACCTGTTGCAATTGAGGAAAGACACCTGAACGCCTAGTCACAACTCCTCCAATCCGAATCATGGTGTTCAAATGGATTTGCCTAAAGAGAACCAAAAAAGAGGGAAGAGAAGTTCATCTAATAATTCAAAACAACTAATGCATAGGTCAAAAAGCAGCACGATCTGGTTTGAATTGATGTTTAATTGATTAGTAATAACTGGTGAACATGTCCACTGACCTAATATTTCGAATCTGATCAAGAACTGGGAGGTTGGTGATGCGGACATAAATCTTTTGATGGATGTTACTATAATTAGGATGTAGGTCAAAGACAACACGTTTGGCTACATCTTCCATGACTTCCAGCACAGATTGTGGGGCATCAGCCAGCCATATAGCGATGTTGGGATGGACATAAATGAACTGTTTGTAATCAATCTCCAAGCTGCATCTGTTAGCTGCGAATTACAATCATCACTGAACCAAATCAATAAACTGTTTTGGCGGATGAAGTACAACCATTAGGTTCAAAGGCTACAACATGAGCAAAAATTTACCTGATACCATCTCATTTATCAGCCGCACATACTCAATATCACCTTGTCCACTCTCATAATCACCATGCCCTCTCTTGGAACTCACATATGACAGGAGGAAATCCTTGAACTTCCGGGCAATGAAGCGCCGCACTTCATCTCGGGTAACCCATTCTCTCAAGGTTCCTTGCACATGGTACATCTCAAACTCACCCTGCTCATCCTCATCATCCTGCATTCAGAGCCCAATGATAACGACTTCTGATGTGCTGAGCAACAAGTAAAAATATTGAAAAGCTTAAGGAACTTAACCTCGTATGGGTAATCATCTGTGCGGTCAGTCATGGGGACATCATCCCTGGAGTCCCCTGGCTGTGATCGACCCGGTGAACTGGGCATACCATCAGTGTCATCGGTGCTCCTTGCCATAGGAGGCCTGTCAGCTCTAGATCTCTTTGACGGCCTGTGATTGTCATCATCGGTGTCTACACTCAAAAGTATATCACTTTAAGATCGCTGTCAATTGGCTCAAAATCATTACATCCAGGGCAAACATTTCAGCAGAACTCTGTAACCAAATGACCGCAGCTTAAAAGGGAAAACCAACGGCCACTAAGCATCTCAGAGTCCGAACCTTGGACTTCAAGATTAATCCCACGCTCCACATGCCCAGGAAGTCATGGTTCAAATTTTAGACGCAGGACTTACTCTTCTTGAAGAGAAGACGTACAAGTCGTTCAGGATCGAGAAATGGGAAGAAAAAAAATTCGTGTTTGATTGGAACAATAACAACAGTGTTATCGGTGCAATTCTATTCGTATGCTTTTATAAAGCAAAACTTCTCCAATTCAGTTTACATATTCTATAACAGAGGCATTTCCACAAATGGATAGCGGAAGGATCATGTTATCTTAAGACCCTTCAGGCTTTTGTTCAACTTGCTGGCCTGATTCTGAAACTATTTAGCAGAGGAACAAATACCGAATGACAGAGTTCCGGAAGAGCGAATGAGTGTTAAAATAGAAGAGTGGGCAAGTACCAGTGTCGTGAAGAAGCTGGGGAATTTTGCGGCCGGAGAGACGACCTTCACGAGCTTCGATCTCCAAATCAGCAGCTCGGCGGTCTAGCATGATCTGATCCAGATCCCTGTCGTCCTCAAGCGAGTCGTCGATGTCCACCGACTCGTACTGGTCATGATCATCCATCCTCCTATAATCGTCCATGAAATTGTCGTTATAAAGATCCTCGCCTTCGTCCTCCTCGTCAGGATCGTCGGGATCATCGCGGATGACGTTCGGATCGACGGCGGCCTCTTCTTCGTCGGAAGTGTGGCTGGTGTTCTGTGGCAGCTGATCCGTGTTGAATCCCGCCGACGTAGGGGACTCCGGTGTTGAAGGTAAGTTTCCGGAACCCGCTCCTGCCATTGTTAGTTAGCTCTCTTCGCGTCACTGCCTCTCTTTCCTCTGCGTTGCCTTTTCGGCGAGCCGTGGGCGGTTAGGGGATAGGGCATTCTTTAAGCAACTCGCTGCTGTTTTGGCGGGAAGGTTTCGCGCCAAATGAATACGGGACCCTATTCCAATATTCAGGCCAGGGCAAGCGATACGGATCATCGCCTTAACCCACTCACTGTTTTCATGTACAAGTCCAATTCTATTTTGCATCGGCTGAAATCTGATTTCAATGCTTCGAAACGGCTAAGCCTGGCCCAAAAATACACTAAACGAAGCTGCTAACAGAATTTTGTCATCCATGGTTTTTAAATTTAATAGATGTGAGGGAGGCAAATTTTGCCATGCAGGTTGATTGACTTTTATTTTACGATTTCGTTAATATGGTAATAGTTTTCTGCATAATTTAATGTAGCAGGCATTGCTATGCTAAGTAGGATTTTGTATGATTCAAGAAAACGTTGTTAGCACATCCCGCATTCATCATATTAATAAGGCCTAAATATACCAGCGGTCCCTTAAGTTTGGTTACTCGCACAAGTTAGTATGGGTGTAAATGAACAGAGCATTTTAATGAACTATTTATGAACCGTTTGACAAAATTTTATTTATGTTCGTTTATTTAGTTAAAAGAATAAACACGAACAGATTTATCTATTCGATTAATTAAACGAACGAACACGAATAAGGCCTTGTTCGTTCATTTATATTCACAAACTATTCAGTTATTGTTTATTTATATATTGGCTGTACATTTATTATTATTATTATTATTATTATTATTATATCATATTTTTTTATTAGTGTTCACCTACTCAACACAAAGCATAATTATGCTCCAATCTCACCCAAATTAATCCACTGTCTTTATTCCCCAAATATAATTAGTCATTTCCCTCACCGTGTAAACTTATTGCAGTACCAAGCCGAGTCCAATAGCCCTATCCATAATTGCTTTTTACTATCATCTATTGCATTGTCAGTTATTGCTAAACTCACTCTAATTTAAATTAGTGGTAGCCATCAGTTTTAATTATTCGTGTTCGTGTTGTTTATTAATAAACGAACGAACACGAACAAAGAAATTGCGTTCGTTTATTGTTCATGTTTATTAAAAGTTAAACAAACGAACACAAACATGATTTGTTCGTGTTTGTTCGGTTCATTTATAGCCCCACAAGTTAGTCCCTAAAATGTGACTCATCACTACTTAGGCCTTTAGGTTTGATAATGTTGCAACTTAGTGCTATAACTTGGAAAGTTTGTGTGCCTTAGTCCCTTCAATGGCCATGGGCAGCCATGTGTTACCAACGATGTTCATATCCTACCTCCATCACAGGTTGTCGTACGTAGTAACTCTTCATAACTGCCATCCACATCAATTTGTTAGGGTAACTGTCCTGCATCCTTCTTCGCAACCGCCATCCTCAGTAATCTTCTCGAGTCGCATTTGGAAGGGGCAGTTAGGACATCAAGGGACTAACAACCTCACCAGCACCGTCCTTGTAGCTGGCTATTACCATCTTCGCCGATTGACTGACAATTTTCATGATTTGACAGTGATATACACCGATGATGTAAATGCCAACCAACGGAAATGGAATTATAAGGGTTTTGCTCCTCTCAAGCCACCAAACACAAAGGAATGAATCTCATTCATCAATTTACCACACAAAAAATTTAATTTAAAAAATTAAAGCTAGGGTTTATAAGCAACTATGCAAAACCAAATTTGATTCGAATCAAAATTGAAACAAACCATGCAAAATTGAGACCTGAAACCATGGGGCTATTGTTGTGTGACCTGAATACTATAGGACCAAGTCATGCATCGGTGATTTTCAAGAATAGTGGCACCCAGAGAGCTTCAAAAGCATTTGGCCTTAAGGGAAAATTTTCAAGTTTCCATTGATTCTGGTAATCCACATCTTAATCCGATTCCTCTCACCGTGTCCAAGTGGGTGCTGGGTGCTAAGTAATGTCATTATCTTGCCATCTAATTAAGGACTAAGTTACAATATTTATCAAACTTAAAGGGTTAAGTCGTGATGAGTCACACTTTAGGGACCACTCATACGAGTTACCAAACTTAAGGGATCGCAGGCTCATTTAGGCCTATTAATAATCAAGGCACAAGAAAAATAGATTAGGATTAGAATGACACAATATTCATTAAAAATGAATTTATAGAATGATAGGGGTCCATTTGGTAAGAGATTAATAAACTATTATTGTAAAAAATTGAAAATGCGGTCTAAAAAAATTCTAAAAATTACCTTTTTAAGTATTGGCAATTGAGATAATTTCATTATAAACTATAATATAATATCGAAAGTGTTGTGAAAGTTGTACATGGTAATTTAGGTGGATTTTGGGCCTCAATTCAAGGTTGGAAATTGTACATGGTGGTGGTAGTGAGCATGCATGGAATGGCATTGGTATATAGGTGCAACATGTAAGTTAAAGACTAGTAGCAAGCGTGTCTTGGTAGCGCATGAATGAGAGAAACTTCTGCAGGTGCATCTGCTGATGGAACCTTGATGAAGAGATCAGCAACATGATCGATCTCATCCTCCAGCTTGAAGTCCTTTCTGGAGTTGCTTGCCTGCTAGATGACGCCCCCACCTTGCAGCACTTCATCCAACTCTTCAAGTTCCTCCTCAAACAGTGAGTGGGTTAGGTCGAGGTACTTGTCCTCCTCCTCTTCCTCTTTTTGAATACTATCATTAGTGTACTCCTTGGCCATGCTCTAGTACAGCACGATGGCCTTGCTTCTGTCCTCCTATTGTTGATGATCTGCTAGCAAGCTCTGAATCTTGTGGGACACGGTATCAAGCTTAGGCTTGATCAAAGCCAAGAAGATGAGACGACCTTTGGTTGCACTGCTCTTGTTCATCAACTTTATCTTGCCACTAATAGACCCCAACACAAATGTCATCATCTGTTTCAACAACCTTGAGGCTAACCCTTTCATCATCTTCTTCATTCTCCCCTGCATGGTCCCAAGTTAATGAATTAAAGGGTTAATATTTATGTATATAGCGTAAATCATATGATTCAAAGTGTGTGTGTGTGTGTGTGTGTGTGTGTGTGTGTGTGTAATGGATGCATAAGCATGAATGGTGGTGATAACAGGTAGCTTTTTTGCTTTTGTGCTTGCTTTATTTGGAATGAAGTAAAAGTTGAGGTAACATGCATGCGTACCTACAAACAAGCTAGCTAGGATCAGTAATCTCAAGTATTCTCATATGGAAGCTGCAGGGAATGAAGAATCAAATAAGGAGCCTTTCTTTTAGATCATCGTTAAGTTTAAATAACTAATCTAATAATTAAGCCAGCTATCATGTTCATGTCCATGCATCCACATTCTGAGTTACTACTCCCCTTCATTTAGTTCAGTGGTGGAACCACATGGGGCAAAAGGTGCTGTTGCCCCTCCGACAATTTCAAAATTGTGTAAATATAAGGTACTAAGTTAGTAATTTTGTAAAAAGTTAAGAACCATGTGTGAATTTTGCCCCCTAACTAATGGAAGAATAAAAATATAAAAAGGGTAAATAGTGCTAGTAGTCCTAAATTTTTACTTTTTATTGTAAATTCATCTCTAACCTCTCAACCATTATATATCCATCTCAAACCTTTGTCTGACATTGCAAATTCTCTCCTTGACCAATAGTTAACGTGGTCAGTGACAAAATCAGGACAAATATGTAACAGTTGAGACGTTAAGGATAAATTTACAACAAAAAAGGCCCCTGGCACTATTTTCCTTTTTTTATTTTATATTTAGAATAGAGATTATTTGAATACTATATATACCTAATAATTATTTAAATAATTTTTATAAATAATTATTTAAATAAATTTTTTCTCCTAAATATTAGTCGTTGCTCATCTCACCTCCACTTAGCCCTTCCAACCAGAAAACCCAGCTCCGCTTTTCAAAGTGAATGAAACTGCAGACCAAGGCCCTGCCCCATTTTTCGCAACACAAATAGCTTGTTTGGATTAAGGGGAATGGAGGGAAGGGGAGTAGTAATTATCTTCATTCTCTTGTTTAGTTAAATAAAAAAACTAAAGGGAAAAGGGGGGAAGGATCATTCTCATCCCTCCACATACTTCCTTACGTACAGTTTTTCAATTCCCTCAATGCTTTGTTTGAATAATTCATTAAGGGAAGAAGAGGGAAGAGGAGGAGAGAGTGAAGCTTAAAAAATATAGGGGAGTTCATCATCCCATCAATTTGAGGAAATTAAAAAACTATACGCAATAAGGTATGTGGATGGATGAGAGTGATCTCTTCTCCTCCTTCTCTTCAATTTTTTATCTAACCAAACAAGGGAGGGAAGACAATTACTCATCCCCTTTCTTTTAATTCAAACAAGTTGCAAATTGAGGGGTGATATGCTTCACTCTATTTTTTTATGCTTCACTCTCTCCTCTCTTTCCCTCTCCTTCCCTTAACGAATTATCCAAACAAATCGAAAAACGCTTGTTTTTGTCCATTCCTCTCATCCTTACCCTTACCAGCCCTTTTATTCTTCCTTTATAATATGAAACTTTACCCACATCTACACCAATCAAGAATAACAGTACTATCAGTTAGTACTTAAAAAAACAATGGGGCAAAACAGAACATCAACGTAATCAAGTAGGGCAAACTAAAACGCATGAACGATTGACTGTTTTCCAAGTATCATACGTATAGAAAAGAAAGGCACATAGAGATTTGGGGTGCCAAGTTCAATTCCCCTTCTGCCTCCTTAGTCTTTCATATTTATCCAAGAGAGAATATCTCCTAATGTGGGGAAGCTAGTGGCCTGTTTAGTTGCAAAGAATTTTCTAATTTGTTCAAAAAAAAAATTTGAAAATTAGAAAATGAAAAGAAAATGTGTTTAGTTAAATAATTTTCTTTTTCAATTTTCCTAGAAAACAATTTTCTATGTTAGTAAGAATTAGAAAACTTGGTTTAAGTAGTTTTCTATTTTCCCGAAACTGGGAAATCCATCAGGCTCACTCTTTATTCGTCTCGCGACCAGCCTCCTCTCTCCCCGCGCCTTCGACCTTTTCCCTCCCAATTAATTTCTCTCACTTCCTAGATCTACTTCCAATCTTCAAGGGAACTTCATTTCTTTCTCAGATTTGTGAATCACTTTGGTTGGTCTCGCCTATGCTTAGAAATCACCTCTGTTTGTCGTACTGGAATCATGCCTGTGAATCGACTTCTATTGACAACTCTTGCACCTCCTCATCGCTCTCGATTTCGTTGCACCTCCAATCAATGGCCACTGCACTTCGCCTCAATCGAATTTGCATCTTAATTCGTGACGGTGGCAACATGCCAGGTAGTGCCTATTGTGGTGAGGAGTCGACGTCGAGTTCTAGTGCCGGGGCAAATGATGTGAGTTGGGTCAACCACAAGAAATAGCAAAGAGAAAGGAGATTTAGTGATTCATGGGATTTAGGGAATGACAGAGATGGTGGCATAAATGTAAACGATAGAAAGGTCGAGAGCCTAAGTGACAGAGAGCAAAGCCAGGAGCATGCTTTGGATTTTTTTTGTTTTTGCTTTTGAAGCTGATAGACTTGGGAAGATATGCAATTATAGTCCATAAACGTTCTTTCAATTTTCAACTAAGGCATAGAATTTTTTTCAATGCAGTGTATTTATATGTAATTATCTTTAATTGTTTTAAAACAACTAAACATGTTTTCTAAAAGACACTTTGAAAATTTGTACATAAAAAATGAGAACAGATATCAGAGAATGAAAATGAAAATTGTTTTCTACAACCAAACGCCACTTAGGCATTGCAATTTGCATCCTTGAAGAAAATGAAACTAGCACACCCACCGGCAATGGTATTAGGGGCAAATTTTTGCAATTTTGAATCAGTCATTATATTTATGTATAGCATCTCACAGCACAGAGAGGAGAAAAAGGCCTGCATCAATCGGCAGCAACTCCAACTGCAACTAGATCAACCTCCCATGGCAAAGACGGCAAAAGAATTCGGCATTTGGTTGCCCACTGAGCTTGAGGATTGAGCTAATCCAAGCCAGTGAATTCAAGTTCCTTTCTCTGTATCAATGAGAAACCAACAAAGGCTTTAATCCGTGCGGTTGAACTCTATTAACCTTGTCCACCCTATGCTGCTCTATTCTATCAAAGGGGAGCAGAGCAAGGAGCAGAACTAATGGCACAACCTAGTCACGACGTATTAGTGTTTCCACTTATAGAATCAACGTCTCTTTCCACTTTACACACACTACCCCCTTCATCACAATTCCAGTTTTTCAAAACTCTTGACCATTTCTACCCGCCATGTTTGGGCTTCGAATACACACTAATAATATTGATACTAGTAGTAATTAACATGAACATACATCCACCACGTCACATAGGTCCAAACAATAAGCCATACATATTAAGGGCCAATTTGTTTTAACTTAAGCCAACTTAATTCAAAACAACTTATTTTTATGTTTACATTTTTTTACTTAAAACCAATTTTATTTGAAAGTCAATATTATTTAGATGAAATAATCCATTAATTGTAAAATTTTTATAATACTATTAATTTTTTATGAATTTTTCTTTTATAAACATAAAAAAAATTTCATAGAAATTTAATAACATGATAAAAATTTTGTTTCAAATAGATTATTACACTTATATAATATTGGCTTTCAAATAAAATTAGTTCTAGGTGAAAAGGATTTAAAACCATTTTAATTAGGTTGACTTAAGTTAAAACAAATTAGATGTAAATTTCTTGATTCTGCTTAAGTGAGCGGACTCTTCATGCTTTTGTTTTGCCAGAAAAGCTAATGTCACATGCATTTAGCCCACAGCTCCCGGAAATGTCATCATTTCTCGGACAATGCAGAAAGTTGCACTGTGCAGCTGAAATGTTGTTCAGCAATTCATCAGGCCAACCCAGGCTAATAAGTAAAAGCAACTAAGCAAAGCATCAGAAGAATTCAAGCTAAAAATAGAAGGGCTGGAAGCTCAACCTATTGCTGCTAATAAAGGGCATTGATCCAGGATAAGCCAAACAACCATAATTCTCAGGCTGCAAGATGAAAATCTGATACAAATTCCAAAAATTTTAAGCATGTTCGTAACAATTAAAAGAACACTAGTCCACATCATACACTGCAAAGGACTAAGCGCTTTTAGCGCTGAGGCTTAGGGGGAAAAAAAGCATCAACTGAACTCTGAAGCAGAGAGAATTCTGAAATGATAAGGAACTCAGTTCTGGCAACTACTGAATAAAAAAAATAGCTGAATAAACAGCAACCATCTGACCTTGAATCCGTACTAATAAGAATGACTAGAAAGGGAAATGAACACACAGACTTTATACTCGATAAACTAGCCAGCCCTTCAAGTATAATGAGCAGTTTATATCAGCGAACCTTGGTCTTGTTCTGGGCTGGGGAGCAGCAGGCCCCACAGATCTTACTCCAACAGCGGAGAGCAATAAGTGAGGGTATGAGGACCCAGAAGGAATTTGCTAAAACATAATAGGCATAGTAATAATAGAAGTTGACAGCAAAGTTATCGCCTTGTAGAAAAGAAGTCAGGAAGTAGACAGCAGTTCCATAGAGCTGACCGAGGGAAATGGCGAACTGAAGGATATAGCTGTAGGGCTTCCCTTTGGCTATGGCATAGCTGTCAAGTTATAAGGAGGAGTAAGGTTAGCAAGAATTGGAGAGGTGGTAATGGTAGTGGCAAACTTCAGCTTGTAGTTGAAAAGCATAGTGAAGTGAGATGTTACACTGATAGGAGGCAAGCTGGACCCTCCAGAACAGCAGTTATGCCCTCAACGGTGACAACCCCGGCATCCCTAGCCGCATATCTGGAGTCACCTTTGCTGTATTCTTTCCCTGCCGGAGCCAGCATTGGGTTCGTTAACACCTAAGGCTTTTCCTTTTCGGAGCAAGCGAACAGAATAAGCAAAAAGGGAAGAGAGCAACTTACAAACTTCAGATAAATAGAAGGGAGTGTTGTCCTTGTAGAAGTCAGGGGAGAAGACGAAATAACCTTCAAGAACGATATGGGTAAGGCCGGTGAAGGCCCACCAGCACATAAGCAATCTATCGACCCTACTTCTCTTGGGCGATCGTCCTGTTAACGAAGGCCGACAACTATCAATCATCAAACTCTAACAACGGCCAAGCAAACCCATTTTCACAGAACCCACAGAATACTACTACTAGCGCACCGGTACTCAAAACTAAATACTAGTAGCAAAAGAGAAGCATCGGTTCTGATCTGTCTGACGATTTCCCGGACCCAAATATTGCAATTCTGAAAAAGAGAAAACCTAACGGCTTTTAGAAAGCTTCAAATCAAGAAAGAAAAGCGAACCAGAGAGGAACCAAATGAGGGAGACGACAAGCAGCGAAGAGAGGCCATAGACGGCGAGAATAGTGGCCTGAGAGAGGAATCCCGGCACAAATCCTGGCAGCTGCAGATCCCTCGGCACGTACGGATGCTCCATGTTCCCTCCTCCCAGATCTCAAGTCAAATCTATCAGAATATGGATCAACTTTCTACTGCGCTCCCTCTCTTAGTCGGCAAGTGATTTTGGAAGGGATGGTCATTTGTTTACAACTTACAAGCAAACAATCAGAATTATGGGCCAAAAGGCCCTTTTATCCCTGGACTTTATCAACTCGGACTTTTAACCCCCTAAACTATGACTCCGTGCCAATCGCCCCTTGAATTATGTAAAATATGACCTTTTACCCCTTAATGAATCACATGATGTCACGTGTGCATCACTCAATAATGGAAATGTGTATGTGACTTATACGAGGACTGGAATGAGTAAAGTAGGAATAATCAAGGGGTATGTAAATAGTTTGTCAACTAAAAACAAATATGTGCCATTTTAAACAAAGGACTGGGTTTGTTTTGGACAAGGCGTCGCAAGGAGTGGCTAAATCATTGCTGTCGTGGTCAAAATTTCTCCAAGATGAGCATGAATTTGACTGGTTCTTCAAGATCTCTAGCAAGGATGGCGTGTCGGGAAGGAGATCCGCTGCTCTGCAAGTGTAATTTGGTGGTAGAAAGCTGGACGACGAAAAGGGGGCAAAACATAGGGCGAAAGTTTTACGGATGCCATAATTATACGGATGAGGTAAGTGCTTGATATTCTTTTATTTTGGTTTTGATCAGTTATGTTTGAGCTGTTCTGATCGTAGATTTGGAGGAAATAAGAAAAGCAAGCAAAAATATTAATTGACCGCTGTAATCGATCCTCTTACAGTGTTGGTATACATGCATATTTTCCCTTGATCCGAAATCAATTGTTTTTTTGGAGTAGAGGTTTTCGAGCCAATATTGTTGGCTAGTTTGTCATGCATTGTTTGTTATCTAATTTCCTATTTAACTAGCTGAATTTTTAAGGTTTTTAACTCATCAAAAGCAACCAGATTTCATAGTTGATTACCACACATTGTTGAAAAATAGAGGTTGGTCAATATTGTTATTGTTTATTTGTTTAGTCTCAATTTTCAGATAAAATGTTATATATTTGTTATACTTAAGATAGAAAGATACTTGATACATCATCTGATTCTTATGGGTTCCCAAAAGTTTGACAGAAATTATAGTTGGGTTATAATGTTGTGGTTGTTTATGGATGTTGTTGAGATTATTGAATCAATATAAGAAACATATATCATGAATCGTTTCCTCTTTGATTTACAGGAAGGGAAGTGTTCATTTTGGGAATGGATTGATGATCCATTCCCACCCTAAGCAAAGGCTACTATTATGGAACAATATGTTAGGGCACAAGAAATGGAACACAAGGCAGCCAAGTTAGAAATGCAGTTAAAAAAGGCATTAGGAGTAGCAGCAAGAAGGATTCAAAGTGATAGTGAAAGTGAAAGTGAAAGTGAAAGTTCACCCTTGGCACAGTTGATTGCTGATCTTTCATTGCAGCAAAGTTGTTTGAATGAGATTAGAGGATATGTGAAGTATAGTTGGGTTGTTGTATGAATCATGTTTATTGTACTATTTTTTTTTTCACTTTTATGGAAAAGCTATATTTAGGATGAAATTGAATGTGCAATTGTTGTAACTCCTTGATAGGAAGATCTGTCCAAGTATTGTTATTGTTGTAACTCCTTGACAAGAATTGCAATGAATATTTTGTCTATGTAATGTGCAATGTACACTTGAGATATATTTTTGAGTTAATGGAATATCTCTCCAAGTGTTGGTATTGTTGTAACTCGTTGACAAGAATGACTATGAATTTTTGTCTATGGAATGTGCACTATATATAGTGAACATAAAAGAAGGAAGCTTCAACTATGCAGATAAATAGGCTGGAATTGAAATACAATACAATTGAAAGAGTCAATTTGTTTCCATAGTTGACAAGGCTATAGTATTTGATAGTTACAAAATAAATGTAATTCAAACATAACCAGCCATTAAAATTGCACCAAAAACGCATTTCTTACATCAAAATTGCACCATTACCAACAGCCCTAAACAATTACAGCCATTACCAGTAACCCAAAACCATTAATATCCTTTCTAGATACAAACATTTGGTTGAGTAAGAACTTTGTTTCCTCTTTCACCTAATTTTCTCTTCCTTCTTCACATGCTTGCAGGCTATGTACTTGTCCTCTGTACTTGGTTACTTGAAGGTGCCCACAAAAATGTCAGACAAATGTAAAAAAAAAAAAATAGAGGAACCATGATACCTACACAAAGCATGATATCTACTGTCAAAGATTGCTTAAAAATCAGCTATTCCGGACACACAAAGCAATTCAGACATGCAACCAGCATCTTTCATCAACTATCTAATGATGCAATATTTCCAATCAGATTTTAACAAAGTGATATTTGGCTTCAACTTAGCTTAGCACTCAACATCCCAAATAAACGATCCAAATTTTACAGCCTCCAAGATTAGCATTGTCAATCCAGCAAAGGTCATTGAAATCATTTCATCAGTAGACTAAAAATGCAAATACATTATAAACATGTATAGTTGGGTACAAAGCAAAAAACCTATAGCCATAGGGCATTCGAATCCATTAACCTGAACTGAATATTGGTTGTTTGGTTGAGAAACACTACATTCTCTACTACAAGACCTCTTATTATGACCAACTTGATCACAATTTTTGCAATGTATCTCTCTTCCATGTCTTGAAAGCTTCGACTTGCCCTTCTTCGGTTCACCTCTAGCTTTTATTCGTTGCTTACGAAGCCTACCAGGCTTTAACTTTGACGATATCGGAGGTAAAAGAATGCCTTGTCCACTTTCTTCCCAAAAGTCTTCACCGGGAATCAGTTCAAGTGAATGACTATATACCTTCAAAAACATCACTTTGTTGTAGCAATCCTTCAAGTACTTCTTCGGATCCTCTCCCATATCTCGAATTGCAGCAGTAGCATGTACACATGGTTCACCGCTAATGTTCCAACCTTTACAGTTGCATGTCTGTAATCTTAAATTGACTACATATTGTGATCTACCAAGGCTCACCTGATATCCCCCATCACCATTGCATATAACCTTCTATGGGTAACTATCTTTAACATTTTCACTCACCTCGTTAATGATCAAATGACCATATTCTTCCTTCCACTTGCTTGCAAACAATCTCTTTTTCATGTTTCTCTCAAACACAAAATTTCTAATTTCTTCTAACATGGAAATAATATGTTTGCTTCGTGAAGAAATCAAAATAAAATCGAAGGCCTCACAAGTGTTATTGTCAACAGAATCACATTGGGCCACATATGAAAAATATGCCCTACACTACAAATTTAGGGGCACACACAATATGGCATCTCTTGCACCTGTTTTAATTCGTTCTATTTCATCTAACCTCTTCTTCAAAGTTGCCTCATTTGGAGACTTTGCCACAGCATAGAAGGCAAGTTTAAGGTCCTCACCTCGAAAATTTTGATCCCAATTAGCGTAAATATGTCTGGCACATAACCTATGTTCAGCTCTTAGAAAATTCTCCATGATGGCATTTAAAAGTCCCTACGAAGTTAATATTCACAGATCAATAAAAAGCTGGTTGTTATAAAACTATAAACATGCTTTTGTAGTAGAGTGCTATAATATCCAAATACTTCACTTTATGAGTTTATGCTACAGATTTTATGCCTTGAAACCATGTACAGAGTTAGTGGTACATAAAATAACCAGTTATAAACATCAAGAATTATTATTATCTTTTGTTGATCAGACATAAAAGTCCAATACAATCCATCTATGGTTTGGATATCGGCCCTTAGGTGCTCTAGAAACCAAGTCCATGATGAAGTGTTTTCCACCTCAACAACAGCCCATGTCAATGAAAACATTTAATTGTTGGCATCTTTTCCAACCGCAGTCAATAATTGGCCCTTCACCACTCCTTTTAGAAAACAACCATCAAGCCCTAAAAATTTTCTACATCCTACTAAAAATCTTTTCCTTAATGCTGCAAAACAAACATAGAACCTCTTGAAATAAGGTGGAATTTCAGGACCTCTACTCCACTTCAACGCCAACACTATTTTCGAGATTTGAAGCAACCAAAACTTTTGCATAATCATTATCAACATTCATCTCTAGCTTTTTTGTAACCCTTTTCTTTGCCTTATTGCATATGTTTCTTGACATTTTCCTGTAGGAAACTTTGCTTCATTTCAGGATATCTTGCCATGAATAATTCAAAATTTCTGGCAATCCATGGTGCTGTAACTTTTGAAATTTTATACACTTTATTGCACCCATGATTCTTCTTATACGTTTTCACCATGAAATAAACCTTCCCTTGGAATTTCTCTTTAGATGCATATAATACCCATGGACAACCTTCTGACTTACACTTCACCCTAATTCGAGAAGGCTCATTCTTGACATAATCATAGTCTTTCTTCTCAGTCACACAATACTTTAAAAATGCCTCTTTAAACTTTTCATGATTTGTGAAACTTAACCCAATGGAGAAATTAACAATGTGTGAGTTTGGATCATACCTTTCAAAATGTTTTTCCCTCCTCACCACAACATGCTCGCCATCTTCTTCTGTTTCTGAAATAAAGCTGCCAAGATCAAAATTATCCAATTCATTTGATTTTTGACTACTTCTCTCACTGTCATTGCCATCATTCTCTGTAGTTGGTGTTTGTTGATGACTACAACAAAAATTTGGTAACAGCCCCACGACACTAAGATCACCCAAAGTAATACTACTATAGTGATTCTTCACCTTTCGTACTCCATCCAATACCTCTTCATCACACCCCTCCAATTGTTTCATCAAAATGATTAAGCTCTTTTTCTAATGCACCATTTTGGTCCTCTCCTTCATCGTCACTGTCACTAACCTCACTGCCATAACTGTCTTTTCTTTCTTGGTCAGAAGAGTCAACCTCCAGTTCCCTCTCTTCCTCAACTTCTCACTGTACATCATGACAATATTGTTCATCTAACCATTCCTCCACTCTTTTATTACACCTGCCATCTACCTCCTCATTAAAACAAATATTTTCATCCTCAAACACATAACTACCTCTCAAATCATTAAGTGAAAGTTTGTCTTTTTTCATACCATGCAAAGTATGCTCTACATAAATTTCAACTACCCCATCATTTATTGCACAACCTGCCATATCCATAAAGCTAGCGTCATTATGTAATGCTTTAAGACCATCAATAAGAGATGTTTTCAGTACTCGATAATGAATGGCCTTAACATCTTTACCATCATACCTAATTTCTTTCAGCATATCCATAAAGCACCACAATGTCATGTCCTCACTTTTAAATTCTTTGTCACATACCAAGTAGTCCACATATCTAACACTTGGATTTTGCAACAACACTCCACCATAAAACACTTTTACTTTGAATTTCACCATCTGCAAACATTATAAATGTCATAAGTTAACACACAATAGGCCACCATATACACCCGAATTACTATTACTAGGCCAACATATAGACAACAGACATATGGCTAACATATAGTTGACATATAAATTCACACAGTAGGCCAACATGTACATGGCATTGGAAATTCCGAATCATTGGGAACATATAAATATTATATAGGAAATCCCCACTGCCAATATTTCAATTTAAAAAATCCCTCCACATCCAAAACCCTTTATTTCTCAATGCAAATTTCATATTATAGCCAGCCAAATAGTTGCCCAACATAAGCATTATTTTGTTCTCACTTTCGTTTTAAATTCAATTTATTTACTAATTACCTTCCACCACCAACAAACTGCAGAAGCATTAATAAAATTTAATTTTTCTCCAACTGTACCATCTTATTTACTCACACATGGTGTTGGAAACAACTATTGTTTTATCCTTACCTTTACACTTGTGAATTGGTGATGAAAGAAGGCCAAGAATCTTTAGACTGTAGCGAATCTTAAGGCAATTGTCTCCCCAAAAGCTTATTTTCCACTCTCACTTTCTCATTTAGTACAAATTGTCTCTTTCTATGTGTTTTTTTTTTTCGATGTGAGTTAACTCAATTGGCAGCAACATGCTGAGTTTCGCGCCAGCAAACATAAGAGTTCAAGTTTTTACCTTTTCTTGGGAAAATTATTTGTTTTGTCTTTCACTATGCCACTTTTGTTCGTTCTAGTCCTCGTATATGTCAAATGAACATTTCCATTATCGCAGGACGCACACCTGATATCACGTGCTTTATTAAATTGAATCCAGGGGGTAAAAGGTCCCGTTTAACAAAGTTTGAGTGCCGATTAGTACTGAGTCAAAGTTCAAGGGGCTAAAAGTCTAAGTTGATAAAGTCCATGGTCCAAAAGGCCCTTTTGGCCAATAATTATGTGTCACTAATCTGCTACTTACGAAAAGTAATACATGATTATTATTATTATTATTATTGTTATTATTATTATTATTATTATTATTATTATTATTATTATTATTATTATTTTGGTAATCATAAGCATCTTTGTAAGTTATAAACTTAGGAGGGTCTCCGCACCTTTGATAAGTGGTGGAACATTAGAACTTTCATCCTTTCAATTAGGGTTAAGCCCTCCTCTTCCCATTCATCCTTTTATTTCTAAATAATACATTGAGGTCTACTTTGAAGTCAATTGCATCAGTGACCCAAATTTTTAATTCTTATACCATTTTTTACCTAATCTTGGTTTCTTGTACAGAAAATCTCTAACCTCATTTTAAGTGTTCCATTTGAAACCTTTTATCAACGGAAGACATTACGTGGAAGAAAAAAGACATATGGCATGTCAGCAAAGGAGTTTAGCCACTATGGCACCTTGCCTTCTATGTCTTCCTAACTTTATCTCCTCCACTTCGTCACCTCCCTCATCCGCACTCTTTGCTATCCACTGCAAAATTGCCACTTTACTACCATCATAAAGCAGGCCTCCCCTTCCGTCTCTTTCATCAGCTCTTTTCCACCTTTGATAGTTATCAAAGGCCCAAAAGGCACCATCGTCTTCTTCATCATTGGCTGCCCCAATTACACTTTTGATGTCTTCTCCTTTAACCTCCAACCCAGGAAACCCACTCTTAAGTGTCGTCTCACTGGCAAAATTTCCATCAATGTCAATGCTCAATTTGTGGAAAAGAAAGATCATTATGTGGTCTTTGTGTCCGAGAAATCTGGTTTGCCCAAGATTTACCTACCCAGCACGACCAATCCAAGTCCGACCATCTTCTATTCATCCCCCAAAGCCTCTTTCATGGGTGCCAAATCCTAAAAAATAAGTACCTCTACTTCATCTTAGCTCACAAGCAGCCAGATCAACCCTTTCGAAAGCAGGCTCACTTTTTACTCCTCTAGCCATAGTGATAATTAGATCAGTTAATTAACTCTGTCTAGGATAGTTGATTACGATCCAACAATTTTAGAATTTGCATTTCTAGGATGTGAATTATCGTTGATTTAGCTCACAACCTCAATTAGATCCATAATTTTTCCAGCGTGGTAGCCTAGAATTGTAATGTCTATGCTTTTAAGGAGGTGATCTTGGAACTGCAATTGTGGAAAGGAAGCGTTGATGTATAAGGTTGATGAGTCCACAAGAGGGTATCAGAGATTAAGAGCCATCTCTGCGATCAGTACCCTCCGCTACACCTACCTCACCCTTATGCCACCCCATGCCATTGTATCTAAACTAAAAAATGATGCTTAGCACAAAAACTAGTCAGACTTTGGCATATATTGGGGAAATAAGTACTGTTGGAAGTGTTGCCCACTAAGTTGACATTATACCTTTTTGCAAAAATTCTATTAGCATTTAAACTAGCTTGTTTTTTCCTAATTTGCACAATTAGAGAGTTGGATATAGTCTTGGATTTTTTGGCTATCTTGATAAAATGAGACATAAAACAATCACTGAGCTTAGTAAAGAATGTCATTAATTGATCAGCATCAGGAGCTATTTGTTCTTTATCTCTGATAAAGTGATTACTTGTAACTCCAGTTGTTTTGAAATGCTTCACAAGGCAAGAATCTTGGCCCACTGAAAAGCAAAAATCAACCTAATTCCCTCATTGATGACCTTTTCAATGGGTTTTATTTGTAAGCATCTTTCTCTTCTTCTTAATTTGTTTGTTCATCTTCTTTTTGTTCGAAGATTGAGAGGATATATTTTCAAGAGGGCTTATATCCAGTTCCAAGGAAGTGGTCGACAAAACTAATTGATCATGGTGAAATTTATAGTTCACCTGGTCTATGTCCATCTATGAAAGGCTAATAAGAGGAGCAGAGACTATGGTTTGTGGTCTCTTGTGATGTTGCTTGTTACCATCCATCTTTCTATACAAATGCATGTGTTGTCAAGAAAAGTTGGAGAAGTACTTGTCCCTATTTTCCTTTAGATCCTTTCCAATCAATCTTTAAACATACCATATTACTTTTGGTGGGCTGCTTAGTTTTTGGCTTCATATAGCTTGAACCTTTGTGCAGTGGTTCCTCACACTTAAGACAAAAAAAATGCTTTCTCTCTCAAACAAAACTCAACCAATACCCAACATTATCTGAACATGGAACCAACACTCCCAACTTAAAAGAATTCAATATCTCATAGGGTTAATAGATTCAACAGAGGAAGTGCAATTGGTACTTTGGTGAAGAGTGAAGCCGAGATTGACTTCTTGAATTGATCTACTTCTTTTTGAAGTTTTTATTTTTGCTCTCTAGCTCTTCCAACTTCATCATTAAGGAAAAACCTTTAAACTGATGCTTTTCTTTAACTTTAGTCATTTCTTCCAAAAAAAATAAACTTTTGGCCTTCTAATTCTTTTATCAGTTTCTTAGCTTCTTGTACTTTAACTCATGTTCCTGCTAAAACTCCTGTAATGCAGATTTAAGAGAAGAAATCTCAGCTTCCAACTTAGCATGGCTTGTTTGTTGAAACTAGTTATGTGTGACACAAGAAGTGGAGGAAAATTCTTTTTTACTACTTCAAATAGAATGCGTTTGAAAGACGGTTTAGAACCAAAACTTCCCCAAAATTCTGGTGTTTCTTTTCCCACTCATCCAAACATTCTTGTTGGAAAAAATGCAACTTTGCCATAAGTTGAAGTGATGGGTCCATAAACTTGTCCTTAGTAGCTAAAGCATCAAATTGACAAACTACCTTGAAGCTTCTTCCATTAAAAGCCCATCTGAATCAATTCCAAAAAACTAATTTTCAATCCCCGAATTTTGAAAATAACAATTATCATCTTATAGTTTTTTCCTTTTTGCAGCAGGTTGTAGAGAAATTGAAAAGGATTGCTTTTTCCATTTTGATAAGGAACTTTTTCTTAAAGGCAATCATATCTGCAAGGCAGCAACAAGCAAACCCAAACTTTGAACAAAAGAAGAAAAGAGAAAGAAATGATGTACCAAAAAAAAAACTAGGGAATCACAAACCTGAGCACTACGAGGAAAAGGAACAAAGCTAAAACAAAAAATGAAGGTAAACCAAATAGAACAAAATTCCTAATCAGAGCTAGGGTGGCAACTAGGTTCACTAAGGAAATTTAGCAAACAACTAGTGAGCATACTCATGGAAATACTAACAATAGCTATTTTTCTATTTTTTTTCATTCTCATTCAATCAAAGAAAATTATTGAATTTTATTTAGTATATTTTTATTATAATTTTCTCTTCACATTTTATCAAGATCAGCCTTTAGTTTTCACTGGGAAGAAAACATGGGAAGGTTCTTTGTGCAATAATCCACTAACCGATGCAAACATAAAGGGAATAGACCTACTCAACTTCCTCCCCAACCTACTAGATTCTGACAGCATCAGATCCTACCTCAGCCAATCCAAACATCCATTCAAGTACCCCAACCCCCAGTCTGGCCAAGTACCCATTTCACAGAAGCTTCAAAGAAAAAAATACCAGCAAGAAGAGGGGAGCTATCAATTGAGTGTCTACCATCCCAGTCCCTGATAGGAGATGCACAGGATTTCATGCATGTTAGGACAAGCATTAGAGCATAGGCTGATCAACAGGACTAGTTGAGGGCAGACTGTGAAGCAGCCCTTGGCCCCAATTTGTATAAGACTAACCAATATCTTACGATGAGGCATCAGGCACCCCAGCAATAGATGCTTCTCAAACTGATGGTTCGCCAGCTAAATAGTTGATAGGCAATGCAATTGAAAAGACAACAATCTAAATACAAGGCATGGTTTTCTAGAATCACCTATGACAAGACCTGAACACGCATTCCAAGGGCTTGAGGCCATTCATTCCTCTTCTTTATAGTATATTCAAGCTTTATAAAAGCCTTTAAGCTAGCTTCCCTTCGATAGTCCAATTGAAAAGTTGAGCTTTCTTTCCATAACCTACTTTGGTCATAAGTTAGCCGGACATACAACTTACATGCTATTGTAATCAACAAGTCTCCTACCAAGTCAAATTAAATCAATTTTAAGTGAGTGCTCACCTACTGAAAAAGTAAACAACCTTTTCAGACAAAGACTAGAAATTCTCAACTCCACCAAATTGCAAAGACATATGATAAAACAAAAAGACTATAAAAGCAAGGAACCTATTTTGATGAAAATGGAGAAGAAAAAATAAGAATACCAAAAAAGAAAAGTGATTGTTTGAGGATAAAAAAACTACCAAGGAATAAAAACCTTTGAGGGTTGGTCCATACCGAATCATTTACTCATCGTGTCAGTGATGAAGATTGACTTTTGTTTATTGTATGAGGAATAAAGTTTTTTTCCCTAACAAGCCCCAGGAATGAGCCTCAATGTCAAGTCAATCCCATCCAGCCTACTAATCACTTCTCGATAGAGAATCTATCATGGAAACAAGGTATAAAGAATTGGAGTCAATTTGAACAATGATGTATCAGTGTCAATGTTGACCAAATCTTTTTCCCAGCTCCGTGGGCAAGTCCCTAAGGCTACAAAAAAAAATACTCAATCATACAAAGCAAAGTAGGAAAGGAATCAAAGGCTTGAACTTTGACATTGGCCTTTAGGAGTAGCAGCTAGAGTCCACCAACCATTATCTAGAGCAGCAGACAACTGAAAGTAACATATTAGGCCCCTGTCATGCTTAAGATCTTGTTTCTTTAGCAAATGAAGGCAAAGATAAGTCCCATTTCTTTGTCAAAGCTCTAGGTTCAATTGTCAATAAAGTAGTAGATGCAATTGGTGAAGTATATTAAGAAGTTTCAATATCACAAAGGTATGAATTTATAAAAAGAGCTAATGTCAATCCTAGTATGCCAAGTGAAAAAGAGAAAACTGCACTAGCTAGCCTTTTGTTTGCTTAGTTTGATAGGAATTATGGCTTTAAACGTTGAATCGGTCGCCTTATTAGTGAAAAAAAAATTACTGAAAAGAAATCCTTCCTAACTGTTCAGACTTCCCAGTCCTTTGGTAGACTCAATTTTTTTTCTGTCGTGACATGGAAAAATGGTAGTAAAGGCGATTTGAGAGCCATAACCTTGAATAAATCATAGGAATGCTTGTATCCATACTAATTAATATAAGAATTATGTTGATGAGATCATCAGCCAAAAAATCTATCTTTTGCTTTCGCCAACAATCTATAACTTGTGCCCTTCGCCTTTAACTTAGTAAGGGGATGCAAGAACATATTGAGTTTAGTAAGACCCTACATTTTACAGATGACGTGTAAGCCATGAGTGGTATGGCACATCATTACATAAGTACGCCCATCGATATTAGTAAGACATCAACAATACCATACTTAAGGAAGAATTGCTTAACGAACTCAAAAGCCCTCAAACTAATAGAGATCAATAATTTTGATTTAGATATAGTTGTCTCTGGATCAATTAGGATCTTCTGATCTTTTTTAGTGACCCTACTAATTATTTTCCATGACTGCATTGTCACTAACAGTAGCATAGGCCTTAAATACCTATAGTTTGGATGAAGCTTCTTTGCCTTGCAATCCACACGATCACATATTGTAAAAGTGAGACTTAATGAATTAGGGGGTCCATGATGCACGGGGGACTAAAGGCTGACCAATGGTAAAGATGAAAGATTGAAGGTAAGATGGTAAAGTCCACATATAACTTTACCCTAAGTCGGGCCTCAACCACAGCTGAAGCAAGATATGACCCAAAGAGTAAAGAAATGATCTGGCTTATGACCTGTTAGTGTTGTGCCCAAAAGTCAATCATGAAATGATTGTATTTTTACACATTGAGTCATGATATTTTATTAAGGCATTAATCCAGCAATTATGTTTGTTGTTTCTGCGTAACGTGATAAACATAATTATAACCCTAGAATAATGATATTCCTAAATGTCCCGAGTCTAGTATTATTGTTGAGCGAGTTTTAATGATACATAACAACTAGCATATGTGGAGACTAATATGAGATATGTAGTCTACATATGGGTACAAGTTGGAAAACTTGTTACTGGACCGACCCACCATGAGAATACTACATGGATCGTTATATGAGGGTCATAAGTGATTCTCATAGTGATCATGGTATATGTAGTCCTTTGACCTAAGATCATCAAGGTTCCCTACATGTGAGTCACATACTTTGATACTTCCCTTTGTTGCTCATGACTGAGCAAGCTTGAATGAGGTTATTGGGTATGTCACATATCATGCGAAGGGATTTCTATGACCAAGATAGGATTTGTCCCTCCTATGTAACGGGAATGATATCTTTGGGCCCCTTGATAGAGTGAGACTTAGAATAATGCAAGGGCATGCTCGGATGAGTTGATATACGATATCAATGTCATCAATTTAAGTTGGTCTACACGATAATCAAGAAACCAAAGATTGAACGATACGAGAGCCATGTCTCGTGCTTAGCATTGATATCTTGGACAAAGGGACAATGTCATATATGGGTAATGATCATAAAGGTTTAGTCGAATCACCGACAATCTTGTCACGTGGGTAGCAATGATGTGTTGTTAGACACCGCTCATTACTTATGATCATTGCCAATGTGGTAAGAGCCTATTGGGTCTCACACATAGAGCTATTTCGATCATTATAGTACATGGGTTAATTATTTGGGTTATGGTTTCACAATAATTTCGTATTAATAATGGAACCAAAAGTTAAGCCATTATTAAGCCCGAACCCATTAGGCCTGGAAGTTGAGTCTCACTATAAATACAACTTTTAGTGAGAAATTCGTAGCTTCTTGCCCTAGCCTCCCAAAAGGACAGTCGCACTCTTCTCTTGCAATTCCTTGGAGGACACAAGCTAACACTGCGAGTGCAAGAAAAACGTATATGCTAGGACATAGTGGAAGCGTGGTGATCCCGAGAAGCTCGTGTGGATACCATAGAGAACTTGAATATGTCAACTGTTCAAGTTTTGTGATTTGACTCTACAATTGGGTGAGAGATCTCAACCGAAAATTATGTATGAAAATTTTTGAACTCCCGGTTTACCCCGTTTCACTTGGATCCTGTAGGGTTTCAGTTAAATTTCACTACGCTTGTTTGGCTCCCGAAACCCAACATGACCAACCACTATAGGCCACCAATCTGTGGTAGAAGCTAAATAAAAACTATAAGCATTATGATATCTGCACCCAATCAACTTCTTTAAGTAAGGGTGCTATCTAATCATCAGTCCAAGCAAACGAGGCAAGATTGTCATCGCCCAGTAATGATAGGGACGTTTAAGAATTCCTTCACATACATAGTGATGCAGACCCTTCGCTTTACCACACTAGCAGCCAAGAAGGCAACATGCCCATGAATGACTTCTCTTATACCATCAAAGAAATATTCAGGAGAAGATTCTTGCTGACGTCAACCAGATCATCATATGCTACATCAAGACTCACTGGATCAGATATAAGATAAGACTAGATGACATTAAAGAATACATCTTGGATTCTACCCTTCACTCTATTCCCGACTTTATGTAGGAAAAGTAGCACCGGTATATCCCCATGGATCATAGGGCAGAGGTAAGCAGTTGAAGTACTCTTTTCAAGTTGTAGTTGACTTTGTCTTTTAGTCAAGCCAATTACAGGAAGCAAGTCTAACCAATCCGCTATCTCCGCATGAAATCTAAATAGCAAAGTTAGTAGTAAATGATCAAGTGGAAGCAATATCAATCTCTTAAGAAGCAGAGTTGCCATACACAGGAAAGAAACCCGCAGTGTCCTTTTCCATTTTGATAACCAAACGCAGGTAGGGATGTTCCATATCGAGATCTATACCCAATTTACTAAATTTTTTTTTAAAGCAATTTTAACCCCATTTTATCCAGTTCTATAAACATAAGAAAATGTGGGTGCCTTTACCTCCACCCATGCTACTAGTGGATCCAGATATGGTAATGGTGAATCTGTGGGTGAAACCTTTGTTTTCGCTACTTGTGAGTATCGATCTTAAACCGCTCGTGGTGGGACTAGATCAATGAGAATAATAAGTTCAACTTCTTCTCAAACCAGATCAAATCGAACTAAGGAAACTATATTTGGGAATGGTAATTCAACTATTGAAAAGCCACTAATTATGAAAGCATAGATGGTAGTAACCCCTTGAGGATTCAAGCCAGTTTATCACCGATAAGCTTGACCTTTGTTCCTAACCTACCCCTGTCAAGTATGAATACTGACTGAAGTTAAGCCAAAGGCCTTTAATGCTAGCAGGAGTTAAGCAAAGCCTAAGCTCACAACCGAAGCCACACCAAAATGCACCAAGATCGAAGGTAGCCTAGAATTAGAATCCATGTCCCATACAAAAAGACTCCAAAGATACATGGCTAGTTATGAAAAGAGCCTAGGAAGCACTTGATATAATTTGTGAGCTATGGTCTTTACCTCGTAGAAGCAAATAGATCCAGCTACTCTCAGTGGTAGTATAACATAAGCATTTGCTCCTGGGGACTATTTGAGACAATACAATATAGGTATATCTAGTTCAAAGCGAAATCCTAATTTCAATAGCTGCATCGGTAGAGTAATAATCCATTGATTCAGTGGTTGCATAGAATTTATTCTCATGCTGAAGGGTCAATGGGTTCTCAATCTGCCTCTATTAAAGGTTGTGTCTGACCTTCTTAGATGCCCCTTATTTCCACAATTTCAGCAACTTCTAGATATCTACTTTTTTTTTCTGGATCTAGATCTATTGCACTTTGATATTTTCTCATATCTTCTTCCCGGTATTTAGAACGGATCCCTCCTATGAATTTCTTCATTCAAAATTAAGCCCCTCTTTCATTTTGACATTCCTGAAGAACAGCTCATTGCCCTTGTAGTCCTATTCCTACTTTCTGGCAAAGAGGACGGAAGAATCAAGGTCCTAAGATCATCATCAACTCTCTTTTAACTTTGACCAACTCCTAACTTGTATTGCTTTTAAGAACTAGCTTGAACTTTCCTATTAACCTTTTTTTCGTACTTGACATTTGTCTTCAGAAGATAGCACCCATTCCTTTGGGGTTAGGGCATTTTGAAGGTACAGCATGGGCTTTTTAGAAGACCTTATTCGTACAAGACAAAAGGACTAAAACAAAGAGGTAGTGGGCCTGATGTCTTACTGCTTATTTAGAAATGATCCCAAGTGAAGAGCCCCCAACCCTCCCAGCCACTCTCTCTCCTACTCTTATTTGAGAATTTTATATCTAAATTCATTATAACTAAGCACATTCATCATCTTAAGGATCATAGCCAAAGGGGTTACCAACTGCACTAGGGTCATAGCTTTCTCAATAGTAAAGAACTAGTCTTCAAAAAGACAAATTGAACTCAAGGTTAAGGAGGATGAGATTTTGATTTGTTCAGGTGCTATTGGAAATGGATATTTTCACTTAAATTTTCCTTTATTTATTAAAAAGGTAAAAGCTTTTCGGCTGTAAACCCGATATGAAAGGCCGTCTTTTAGGCCCATTCAAGCCATCAATTAAGAGTCCTTATATTCTTATACAATAACCAAATAGAGCTAAAAGAAAGATTCACAGCCATCAGTTATAGTTGTTCTCATGTAGCCAGTTCAGTAACCATATCCATTTGAATAGGTTTAGAGTTTGATACAATGCATGACCGATTCAGTACATAAATACAAAAGTATTGCATTTTTCCTAGCCCTCATCCGTAAAGTCTCTTTATTTTTAACAGCAAATAGGGAGGTAGTAGGGCTTTATAGTATACCCCAAAACCTGGACCTGCTTGACAATGTCTTAGTTGAAGCCATGGGCGTTCCTCCTTTAGTTTCATGGGATTGAATAGCCCAACCTCCTAAAGGCTCCCGAAAAAGCTAGCTTAGCCAGCCGAGCAATAAGGGGCACAATTCTTACGCCCCTCATTATGAGCTTGCACACATCCTTCTAGAGCTACTCGATAAGTTACGGCACCTGGTGCATTTCCCTTAAGGTGCCCTAAAGTTCCTCCACGTTATCTCGGCAATAATGAGCCAAGCTAGTATTTGCAGTAAATCCCTATGTTAAGTAGTCATGCATTATGACTCTCAATTCTCAGGCAAAGAAAGCTTTTTTTGATTATTTCTTCACATGTCCTACAATAGCATTCAAGTAATGACCTTTTCTTTCATTTGTACTTTCTAAATTGCTTTGGTAAAAAAGAAGATAGGTTTTCACATAAATGGTTAAGAGTTCACATTTTCATCATCTTTGGTCAAATCCACCGCACCACTAAGAAATTCCTTAAGCTTTGTTTTTCCTGTCTCCCCCCTACGTACTAATGAGCAAGTAGTCTGAGTCGTGACTATTAGAAAACAAATAAAGGAAGAGCAAAGATCTCATCTACCATACTATTTTGAGCAGGACAACACAAGGGGAGAAGATGACCTAAGTTGAAGGTAACTGAGAATAACCCCATAGCTAGAAATAACCTTGTGGGTCATGCCACATTCTAGGTTGGGATGCCTTTCTTATTCTCTTATGGCTAGAAAAGGTCACCTTATTACTTATTATATAATATGTTTGGTTCCAATGATTATGTCTCCTTGGCCATCCACAAGGTGCAAGTCCAATCTATCTAGCTAGGGCAGAAGGGCCAGGTTAAACCCACTTGACTCAAAAAGTAAATTCCAATCCATAACCCAATACTAAGATGGCAAAAAGGAAATAAAAGCATATTTAAAAACTTGTTTCATTGTTGCTCATCTTGCATTGTTTCAATTGTTCAGGCTCAATAATCAGCTTTTCTACCCTTGGACTTTATAAGATTATCAAATGCCATCCCAGGTATCGACTAATGATTAGCTGGCCTAAAAGAGAAACTCAAAACTTATAAACGACTATGATTAGGTTGAGCTCCAGTTCATGTAAGCGGTGAGAACACATGGGGAAAATAAGGATTCGGTGCACAAGTGCTGTTTGTCGCTTAAGGAAGAATTATGAGAATGTAGCCAATTTCTTATGATGATTCTAGCTCAATAATTAAAAATAACCATCTGTCTAAGGTTTTCTAGTCCTAATCCAGCCTCCAGCCTAATGCACATGTTTTTTTTCTCTGATGCCTACCTAGTTAAGTTAGTTTCCCACTAGCTTCTATTATACGATTAGGAACCATCTCATTTATCAGTCTGGGTAAGTAAAAATATAATGGGGGTCCTATCAAGTTAACTCATATAAGAAAAGGGGTTTATAAGAGGTATTAAACCCATTTTTTTATCTAGTTAATATACCTAATAGAAAAATAGAATAACATACAAAGGATAGAATTGGAATTCATAACCCTTTATGCATTCACTCTAACCCCCTGGATCCAATAATAGAATCTAATATTAAGGTGACCCTACTACTTGCTGAAAGCAAGACCACTATCCCTTGTTGAAAGGCCCATTGAAAAACTGATAACAAATCTACTCTCTCCCTATAGATAGGTCAATCAAGTTGATCTTCCTATATGATGGAATAGCCAAATAGAGAAAGTAGTGGGCAGACTTCTAGTTTCCAATTCAAGTAGTCTATTTTCAGTAAATGGATCCTCCCACCTTGCATCCATCAAAGTAGTGAACAAAATCTATCCAAGCAATGAAAAACAAAAAAGGTGCTTGGTAAAGAACAAAATAAAGACAGGCGGGTTAGCCATTGCTTATTTTTTATGCTTTCATCTAATCTGTTAGAGAGAGGTTCAAATGCATAAAGGCCCGAGCATGCATGGAGTAAGTGTATTTATTCATGAGTCTGACTTTACTTAAAATAAAGGCTTTCGATCTGACTTTAGGTCCTCAAGATAAGTAGAGAATGGAACCAGGCAGATATGCTTACAAGGCTGAAATCCCCCTCAACCCTTAAGGAATGTCGATTCTCTTTCCCTAACCTGGATGGAGATAGTGACTCCATGCCTAAAGTTATTACCTGACTTACCTTATGGATGGCAGATTAAAGGGCATGCCTAAGATCTTGTTACAGGACCGTTGCAACAAGAAAAGTTACCATAGACTCAAAATGAACATATGATAATATGCTTAACACATGCAAGTCGGACGAGAAGTGGTGTCTCTAGTGGCAGATAGGTGAGTAACGCATAAGAACTTGCCTTTACAAGGGGTATTGTATGCTAACGGTAATTACCTCTCAGGATATGTATAAAAAAAGACTCTAAACAAACTGTATTAGAGCAGCAGTTAGACTCATTGCAAGAAAAAGTAGTTTAAAGTGTTAGATGAAAAGAATATAGCATGTAGAAGCTTATAGAGTTGGTAGTTCAACGACTTAATGCTTGTCAGAGAGAGTTCTATAGCCCTTAGGATAAAGACATGGCCATAGGATTTCATAGAGAACGTTTTTGGCCTCCTCCAAAATTCCCAAAAAATTGTTTGTATTCATGTCAGGATTTCACGCTAAAAAGGCCTTCGCTCCATTGGGACGAACTAGTTAACATATGATGTCTAGTCACTTACATCAGTAAGGGCTACGCTATACCACATGTCCTTACCCTGGGAGTACTATTTTAACAAAGCTAAAGGTAGGTCAAATGGGTCTAGGACCATCCTTCCTTTCATAGGCCAGAGCAAACCTTGCATTTACATAGCTATGCCTTTTAGTTGCATATTCAACCTACGCAAGACCCTACTTGCTAGTTTATCCATCATCTAATCTACAACAAATCGGATGAAAGGCTGAGACTTCTCACTTACTCAAATGAACTACCATTTCGTCAAATTGGAAAAGGTTTTGAAAAGCACAAGAAGTCAGTTTGGTGGTTAGATCTAAAGGGGAGAATCACGGGGAACTTCAAAGGGTAGGGAAGGAAGAGCTAGTATGGTGCATCAAATGCTCTCATGCAATGCCCCTGCACAAAGGGCCATAATGTAGCTCGAGCTAGGGCTTTTGAGTTTTCCAACTAAGTTCCAATCCGGAAAGAAGTATGAGTCTTGAATGGAGGCATCAAAAGCTGAACCATAAAGGCCTAACACCACGTACTTTTTGAATTATATAGTCGACCGAAACGGAAGCCTTAGACAAGATAGACAATGAAACAAAGCATTGGACTTTTCTTTCTCAAATACGAGGAAGTAGACATAGACAAGAGTTTGTAAAAAAAATCCACTATGGGGGATCGGGTCCAGATGGACTTTAAGACTCAAATCAGGTGATTCCACAAGATTGCCCATGCCTGACTCGGCAATTTCGCGTCCTTAATATGACCGATCATCTCATTTGTTACCTAATTCTCTAGACAAAGATCACATCACGGTATGCCTTTATTAGATGATAGTTCCAGGGTTCTAAGGATGCATGAGATGTTTACCAGCGTTGAAAGAACCCAAAACTCCTAATTCACTCAAGGGTCACCCAAAGCTTTTTTCATTGCTTTTTTGCTAATGACATCATTCTCTTCACAGAAGCTAGATTGATATCTTTCAACCACTTGGAGGGATTATGCAGGCAAGTGATTTATTCCTAGAATCTGAAGGGATATCTTTCAAAGCGAAAGAAAGTGGTTTCCCTATTCTAGAAAGACCCTCTCTCTATCTCACTAGAAGCGAAATCGTGAATATCCCAAAAGCATGTATTGACTTCTTGGGTCAGTCCAGGTTTTGAGTCCACATCAGGAAGGCAAAGCCGGCAAGGAAAGGATAGAGGATGGCATAGAATCATCTATGGCCTCATCTGTGATCGCTCTTACTTTTTTTCACCCGAGAGTTCATCAAGAGAATAGGAGAAAGATAGTAAAGTGGCAAAAAGTGGTTCAGTTTTGAAGGCTTAGAAAAGAATCATTCAATCTTGGGACAGAAGGTAGAAGGGAAGGTAGCTCGTGATTCTTATCTCGATCTTCTGAAAGGTTGTGAAGTGGGTGGGCAACTCATTTAATCAATAGGAATTCACTCTAAAACCCTAGAAGAAAGCCTGGGGCTAAGAACTAGAGAAGCGAAAGGTTAAAGCCAATCCCGCTGGCAGGTATAATTGAGCCTCTACCAATCCTGGAATGACCATGGTAAGGTGTTTATTTATATTTCATTGTGGGATTGCAAAAAGTTATAGAGCTTTAAAGCATCTTGGTTGTTGTGGATAAATTAGGATTCTATAAAGTAAATGCTACATTCATTCCTACTCCAGCTACTTGTTCAGCAGATGAGACCCGATAATCTGACTCTAATCTTTCTAGTAAACTCGAATCTCCCCTTGTTGCGCACCTTGCTTTAAGATGAAGTCCTTATGCTTGGCTTGGCCACTTTATCACATGGGTTAGGATCGCTTCGCACCTAAATGCATTTCCCATTCTAAAAATAAAGGGTATTGACTACTCTATGGTTACTATGCTTTTTCTTGCAACAAAATGAGTACTAGCAAAAGCAGAGTTCAAAGCACCATAAGAGCAAAAGAGCAAACCGAACAAGCAAGAGAACAGTTAGTCAGACTGAGGGCAAAAAAATGAGTTTGACTTTTGTTTCATATGCTCTTACGATGCGTGCTTGATACAATAAATCTTTGCCACGGTATGAAGCCATAGTTCATCCAAAGCCTCTAATTCCAAACATGACAGACTTTTGAGAACATTTGACTACTATGTTCAAAAAAGCTTAAAAGGTGATAGGGCAGTTATGAAGTCAACAAAGATGCGCGTCTTTCACTTGATGCACCTTATTCACTTTTTTCTTTTTCTTTACCTAACATTGGCTTGAATGAGCATAACATCCTAAGTAGTTGGGTTTGGTGGCCCTATTTCATAAGAAAGACCAACCCCTTCAAGAAATTTCATAAAAGAAGAAAGAATTGAAAATAAAGTAAGGAGACACAAACGAACTTAAAATAGATCGTGTATGGCATGCACTCTCATTCTCTTTTAGTCAAGATGGGGTTGGTGTTCAATCTTTATGAGTACAAGATCAAAAAGAATGCTTTGCATTCCAAGTGA
Organism: Aquilaria sinensis; assembly: GCA_005392925.1. Lineage (NCBI taxonomy): Eukaryota > Viridiplantae > Streptophyta > Magnoliopsida > Malvales > Thymelaeaceae > Aquilaria > Aquilaria sinensis. The sequence continues at coordinate 165,432 of SMDT01002927.1, forward strand.
AATGGCCAAGAGAAAAATGAATGAAAGGAAGAATTGACAAGAAATCCATGGAAGAAAATCGTTAACGAAAAAGCATGTGTGACGAAAATTCTCAACACGATATGTTAGAAGGTGCAAAATCAATGGGTGCAAGTAGTGTTATGAAAGCCGGACCAAACCGTATGGTTCAACTAGTTCAATCACGAACCGAGCACACTGGCAATCCAATTGATGGGTGATTCTTTGGTTGGTCAAAATTGGGAAAAAACCTCCTAAAACGCTAAATGGTGAACCGTCAAACCAATGGTTTTGCAACAAATATTTGAAAATTGTGAAAACAAATGCAAAAAAAGGAAAAAAAAATAAACAAGACAAAATAAAAGAACAAAATAGGGGGAAAATGATGAAAGAAGACAGGAAAACAAGAAACCAGAAAAAAAAAATGAAAGAAAGATGAAGAAGAAACATAAATAGAATAAACCAGAAAAAAAAAATAGAAGACGAAGAATGGAGACGAAAGAACAAAAAGAAAAAAGGCAGGCCGTGCAACAAAAGAACAGAAGAGAGCAGCATTTTGGACTTAGATTAGGTTTTGTAGAGTTGATTGTGATAGACTTTTATAGCAACTAAAATATCAACTTAGTCTTTGTATTATATACATCTTTTCCTTTAATGCCATGTTGTTTTCTTTTTCACAATAAAGGCACTCCTAATCATGCAAAAACAAATACAAAAGTGTGTTTGACCCGACGGTTCAACTAGTCGAACCAGTTAAACCGCAACCTGAAACCCTTAACAATTTGAGGAATGGTTTGGGTTTTAAAACACTAGGTGCAGGAGATGCTACAATTGTTTCAACGGGAGTTGCTGTCAATATTGGAAACGTGTTACTTTAAAGTGACAATAAATTTGTAATAACTTAAACAAGGAATAAAATTGCATCAGGTCTAAAGGGCAAGAGAAATAGAATGTCTCTTTATAAAACTAAGATGTGGCTTATCAAAGGAAAAAATGCCAAGCTATAAAACTTGCTTCCCATGCAGACAAACATTATCTTTCAGCATGCAAGTAATAACAAGACACAACAGGGAGAAATCAACACACAACTACCACATCACATGGTCAAACTTTGAGCTCACTAATGGTATCCTCATAGCTTTTAGATCTTCATCTGTCATGTGCATGGAGGCTGCCATGTCAACGTATATACAAGATTATTAATGAAAGAACAACTAAGAATTCTTGGAGTTGATATTGCCAGCCAACAAAATTCATCAATGGAATATAAAGGGATAAGATTTACGCACTTCCACTACTTAAAAAGAAAAATCATATACTTTTCAACATCCAATGACACAAGGAAAACCCCCAACGATGAGTCAGGCTACAAGAGGATAAAAACAAAAGGAAGAGCATGACCCAGGATGTCCAATTGAAAAAACTATGGTTATATGTATTTGTAAACATGTACCTTTAGACCATATGGTTTTTAAACCAAGTCTAGCATTTTTTAAATAAAAACATCTGAGAAGGTAATATGAATAAAATTATAACACAATTTGAATGAATAAAAAAGTCTGATGTATAAAGCTAAAACCAACAATCGACATGCAAAGCTTGTGACTTTAATAGCCTAGCTAACCAATACAACAGGTGAGAACTACATTCCTGATACACTCTTATGTTAAGAACATAATTTCTTTTGTTCGCAACTAACACAATATAATGTCCCTGCTACTAGTTTGAAAATACAGTGCTAGAAAAATGAGAAAAAAAAACGACACAAATTTATGTCTTCTATTGAGTTTTCTTTCTTGCAAGAGCACTAGGTACAAATTTGGAGTTTGGTTCAGATGCCTCAACCATGACACTTTTCCCACTAGTGTTTACGACCACTACTATTTTTTTTTTTTTTTGTATTTAGAATGAAAATGATAGAATACGATAAGAAATTATAGGATATAAGAAATTAAAAAAAACTAGGAAGAAATAAAATTAAACCAAGATCCTTCATAGCTTGCAAAAACTTGTTGCTGCCACTGATTAATGTGACTCATATGTGACCCGGTCTAACCATTAAAGCATCTAGGGGAATCACTACTTGAGACATGCCTGTTGCTTCCAATGAAATTAGGCCTCATTTTAGTTTCTCCTTTGATAATCAAGCACCCAATATTAACCTCGGCAATGGCTCGAAGCCCCTTGTGAAGATGCCATTTTAGATAATTGGGTATGGATGACGTTTGGAGCTTTAACTGGCTTAGAAGAGTAAAAGGCAAAATAATCTGATTGCTTAATTGGGTAATGAAGTGGCCATTATTTTTTATTTTGGTGGATCAATATTCTTTGGTTGAGGATTCATTGTTCCAAATACCTCAACCAAAACATTTTTCCTTTTTTTGATGATTTGACATCTTCAACTGTAGTTGCCTGTGACATTCCCATTGAGGCAATCTTTTCAGCTTTGCTTGTGACCTGCCAAAATGCACGTAAATGGTGTTAACGCAAATGAAGTCACGTGACTCCCTCATATGGTCAAAGGGGTTGACTAGTCCATTTTCACAAGTTTGGGGCTGAATTAGGTTAAGTTGAAGTTCAAGAGACTAACTATCCTGGTTAACCAAGTTGGAGGGCTTCTCCTATATTTTGGCCTAACACTTCTGGATGCCCAAAATAAAAGTTTAGGAGTATTATATATGGGAGGGGGAAACGCTTGCAGAGTTGAACTCCAAACCTTTACTCACGTCCTTTAACCACTTTACTGAATAATTATTTTCATATTTTTATAGTTGGACATGATTATTTCCATGTATTCTGATTCAGCTTCCAAAATCCACTTTCTAAACAATTTTTTTATAAGCAAACATTTTTATACATTTTAGAAAACTTCATAAAAATTACCCCCTTCATCCTGAAAAGATGAAATGTATTTCTCTTTATGTTGTCCAAAGATTAAATTATTTCATTTTTTGGTAAGTTTTTATCACACTACACTCATTTAAACTTTCACCACACAAAACTAAGTAAAGAATATTTTCTTTTTTTTTTTTGTCTTCATTTAAACTCTCACTAAACAAAACTTAAAATTGAACATTCTTTTTTTTTTTAATCATCATTTAAACTCTCACTACACAAAATACAAAAAAAAAAAAAAAATCTTTTAATTTTCAACTAAGCTCTCACTACACAAAATCTTTAAAAAAATATTTCTTAATTTTAGTTTTAGCAGTAAAATTGAAAAAAATTATATCATAAACTTTATATACTTTAATCTTCATGCCCAAATAAAATTCCATCCTTTATGGGATGATGTAATGGAGTATTTTTAAAAAAAAAAAAATTGTTATAAATAAAATGTTAACTTGCAAGGGAAGTTGTTAACAAAAATAGTTCTACTTCATTCAAGATGGAAAACTATAATACTGTGAAGCACTTGTTAAGAAAAAATGACCTTACTAAAAATATCATTCCTTACATTTCCGTATGGGCATCAAACTTCCAACTAACAGCATTCTTGCATTTAACATTGCTCAATTGCTAATGACAGTACCATCCAGTAACCAATTACTTTTAGTTGCCTCAAATGGCAACTGGCAATTATTGGATGGTATTCTTGCACTACCAAATACAGCATTTTCTCAGACTTATCTGCGCACCTATTGTATGTGTTGACATTAGATTCGCTGAATTGCATTTGCATCTATGATACACTGACCCAGTTCAAATAATACAAGTACGCTAAGCTGGCTTCTCTCAAAATTGCGTTCCAGAATGCGTCTTACTCTTTAGGTCTTTTACTCATGACCTTACGTTTGTTCACATCCAGATATCTCTTCCTTAGCCGAATTACTTTAGGTGTCACCTGTAAAACAAAAAAAAAAAAAAAAAAAGGAAGGCCACTTTTCAGATTAACTCCGAAAACTCTCAGTTTACTTGGAAAATTTTACAAGGAAACGCAGCACATTCCAGTACATCTATAAGCACAAATGTATTCAAATGCCTGCAGTTTGCTGTAAACTATCGTAGTGAACACACAATAAAGCTCTAAAAACATGACCAGGATCTTCAAACGGGCATTGAATTTTTCTTTTTCCTTTTTCAGGGTAAAGTAGTAAAACAAAAACTTGTCATTTAGTGCTTGTTTCAGGACACCTTTTCATATCTGAGCCCTTACCAGCACTCAGTTGATCTTTGCGTCCCTGGTAAGAAAACAAAGGGAGAAAAAGAAAAATGGAAAAAAACGGGGAAGCTGGTTACCTCTATAAGCTCATCCGATGCTACATAACCAATGGCTTCTTCAAGAGTCATCTGCAAAAATTTGCCTTTGTATGTTAACAGAACAGAAATAAGGCAGGCTCAAGTTTTGCTTATCAACGAGATCCTTCAGGATACTCACTAGACTCATATTAACTGTACACCTGTCCTTCATCTTACATAATATTTTGGCACCTATTAAAACTTTTCAATAGAATTTCTTTTAACACATGTAAACTGAAAATCTTCAGGTGAGACAGAAGAAATATAGAAGAAGCAGAATCGGGGATTCAAGAAATAGTTAGCATTGCCGATAGCGTTGCAAATCACAATATCCCAACCATTGGGAAAGATTTAATCCATAAAAACTGGCACAATATAAAAAGCAATGTTTGAAAGTTTTTTGTTGAACACGTAACTTGCACAAAAAGTTCATTTTGTTAACACAAAGAAATCAACTCTTAAGTTTGCGGACTTCTTTTGACAGGCTGGTATGAGGGGTTCCTGGGCTGGTGGGTGAGTTCTTGGGGCATAGGGATGGTTGGGGTTTATTCCATCTTCATGTGATTGCTAACTTCATCCAAATAGAAAAGAAATGTACTTCCTTGTGATTGATAACAGAACATATTATTTTTCTCAGAAAAATAATTAAAAATAAAAAGGCAGGCAGCTGCAAAGAAAGAGCAAGAAGCAGGATTCACGTCCTTACAAGGCAAGGAGGAGACAGTTTCACATTGTCATCCTTGCAAGCAGCACGAACATTGGTAAGCTCCTTAGTTCGAACTGGATTAACCTGTCTCGGCAGCAGTAACCAAGGAAAGTCAGTTAGCTTGAAACAAAACAATGCACAACAAGGTGGACAAAGTTGCTTTATCTTTTAAAAAAAATGATGAGAGAACTCTATTAAGGCAACAAGAAAAATAACAGAGATCCTTCTCACATCAAGGTCTGTATCACGTGAATGTTCACCAACAATCATGCCATCATATGTCTGTAAAAGAACAATAGAGTCAGAATACCTGGTAGGAATAATAAGAATAATATTTTTTTTTGTTTTTGCCAGAAGGAATATTAAGAATCAAAGTCCAGTTATTCTACAGAACTACTCAAACTAAATCATGTAAATTAGTAGTTAATAAATCAAAAGATTTGAAAGAAAAAGAAAACAGCTAAAAAGAAGGAGAAAATTCCTTCACACCCCAAAATAAAAACTGGAGAAACAGATGCCAATGATTTAGGAACATATACAGCCTGGTCAAAAAGTTTCTCTTAAGCCATTTACTTCATTCAGCTTTCCAGAAAATCCCATTGAGTCAGAATGAAAGAGTTAGTTTTAAATCTGCAGTATGAGTCTAACAACTCATGCACTGTAATAGTGGACAAGGCTTTGAAGTAATTATTATCCTAGGTCCCAGGTTCAACTCTCCATTCCCTCCTTGGCCTCTCATATTTGCCCAAAAGAATAAGTCACAGTCTTGAACATCTAAATTGTACTTGATATATACAGATATGATTAACATCAGGTCTATAACATGCAAGCAAGTAGTAGTTCAGAACTAATGAAAAGTAACACGAAAATACAGAAATACAAGCAACAGAGCCACCTCCATTCCAGGCGTCACAAAGAGAATTCCACGAGCCTCCAAACTCACAAGTGCATGAGCTGTAATTGTACCATAACCCATTGACACCTGTTAAAAAAAATTGCAAAATCAGATGCCGAAATGGTTGCAAACTAATAGCCAAGACAATATACATCAGCAGTTATCTGCACGCTTAATAGGTTCAACCTTTATTTATTCTCAGTATTAAACAAACATACCAATACCCCTTTCCGGACATTTCCAAGAGGGCCACGGTGCTTTTCATAAGCTGCAAAAGAAGGTATTTGATTAAGAGCCAATTCGTTTTAACTTAAGTCAACTGACTTATTTTTTACTTTTACATCTTTTTTGTCTAAAACTATTTTTATTTGGAAGTTAATATTATGTAAATGCAATAATCCATTTGAAAGTAAATTTCATGTTGTTAAATTTTTATGAATTTTTCTTTTTTAATGCCTTAAACTAGAAAAATTCATAAAAATTTAGTAGGATTGCAAAAATTGCATTTTTAATGGATTATTGCAGCTACAAATGGCTTTTAAATAAAATTAGTTCCGAGTAAAAAAAACATAGGAATAAAAATATGTTATTTTGAAGTCAATTGACTTAAGTTGAAACGAACTGGGTGTAATAAGATGCGAGTCAGTACAGTAATACCAATGACTTAAACTGGACTTGCTCTGGATTCCTCAAACTGATTCTGTAATCTATCATGCTCCTAATCCTTTGTTTTAACCATACAAAGGCAACATGCATGATGATGTCACTTAAGTATGCGAAGGTCCAGTTCTTAGTATTTAGCTGCGTTCAATGAGTTCAGAGTTCAGATAAACACAGACCTATAGTCTAGGTTTTCCTGTGATCTTGGTTTCTTTCCGGGTTGGTAGTCAATAACAAGGTATTGGCAATTTAGAATGTGAAGAAAAGAGGAAATCTTTAAAAAAGCACTTTGGAAATTTTCAAGAACCACATCATAACTTCTCTGTTTTTCTTTTCCTCCTTTGCTAGTGGGTGTGCGGTGCAGGTGAAACTGTTTCAAGAATAGTCTATTTGGATCCACGAAATACAATATGTTTTTCATTTCTAAATTATTTGTTCTTGCAACTGCTACTTTTCTTATCTAAGAAAATAATTGCTAGTATAAGTGGATCCAAAACTGAATACAGGCTATCCTAAAAATCTTTTTGGAGATTGGTTGCCTTATGGAGAGCTATTTTGCTGACAGAGCAACAACATGCCCTGAACTTGGTAGAATGAAAGTCAAAACCTTGTTTTCATGGAGGAAATGTAGGAGAAAGAGAGCTTCTCAAAGATAAGATAGGAAGCATACTCAGGAAAGCACGATGCATAAATCCTGTTCCACGTGTTTGACTGCTGAAAACACTTCTATAACCAACAAGACCCCTGAAGAAATTTAAAAAAAAAAAAATCAAAAATTCTAAATCATATCTGTCTTGTAAAGCAGCCAAAAAAGCCATTGCTATTTCACACCTCACAAAGCATTAAGAAGCAAAACTGTCATATTTGCTATATTTTCATGCCAAAACCATAGCGAAAGGAAGCAATGAAATAAAAATTTAGAAAAAAAAAAAAAACTCCAGAAAATTCACGTTTGGCTCCAACACAGGCTCCTTGGTGGTGGGTTTGAAATTAGAAGAAACTTGCCACATGTAAAACTAACTTCACCAACCTTGATGGGCATGTCAATGACAGTCTAGTCCTCCCAACATCTCCAGGGACAGGACCCATGTCTAACATCTCAGCTCGCCTATGAGAGAGAGCATCCATTACTAAACCAATGTGCTCATCATTTACCTGAGATAAAAAATTAATGTGCTATGGTTTTAACAGAATATAACAGTGTTTAATTGGCTGAAATGAACATTTCAAGATCTTACCTCAATAGTCACCTCCTCAATTGGCTCAAGCTTTTGACCGTTCTCAGTTTTGTACCTGATATAAGATTTTCTTTTCCTTAGTTTATGATGAAATATTTCCGAACATGATAATGATCACACGCATACGCCATAACTTAGATCCTCAGAAGTGGAAAACTGCTCCATCACTAAATTCAAAGACGACAAACCAAAATTCATGCATGAGGTTCTAATTTTTATTTCAAAAAATAAAGCCGAAAAAACTTCAAGTTGGCTTGTTTAAGAGCACTGCCCATGAATCCTGCATGAAAACCAACATCTCATACATGGAGAACTGACTAGTCACTTAAAAGTATAGAAGATCACACACTGCAAGGTTTTGGTTTCTGACGTCTTTTCACTAGCAGTCCACAAAGTTAACAATAACAGCAAAGAAGTGTCAACCAAGAAATATTTGAATTACGCCAGAATAGTTTACAAGAATAAAGACACAGCATGAACTATAAAGTTTTCGCAAGTACTTGGCATCTCTGTGGCTGCATAAAGTCATACAAAAACAAGCATATTATGACTATCTTACCAACAAAAACAACCATCAAGATAATTAGGTAGTCCTAAAAATATCCTCATTTACGTCCTAAACCCTAAAGAATTTCACCAGAAGTTCTAAAACTCATGATGCTTATCTCCATGAAGTCATACATGACAAACAAATGTAAAAGTAAATATTTAACATTTACTAGGTACTTCTTTCATTAACATAAAGTACATAGATTTTATTTCAAAATTTACATACGGTCCAACCGTCATATGTAGGACTGAAATAAATGAACATTGAAAGATTTTTTACTTCAACAGAAATTTTTGAAGATCTAGGGCTTAATCCTAAATGACACTACCTCCGTCCCAAAATTTTTGCTCCATTTATTTTCGACCATTAATCTAGGATTTTTTATTTTCATCATTGTAATATATAAATGAAAAATCTTTATATATGAATGATAAATCAAGACATGTAGTTTCTAAATATATTTTTTTTAATTTTTTCTAACAAACAATAATATGAATAAACCCAAGTCAAAATGCTCAAAAAAGTCAAGTGGAGCAAAAGTTTTGGGACGGAGGGAGCACAAAATTTTAGGACTTCCAGAAACTTTATATCCTTTGAACCATCATATAGGATGTATTCCTGCTTCCTCCATAAACTCAATCAAAGGTATCCTCAAATTTAGGTATAAACATCCCCTTTAGATCAATATATCCATATACTATGACTGATCACAACGTCAATACCAACTGTTTATTTAATTCTGCAAATTGAAGAATGAGATTAACAGTAATCAACCATCATAAAAATCTTACATGACTCTAGGTGGTGACACTGAAAGCTCAAAGCCTTCACGTCTCATGTTCTCAATTAGGATACCTGTTTGCACACAAGGAAAATCAGAATCAGCAGAGAAACAAGTGAATACACCACAGCAAAAGGGCACAGCAAGAGCAACAAACCCAGCTGAAGTTCTCCCCTGCCCTGAACCTCATATGATTCTGACAAGCCTGGGAGGACATATATAGCCAGATTGGTTTCAGCTTCAGCCATCAGACGGTCACCAATTTTTCCTGCTGTCAACTGCAAAATTTGTCAGTACCCTGTTACTTTCTGTAACTTCAACAAAGCCACAATCATATGCACGAGCCTCTGTTAGGAAGCAGGCACCTAGCAACCGAACATAATACCAGAAAACTGCACTCTCTGAACTAAACTATACTACTAGTCCAAGTGCTATCTGTAATTTCAAGCATTTCATCAGTTATATTATCAAATCCAATATATATAATTTCCTGTAGATAAATATTTTCTCCTGGTTGCCAGCAGTTATTATTGTTTTAACAAAATAAAAAAAAAATCAATAAGATAAGATAGGATAAGAAACAATTAACTACTTCACAACATAAGATGATAAATACTTATTAAGGTGATACACACAAAACTTAGAAGATCATATGAGAAGTTCACACACAAATATGCCTGTTGATATATAAAGGAAAAAAGGGATTAATATCTATCAGTATAGGACAGCATAAATTAACAAAAGCAAATTCTGATTGAACATAAAACCAAGTGCACCTGACGCATGCAGACAAAAAAAAATTATAATAATTCATGGCCACAACATTGAAAATAAAATCAAGTTGATAACTTACATGGGTACCATCACGACCTGCCAATGGTGAGTCATTCACACCAAAAGTCATGGAAATAGTCGGAGGGTCCAACTCAATAGCAGGCAATGCAGAGAGGACCTAGGAAATGTAACCATGATAAAAACCAAAATCATTTTAACAAAAAAGATTCTGAAATATAATGGGTCACGACAAGGATGCAGTATATAAAAGACACCCTCAATATATAAGAAGTCTCTTGAATTTAAGTACAAAAAGTCCAGATCATATTGGACAAGTATAAGCCATAATGAATTTTTGAAACAAGATTCAGACAATGACTCGTTTCAAATTTAATGTAATTCTTCAGTAGGACATCTATCGATCAGCTAAGTAAAATCAGCTGAATCATGTGTCTCTAGACTTCTAGTTTATACATAGACTGTATAGACAATGCAAACTGAGAAACCATGGCTGTAGGTCATGATGTCCCTCTCAAAAGTGCACCAACTTCTAAAGAATGTGTTCAGGCTCACTTCTAACAGAATGCTCTTCAAAAAGTAAATCATAAGTGTCACTAGTTTTTTCCACACGAAATGGAAAAAGATATAAAATTTGCACACACTAACAAAATGGAACCAGCCTGGCAGATCCAACAGATTTCAAGGCAAAAAACTTCACTAATAATGAACATAATGCCACCATAGTAAGGTATGCACTACTACTGATAGGGCTCTCTTATAACAAGAATAATTTATCAAAGCATCAAAGTTACATGTTATAGAGAGCCATAATATACCTCAGTATTTGCCACAGTATGCCCAATTGCCGGACTTGCCATCCCAGCCATTGATACTATATCACCAGCTCCAGCACTGTCAACCATTACCATGTTTGTGCCCTTCTTTTTCATTAACTTCACCACCTGGAAGACGGATTATTTATTTGATTGATACTAAAAGAATAGATTATAGGTATTTCCCGGCCAAAACAAGGATGATTAAGTTAAAGGAACAGTTTCAGGGCAGAAAGGTGCATCAAAAGATCTACCAACCTTGATTCACTGTAAGAATTAAAAGACAGTTGCTAAAGAACAAAACAGTTATTCAATAATGAAATCAGAAGATCAACAATTAGAAGAAAACTTGACAACTGGAAGAGTCACTTAACAAGTTTGTGTTTTAAAGTAGTTAGACAAGACTGCATATGGCTACAAACCTTGCCTTCTTCAATTTTTACAACCTCAGAATTGCTGTTCCGTAGTCCATGTATTCTATCACCAACACGAACAACTCCAGAAGAAACACGACCTGTCAATATTCGCCCCAGAAAGAAGTCTTTTTCCATCATCGATACCTGCAAACAACAATCTATTATGATCTTTTAATTTTTGAAGCTCACCAGAACCAAAATGGTGTTAAGAAGAACTCCAGGCTAAATCAGAATAGGAAAAAGTAACACATAAATTCATCCAAACCCAAAAATTAGGAAGAAGAGAATTATTGGGAACCCAGTTTAAAGTATAAAATCGTAACATTCAACTTGATGATGGAGTTGAAAGCACTTTTAACAGGATCACTACTGATAAGTAAACAATCTTATAGCTGCCCTGGCAAAGATACAAACATAAAGTAAATATACAGCAGGTTGTAAGGCCTGTAAAGTTGAGGCATTTCACCAGTCGTGTAGAACATTCTGAACAGAAATACAGACATACGCAGAGCTGCTCATCCTAATAGCTGATCTAGCATACTAACCAACATTTGAAAAGGAGAATCCAGGCATCCTGTCGGTGGAGGAATATGGCTTATAATAACATCAAGCAACTGGGACATATTCTTTGCTTCTGCCGGAGGATCCTTGGTGAAGGCGGAAGATGCCCATCCTTCCTTAGCAGAAGCATAAAGAACTGGGAAATCTAGCTGCTCCTCTAGAACACAAGTAAACCAAAAAAGAACTTGAGGTTATGAACATAAAAAAGTTCTGGACACAATTAAAATTCACAAGCTTGTAAATATGCTCCACCTGTAGCACCAAGATTTGCAAAAAGATCAAACACAAGGCTTGCAACTTCATTACACCTCTCTTCTGACACTGTGGGACAGATCAAGATGGACATTATGGTATGCATTTGTTTGATTACACATGCAATATATTGCAGAAAGTTGATCTTAGCAAGAGGCAAGCAAAAGTATAATCAGCTATAAATTCGTACCAGCAGGTCGATCCACTTTGTTTAAAAGAAGAATAGGCCGTAATCCATACTTCAAGGCCTTGGCAAGAACAAATTTTGTCTGCGCAAGTGGACCTTCACCAGCATCTACAACTAAAACAGCTCCTTCAACCATACCAACAACCCTTTCAACCTAAGAAGACATCCAGGCAAAAGTGAATAGCTATTCAGTAGGATGACAGGCATTATATGTCCCTTTTCATCTTGAACTCAAAATACTATTGGAATATGGGTTGTTATTAAAAAAAATTAAGATGTGAGCTTTTGCTTTGAAACTAGCCCTGTAAATCCTAGCAGCAAAAAGAGAGAGAATTTACAAGAATTTCCTTTTCATAGTCAAGCTTTCTTGTTGAGAAAACAATGTTTCTTTAGGAAACATAAACAGATACAACACAATGCCACAATTCTCTGAAATCATAGCGACTGGTAACAGGGGATACAATCCATACAAGAGTCTGCTGCTGCAGAGTATTGAAAGTGTTTGATCTATGTTGCTTTGCTGATTTTGCAGAGAAACTGCTTGACAGACTTAAAAAAAAAAAAAAATTTAAAAAGGCTTAAAAATAAACTGAGAAGAAAATAAAGCTGTTACCAGTCACAGGACAAGATAACGGGTCTAATGAATTGTATCTAACATGTCGGTTATTGAGCAATAGTAACATGTTTCCACTAAGATTCCCAATGTTGTCCACATTTTCAAAATCAACCCCTACCCTGAGGAAAAAAATTTTACAAGGGGACAGAGTTGATAAATTGTGACCTGTATTATGTTGTTCAACTTGAAAGAATCTAGAAATGAAGGGATGACTAGCTACTAGGATATGAAAGAAAATAAACCTCGCCGCCAAAGTCGGCATGTCCCGGTGTATCAACCATATTTAACTCTTTGTCCTTCCACAAGATCGATGTGACCTGAAAAGCAAAACTAAAATAAGAAAACCAAATTGAACCTGAGGGAGCAAGAAAACCAGGAGGTAGCTTCAGGTAGTAATAGCAAGATACCATCTAAAATATTTTACTTAATGGAGGAAATGAGCCAAACCACTTTGTTCTCAGATTTTACAATAATCCTGATATGTTGGTAACTAGTTATGGCTCTTAACATACTGCCCACATCCTTCCACTCTATCATATATTGGGGGATTTCACTTGGAAAAGCAAATGGTCCATACTAATGGATTTGGATCCATAGTAATGGCTTCCCAACTTAATAGTTACCTTCCTCAAGTATAACACACTTATTTCACTGCCTAATATTGTGGGTGAAAGCTTGTTCAAGCACTCAACTATTGCGTAATTGAACTTAACCTGTAAGAGACTCATTGCTTATGATGCTTTGGCATGATACTTAGGCCATGTTCAGTTGGCTGCATTACGTTGAATTCATTGGATCTGCTACCATGATCTAGTTCATTTAGTTGAACAAGAAAATGGAATCGAACTCAATGAATTCATGCCATTAGTTTCAAGTATCCAACTCAGCTGAAATTACGTCTGATACTACGTGAACTAAAAAACTTTTAACAAATCGATATTACTAGCAGAAACACAGAACTTTCATAGGGATTGAATGCTAAGGAAACGGAGTGATAAAGGGCGTAAGAGGCTACCCACCCTTTCCCCTTAGCCCTAAATCCTCCGGTGATGCAATTAGATTATCTAAAGAGAATTCATAAGCAACGCAAAATTGACGCAAATACAACAGAGGAATGCCAATACCTTGGAGGCAATGGTGATGCCCCGCTCGCGCTCGAGGCTGATGGAGTCCATAGCACGCTCGTGGGGGATATCAGCGCCGCACTGTCTAAGCAGGCGGTCCATTAAAGTAGTCTTGCCGTGATCGACATGAGCTATGACCGCGACGTTCCGCAGCCTACCGGGGTCTAAAGATGCATGTGGGTCGGCGGCCGGGACAACAGCTGGAGCCGCCGCGAACCCCCGCGAGTGGATGTGAGAAGGGCGGAGGGCGGGAGCTTTTCTGTAGGCTGTGGAGAGTAGAGATCGTATTAGAGGACCCATGATTTCTAAATTTCCAGTAAACCCACGGGATTCGCCAAGGGGTTTAGTTTCTGGTCAGGGTTTTCCTGTGGAGACTAGGTTGGTGATTGGTCGCAGAAAACAGTTTTCATTTTCTATATCTATTTTCATTTTTTATGGGATAAAATTCATATTTAGTCCCTTAACTATTCCGTTTATTTTAAACTGGTCCTTTAACTCTAAAATGCCTATTGAGGTCCCCTAACTCAAGCAGCACGTTCAACTCGAGTTCCATTCGTTAATTAAGCCGTTATATAGATTGAACTTGCCCATGTGGCACCCATAATGCCACGTGGCTTTCTCTTTAACTAAATTAAGTGACCATTTTGTACAGATATAAAATTTAAATACAAACTGATACCAACTCAAAATCATATGATCTAAAATATAGATAAACCCTAATTGTCAAAATGGAAGAGCAGACGATGGAGGCAGACGACTGGAGGCAGTGAACGGAGTGGGAGACTGATGGGCCGGAGGCAAATAAACCAAGATGGTGGTAGAGGCGGACCACTGGAGGAGAAGATCTAATACGGAGGCGGAAATCAACAACAGAGATCGACAGAGATTCGAGCGGCGAGGAAGACGACGAAGGAGGGATTCAAGCGGCGATTCGAGACAGAAAATGACAGAGATCGAAGATGAAGATCAAATGCGTTGAATTGTGACGGAAATCAACGGAGATGTGGAAAGAATCACAGCGGTGTCGAATGCGTTGAACGGTGACGGATATCGACAGAGATGTGAAAAGAACCGCAGTGGCCTCCCCCTGCCATCAAATCGCCGATCGAATCTCTAACCGGCCTCTTGAATCCCCGATGAACGCGTCTTTCCCGCTCGAATCACTAATGAACGTGCATTACTGTCGCACTAGAGATCGGATCTCATGGAAGATATAGAGTTTGGGATATTTGTGTTTCAAGTCTCCCAGATTATTGTTTATGTCAGTTTAGGTCTGATTTTTCATTTTTGTACAATGTGGTCATCCAAATTAGTTAGAGTGGAAGCCATGTGGCAGAGTGTGTGCCATGTAGACAAATTCTGTCAAAACTAACGCCTGAATTAACAGTATGGACTAAAATAAGACAAATTATATGAGTTAGGGGACCCCAATAGGCACTGTTAGAGTTAAGGGACAATTTTAGGACAAAATGAATAGTTAAGGGACTAAATTTGAATTTTACTTATTTTTTATGTATAACTTTTCAAAGTATTTTTTAAAAAATATGTTTAATTGTTTTAAAATAATTAAAGATGATTATATATAAATACACTATTATAAAAATTTCTATGCCTTAGTTGAAAATTGAAAGAAAGTTTTTGAACTATAATTGTATATTTTCCTAAGTATATTGACTTCAAAAGTGAAAACGAAAAAATCCAAAGCCTGCCCCCAGCTTTTTGGTTTCTGTCGCTTAGGCTCCTAACTTTTCTTTTACCTACATCTGCACCACCATGTCCGTCATTCCCAAATACATGACACTCGCTGCCTATTCCACTATCACACAACTCCGATGCCACTATTGTTGCTTCTAATGGATCAATTCATGCCTTGAGACCAACTTAGTTGCCTTAATTGAATAGGACTGAAGGAGATTTAGAGATATTTCAAATCAAAGGAACCGAGAGAGATAATGGTGGCTAGTCAGGCAGCAGAGAAGTTCAGAGAAGTTCCATGACGCTGGTTGGGCGACGGCGGTGAGGAGGTTGGTTAGTGGTGACGGCAAGGGAAATGTTGTTTGGTGGTGGCAGTAAATGAGAGGTTGGTCGGGCAGAAGTTTGAGCGATTCGTCAAACAAAAAAGCAATAGAAAGCAATGCGAATGGTGGATTTGAGAAATTAGAAAAACAACTAAATTACTATTTTCCAAATCTTCATCTAATGGAAAACTATTTTCCAATAAAACTGAAAAAGAAAATCCATTAAGTAAATGTGTTTTCTTTTCATTTTCTAATTTTCAAAAAAAATTCAAGAAAAATTGGAAAATTCTCTGAAACTAAATAGAGCCTATACTTATCTATTTCAGAGTTCTCTTGATTGATTTTAGCAGTTGTGGATTACTTTTATTGTGTGTGTGTGTGTGTGTGTGTGTGTGTGTCTATTCGTTTCTAGTTAATACACTCGAATTAACATATTTTATTATCTCAAATTTAAAATGAATGCAAAATCCTCCTTGAAGTTGTCTGTATTTACGCCTCACTACCCCTGACCTCGCCGACCCTACCCCTTGCCCCACTGTCAACCTTACCCCTTGACCTTGCCATCGCCCTCACCTCACCGTTGTCCCAACCTCCGACCCCGTCGTCTCACCTACCCCGCAATCGCACATAACCTTGACCTCACCACCACAGCCCCTACCCTTGGCCGCCGCACACCCTTGATCCTGCTGTCCCCCAACTGCATCCTCTTCTCCCTTTCTGCCTACTCTCGTTGTTGATTCTACACACCCTGCCACCTACAAATGTCATCAATTCTCCACATCCTCCTAGATTGTGCCATACCTCCTACTCCCCTCGTGGATTTACCACACCCTCCCAAATCATGCCCTTCCGATCTCTCTGCTATTTACCAGCCCACTCTCTGTAATGCCTCCATATCTCACACTGGTGAATTATGAGAAGCCTTGTGTAGATATATAAGTTTAAATTTCAGAACATAAACACCTAGCGTTTATCTTTTTTCAAATGACAGCCCATGTGGTGTGAGCATGTGTTCTATTGACCGATTCTGAACTTTGGTCGTTACAGATGGTATCAGAGCTGACCCGAGACCACGATAGTGTTGCATAGTGAGTATGCACATGCATCGTCTACCGGGATTGATCTTAGATTTGAGATGCTACGAAGATGTTGGGTACACAGGGGGGAGTTTGTAACGCTCCCATATCCCATATTGGTGAATTGTTGAAAGCCTTATGTGGATATATAAGCTTCAATTTCGGAACATAAACACCTAGCATTTATCCTTTTCTAAAGGATAACCTATGTGGTGTGGGCAGGTGTTCTATTGACCAGTTCTAAACTTGGGTCGTTACACTCTCGCTACCGCCCGATCACATCTTTTTGTCTGACCACCCAACGTCCATCATGCACCACCGTACTCTCGTCATCTTGGACAAGAAACATCGCAGCTTGAGGTTAATAGTTAAATGTGGTACAAAGTGTAATTACTGGCTCATTAAGGGGGATTGTGAAAATGTTTTGATCAATTGGGTCAAAAAACATGTTAATGTAGACTTGTTCTCATAAAATGAATTGGCCCTTTTTGTTGTTTTTTTAATGTTTTGTTTTTTAGATAAAATCTATATATTCTCCCCTAACTATAACGGTAGTCAGGGGTGGCGTTACGTTGATTTGAGTGGTGACAATTACCACCACTGTATTTTGGTAAAAATATATATATTTGGCATATAATTTTAAAAAAATCATTCTGTCCCTAGAAAATTTTTAGTGACACCCTCACTAAATTAAAAGAGCATAAATTTAGTTTTGATAAGTGATCAAAATGAAAATATAGAAAATACCTCAAATTCTATAATTTGATAGTTATGGGGCTAACTGAATCACCCTTAACAATTTTTTGCTTAATTGTACCAACTTCTACAACAACTCCCACAACATTCATCATGGAAAAACAAGTGGTAATTATAACGTATAGATAGTACATGCAACATCCTATTATATTTTGGAAAACTTTTAAAGAAACCTGTAAGGAAATCTTATTGGTCAATGCATATGCTAAGTTGATCAAAAGTAACAAACTCAAATTTGTGTAGGAAAAAAATCAAATTGTTTAGTATGAGCAATGTGGATCATACATGGGTATGTATCTACGATCCAATAAGCCTTTTTCTTTAGAAGAATAGTGAAATTCTTGAAGATATACACAATAGCTAATAATAGGTGAAGAATGTATATTTATAGTATATAAGAAAAAATAAATTGAAATTTTCAATAAAATAGAGAAAAAGAAGAATATATTTTCATTCATAGGAATAAAAAAGGTATTAATAAATTGGTCACCTTTTTAAAAATTAAAAATATCTCATAAATGACACAACCTTACTTGAATAGTCTAGTCAGTTCTTTTAGGAGACAATTTCTGCAATGTAACATGTTCTGTCGGAAAACTATAAAAATAAGAAAAGATTAATAAAAGAACATAATCATCCATTGTAAGAATTCAAAGACAAAGAAATAAAAAAAAATAAGAAAATCTATTAATCTCTTTAGGCAACTACTTCATCTTTTGAATTGGTGAAAATTTGATAATATAAATTAATTAAAAAACAAAGATAGGTAGCAAAAGATGGCAAGAAGAAATGAAAGAAAGAATTGATAACATTGAATGTGTGTTGAAAACAAGTGTTAGAACCTATACATATATATAGGAGTGAATGAGTGAATTTTAAAGTGAGGGCTATATAGGGACTTTAAGTATTAATTATTACTAATAAATTTTAAAATTAATGCTACAAATATACTATGAAGTCAATGCTAAAGGAAATAGTCTTGGAGAAGTTGGATGGACAATATTAATACCATTAAAGTGGATAAAATTGTAATCAGAATACTCTAATGGAAATTAAAGCAACTAAATTGCTAAGAGAGATTAAATTTATTTAAAATAATTGATTAAAGGACAATAACATTAATAAGCCATTAAGAAGGAAACAAAAGCTAATGGTGTTTTAATATATTAAGAGGATGAAAATTTAAATTGAATCACTAATATATATATATATATAAACTTAAGGGCTCTCTACCATGACACAAATAGTCAATCAAGAATTACAATTTAAAATCTAAATTTTGAAGTTATGACTATATGAAGGTCTAAGGTATTAAACAATACAAATATACTATGCAATTAATGGTAAATGAATGAGGGGAATGGGTGAATTTTGGAGTAAAGTCCATATAAGGACTTAACTATTTATTATAACAAATGAATTTATGAAATTAATGCTACAAATGTATTATGAATTAAATGCTAAAGGAATTAGTCTTATGGAATGAATGGGTTGGTAAAAGAAGTAGTAAAATGGGTAAATTTTGGAGTGAGAGCTATATAAAGACCTAACTATTAATTATAACAAATGAATTCTGAAATTAATACTATAAATGTATTATGAAGTAAATGCTAAAGGAATTAGTCTTAAGGAATGAGTGGATTTCTCTTGAAACTAATGCTACAAATGTATTATGAAATAAATGCTAAAGAAATTAGTCTTAAGGAATGAGTTATGACTATATAAGGGCATAACGTATTAAATAATACAAACACACTATGCAATTAATGCTAAAATAAGTAAGAGAATGGGTGAATTTTAAAGTGAATGGTATATAAGGACCTAACTATTAATTATAATAAATTAATTTTAAAATTAATGCTACAAATATATTATAAAGTAAATGCTAAATGAATTAATCTTGGGGAATGAGTGAGTTTATTCTTTATATTATTGAAGTAAATGCTAAAAGAATTAGTTTTAGGGAATGAGTGAGTTTATTCTTTATATAGATATATATATATATATAGATTATTTTGTAAATCAACTTCAATTGGCATTTGGCAGTAGTAAAAAATGATACTTCTATTGCATCATTTTTCTCTATTATAACAAATTTAATAAATGTTATTGGGGATTCTTGTAAACATTGAGATATTATTTGAAAAAATCAAACTGTAAAAGTTGTTGAGGCATTAAAAAGTGGTGAGCTTAAAAGTGGTAGGAAATTAAACAAAAAATGAGGTCTGCAGTGTCTAGATGATACAAGGTGGAGTTCTTACTGTGGGACTTTAATTGGTTTACTTGTTCAATTCTCAGCTATTACTAATGTGCTTGAATACATTGTTGAAAAAAACTTGAATTCTAAGCAAAAAGCTGAAACTAATGTTCTATTGAGGATGATACAATCTTTTGATTTCATATTTAATTTTTACATAATGAAAGATATTTATGATATTACTGATGAGTTGTCAAAAACATTGCTGAGAAAATATCAAAATATTGTGGATGTAATCGAACTAGTTGAAGTAGCAAAAGAAAGATTGTTCAAAATGATAAATCTTGGGTGGGATGATCTAATGACAGAAGTTTGTTTATTTTGTAACCAACATGATATTTTTAGTTTGAAGATGTGTGAAATATTTGTATTTCTAAGAAGATCTGCTCACAAAGTTAATAAGGTTACAAACTTGCATCATTATCAAGTATATTTATTCTTTCAAATTCTGGATAAACAATTATAGGAGCTTGATAATCGATTCACATAAACAAGTACATAATTGCCCCTTTATATAGCATGCTTGAATCCTGATAATTTATTTTCAGCTTTTAATAAGTAGAGATTAATTTGTCTTTATCAGTTATACCCATAAGAGTTTTCTATAACTGAGCTTATGATACTTGATAGTCAGTTAGACACTTATATTTTTTATATATGCTCTAATAGCAATTTCCAAAATATAAAAGGGATAAGTGCTCTTGCTTAAGAGTTGGTTTGTGGAACGAAATATATTGTGTATCCACTTGTTTATCTATTAGTGAAGTTGGCGTTAATTTTGTCAGTTGCTACTGCAAGTGCTAAGAAAGCTTTTTCTATGATGAATATCGTAAAGAATTGATTATGGAATCAAATGGAAGATCAATTGATGAATGATTGTCTGGTTGCTTACATCGAAAAAGATATATTTAGTAGTATAAGTAATGAGATGATCATGCAATGTTTTCAAGCTATGAGACCTCATCGTAGATAATTGTAAATGTGAATATATTTTATTAATAATATTTTTATTGCCCTCATTGACATAATTTCTGGCTCCGGCTCTGACAGTAGTCGTAATATAATCCTCATCTCAACTAGTGCCTTTTAAGTCCCTTGACTCAATATATCGTGTTTTATATAAATCCCTTCCGTCAATTTCTCCCTTATTTTGGATGAAAGTTACTTATATGGCACACATGTAGCCACTGGCCTTATTTTTTTATAATAATAAATTATTGTACTAGAAGAATAAGAAATTTTTGGCTAAAATCGACATAAACACATAATTTGGGAACTTAAAATGTAAATTAGCACAAACTTCATCCTTCCCAAAACTTCTTTGCATAAGAACAGACTGATGTCTTCATTTTCATCTTCATCACCCCAATTGAGTCAAATTCTAAACACCCATCATCTCTCTTGACTCAGACAATCGTAATTTTTGTAGAAGAGGGATAAGACTATTTAGTGGTAATTCATCGATATCTTCATGCTGAGGTTCAATACCTTGAGCAAGGCGTTCAGGGGCCGATGAGTCATTGTGAGGAGTTTGTGAAATTAGACTAAGAGAATAATTGGAGAAAAAAATTCGATCGATTGGGGAAAAGAACAAACCAGAAGCAGGATGGTTAG
Organism: Aquilaria sinensis; assembly: GCA_005392925.1. NCBI lineage: Eukaryota > Viridiplantae > Streptophyta > Magnoliopsida > Malvales > Thymelaeaceae > Aquilaria > Aquilaria sinensis. The sequence continues at coordinate 186,982 of SMDT01002927.1, forward strand.
GTAACGGAGCTAGAAGGAGTGATGGTGGGACATAAATGGTGTTCTTGGTGTTGTTGTAACACTGCTTAATTTTCTCATTGGGTGCAACTAGCCTTTAGGATACGAAGAAATCAATAAGCGCTTGTTTTTTCTCTACTTGATTCAATTGATTCCTAGATCTACCTTATCCCTTCAAGCTTCATAAATTTTATTTTTTAATATACGAAGTTCTCAAGCTAAGAATAGAGCGATCAAATTAACAAGTAAGCATTGCTTTTTTACTTTTATCACAATTGTACTTTATTTTATTGGAGTTTGATTATATTTCTTTGTGGGTTATTTGAGAATTTTCAACTTTTTTTTTGTTTAAATTTTCAGTGTAAAACACTAAACCCAACAGACCTTCAGGATATTCCAATGGTAGACAGTAATTGGGTTTTGACCGTTTCTTTACTCTTTGAACTTGTTTTCTTTTCTTATTTATTTTTCATTGCAGGCTGCTATCTTTATAGGTTTTCTACTTAAAGGGAGAACAATGATGTGTTTTAGAATGGTGGTCTTTTTTACGTCTTTAATTGTTTTTGATTAATTGCTCAATAGAATCGAAGAAGGTGGCTTATTTGCATATGAGCTCTTTGATCTATTCCTAGACTTATCATCTTCTCATACGAATAGTTTTCTAGGTCTTGATTTTAGCTTGTAAGTTGTTGAAGAATTAGATTTTGTTGCTTGGATTTATTTTGTGAAGCCATTTCTGTCATTTTAAGACTTACTATTTTTCTCTATTTTGTATTAGCTTATTAATTGCTAATGGCCAATGTTAGCCAATTTTAAAACATTAGTAGCTAATTTGAGCACTTCAAAACAATAGTGGGAATCTGAGACAAAAAAAAAAGTGTTTACTAGTAGATTTTGTCCCATCCTAAATTATTCTTATACTTAAGATTTATGCCTTTATCTTTATTACAAGTATCTTATTTCTTACTAATGCATAAAATAAATTTACATTACAAGTGAAATTTATAATAAAATTATATTGTAGAAACATCACTTTACCTTAGTTAAGCTCGCCTATTGGTTATAAAAAAAACCTTTTATAATAAAATTTACATGCTGGTCACAATAAATTGTGAGTGTCATAGTAATGAGGTAATAGAAATATAAACATTAATAATGCATTTTGACATTTTAAAAGTATAACTAATATGATTATTTTAACATAAGAGAATACCAGCCAGTAAACTTTAACCTTATCAGTAATTTTTTTTTATACTTTTCAAAGTTAATATCTTTTATTAGATGGTGTGTGTGTGTGTGTGTGTGTGTGTGTGTATGTATATATGTATGTATGTGTGTGTGTGTAAAATTCATCCCTGTTTTCTTCTGATTACTTATTCTTTAAACTGAAACTTTACGACTTAAAAAAATGAAAAGCGATACATGTCTAAAGAATTACATGTATTACCTAAAAGTATAATCATACACAAGGGAGTAACCAGAAAGTAAGCCTAAGGGCGGGGCAAGTTGTTAATATATATAAATCTATAATCAATAATAAAAAGTATCAAATAATGTTATATATAAACTCATGAAATTTGAAAGTCTACAAAAGTTCAATTCAAAATTTTGTAACTCAAAAATTTAATACAACACTTTTTCAAGTCTTAGGTTCCAAATTCATACATTCAAAATGATCAAAATCAAAATGATCAAAATAAGAATCAAAACCAAAATCATATGGAAAAATCTAGAATGATAAAACCTAGTTTAGTAGTTCAAGCATTACCAGTGGTGGTATTGGAATTGATTGCTTAAACTAAAAAGACTTTGGTCTAATCAATGAGCCTATAAAATGAGTTTTGGTCAATTGGTCCAAAAACAACGGTAATCAGAAGCATAGCTTAAAAGTGGCACAACAAAGACCAAGGGCGGATGAGACATGAGGCTTCTATTTTGTTGTGTTTTTTTAGTATTGTTCTTTTGTTTCTTATGAAAAAACTAAAGTATGGAATTATCCATTATTAACTTTAAACTTAATATTGTTACAATTTTATATCATATTAATCAATCCCTAATTCAAAAAAATTTAGGGGAGGCGTTGCTTAAATGTTACGCCCCTAATCATGCATGCGATTGATTTATATAAAGAAAAACATATGAAAAATTCTAATTTCATAGAAGAGTACTTTCATTTTTGGATAGGGTTATAAATGAGCAAATTAATTATTATGATAAAATGGTGAAAATGTGCAAATTGCATGTTCACATTTTTTTGCCATAACTATCAAGAAGAAGTTTGAAGGATAAATGTCAATGTCCCTAAACTACACATTATACTATTTAGTTATCTATATATATTTTTTTAAAAAGCTGAACTTTAGATAGACATACATTTTAAGTTTGATTATTAATTTTTATGATTATCTCAACTTCAGTTATGTTTTAAAATTGATTGTGATAATAACAATGTGTTAACTCTATGTATTAATATGCATAATCTTTGGTGTAGAGCTTATAAAAATTTAAAACACTAATATCTGATATTTTTCTATCATTATATTCTTTTTATGCCTTGAAATAGTTTGCCATATCAAATTTCATTCTTTTACTACGTATAAATTAAAAAAAATCATATATCTTGTTTTCAAAGTAGCATGATGTGTGTGTGGTTTAAATTTATACCATGAGTTCTTCATATGAGCTACCTAAACAATAAAGAAACATGATACTTACTAATTAACAATATTGTAAATTTCGACAATCTTTTCATGGAAGATCCATGACCACTTTGACTCTTTTTAATATCTTATTGTTTTAACCATTATTTATGCAAACATTACCTTTCACTCACAAGTATTGATAGATGGAAATTATGTTTATGAAATGAAGGTTTGTTCAAAAAATTGCAATCTTCCATATTTTATTTTTTATCATCTGTGTTGCATGTATATGGATATATGATAAAGGAAATATGGACATTAACTTTACTTTGGTTTTTCTCAATCTCTTATTACTTTAAGCATTACTTATGCAAACATCCTCATTTCACTTGTATTTATCAATAGATATAAATTATGTTTATGAAATGAAGGTTTGTTCCAAGAATTATAATATTCTCTTTTCTCTTCTATCATCTCTATTGCATGTACATGGATTTATGATAAAGTATTAACACAAATTTTGTTTATTTTTAATTTTAGCAAAATTGATAGTGTTGGTTGATGATCACAGAGACATGAAGATTAAAGTTGGATTAAGAATAATGGTTTGCACATAATAGAATGGTAGTTGTGGTGGTAGCTAGTATTAATTGGCTACGTGGGTAAGGATCAATGCAACGGAGTAATATTAACAATGAGGTGGGTGCAGGCACACATGTACATATAGCATGTGCAGCCTGCAAGCACCAAAGGAAAAAGTGTGATGATAATTGTGTCTTGGCTCCATATTTTCCTGCCAACAAGAGTCGAGAATTTCAAGCTGTACACAAGGTATTTGGAGTGGCCAATGTGCAAAGGATAGTCAAGTTTGTGGAAAGTGATGAAGATCGAAAGAGGGTGGCGGATTCCCTTATATGGGAAGCTCTATGTCGCCAAAAAGATCCCGTATTAGGCCCCTATGGAGAGTATAAGAAGCTCTTGGATGAGCTCAGGCTACATAAGCTCCACAATTTCACCGCCCATACTCATACCCAGCAACTACAAGCCCCTGTCAATTGCAAGCAAATTAATAACAATGTCATCAGCTGTGCCAATGCTGATTATGTTGCTAATACAAATACTAGTATTAATAATACCAGTAGTATAGGCAGTGCCAGGTCTTCTGGCCCTGGAATTGTTTCTACTACCCCTAATATCCTTCGGTATGCTTGTGTCAACACCAGTGGAAATGGAAATGATTTTGTTACCAACTTAAGCTCTTATGTTTTCCCACATTCCACATACTATTTACAGCATCCTGAAAAGTTGATTAAGCAAGAATCTCACCACCACCAACATTCGCCTTCTCTCTCAGCTGGGATTACACCACATGCCCAATTTTACTATCCTTCAGGTATAAAAAATTTTCTTCATTTATACATGTTTGGATATACATATATATTTTATGCCTACTAATTAATATTCATATACCTTTGTTATCTTCTATCTTTTTATACGTACTACTTATATCTATGTGATCCACATCAATCTTTTTTATTGTCAGGTCAATACAATTGGCAAGACAATGAAAAATGATGACTATATGTACATCTATTACTCGAGTTGAGAAGATCACGGACATCTTGTTCAGTTGATTGAATTATAATTTATTATTTGTTGCAATAATTTTTGGTATAATAAAATTGTTGTTTTCTTGATTTCATTTATAAAGTTTTATTTTGTAACTCATATACAATTTCTTTTACAAAGTTCATATACTTTTCCATGATATACTAATCACTGTTTATAGAGGAGAAAATTATAATTAATCAAATATTTAGTGGAAATCACCAATCATTCAACCTTCAACCATGGTTAACTATATAGACATTATGTTGATGAGGAATATGACAACTAATGAAAGAGACTTTTTGTTTTACACCATTTAGTAATTCATTATCATGGATATTGCATAAATCTGTAATAACACACATAAGACAAAACCTATATATACATTTTAAATAGATAAATTCTTCTAGGGGTCCTTTAGCTTATTTTTGTGTCATAAACGAGTACCCAACCTTAATATTGTCTTATTGAAGTATCATATCTCATTATTTTGCGCCAATTGAGTGCTTTCCATCCATTTTACCATCAAAATAAATGAAAATCATTGAAATGTCCTATTTTTAGCCTAATCAGCTGTAAATAATGCCAATATGGATCACATCTGTCATTGACATAGATGATGTGGCATTAATTAAGACTAAAATAATCATAAAATTGACAATTCAAGTCCTCGAGCTTTTATAATCAATAATTCTAAACTTAAACTTCTAAATCTATTATTTACATCTCTAATCTCATCTGATGAACAACTCAACTACAAAGCAAAATTAGATAAATGAATGAATCAAATGAACAATAGTAGAACTAGGTAAATTAGGAATAATGATTCAATTAGATGAATTAGAAACAACGATTGAATTAGATGGACTGGTTACTTTGCCGATTCCAGAACCATCATTAGTGGTGACAAGCCCAATGAAAACAACATTTTGTGAAATCAAGAAATTGATGTTAATTTACTACCTCGTTCATCTCCACCAATTGTTCTGATGGTCACGCTTATGTCAATCAGTGATTTTATGATGAAATCAAAGAACTCCCATCACCTACCTCTAAGTCCATTGATCTCGATGGCAGCAACAATTTGACTTGTCATGTTTTTAGTTTATAGACATAACGACATCATTGTTTGCAAGCCAATCTTAATCGGACTTTGTCAATGCCACCGATGGGTCTCTCAATCCCTCGAATCTGTTAGGTTTTGAGGAGAGAAAAAAAAATTGGCTGGGCTTTGAGAGAAATCCATTATGGATTTCAAATTTGAATCATGATGAACAAACCCCTCTAGATTTGAGTGATAAACCACCCTTTGGCAATACTCGTTGTTGCCAATGCTTCCATCGTCTTTTCCTCGGTCATCATATTTAAGGAACAAACATTCTTGAGAAATTGAAAGGGAAATAAAAAAGAAAATTGGAAGGGAAATTGTAAGGCAAATTGGAAGGGTGATTCGCCTAGGTGGGAAATCAGAAGAGAAATTGAAAAGCAAATCCTAAACGTTGAGAGAAACAGTAGAAAAGAAAAAGATGGGTTGGATTGAATATAAGGTTTAAAAATTTTGAAGGGTAAAATGATTGATTGGAAAAGGTTTTTTTTTTTTTTCAAAAAGTTTGATTGGAAAAGTTTTAAACACCAAAATTATTATTTTATATTTATTTTAATATTAGTTAATGTCACACCGACAAAATCAGTCCATTTTAATGGTGAAATGGATGGAAAATACCTAATTGGGACATGCAATATGAGATTGGATACTTCTGTAGGATAACCTTATGACAGAATACTCATTTGAGGCATAAAAATGAGTTAAAAGACCCTCAATAGAATTTACCCTATTTTAAACTATTGTGCAAAGTTCATGTTTACCCATTATCCCAAGTATAATGACTTTATAGCATCTTAATGCTCAATAATTCTATTAAGTGAAAATATTTTAAAAGGTAAATTTTTCCTACTTATTTTATCAGAATATTATATTATTTGAAAGCTACCTCTTAATAAGCTTAAAATACCATTTATTAAACTTTGAAGCAAAATTATACTATTATGTAAAATTTCTAAATTTTTTTTACTCAAAATAAAAGAAAATATGCTTAAAGTTATTAAGAAAATGTGTTGTGCTAGTGCTTGACATGTTGAATATTTTTCTTCAAATGACATAGGATGGTTATAGAAAAAAAAGTCCAAAATATAAAACATATTTTTAAAAGCAAAAAAAAGAAAAAGGTATGAAGTTGCTAATTCAATTATTTGTACAAAAAAAAAATGTAAACTGATGCATCCATTGAAACAAATTGTAGGGGCAAAAGTGTAATCTAACATAAATAATGGCAAGAAATTATAGAAGCTAAAAAGCCAAAAAAAAAAAAAACCTTATCCTTCTATTTTTTGTTACATTTAAGCTTTATGGTAAATATTGAAGCCAATAACCACCTTAATTTTTTTATTTTTTATGGTTAAATTATTATTATTTTTTAAAAACACTATGTTATAATAGTTGTGACAGAATATACACAAACTAATTAATGATGAAAAACTAACACATGTCTTTTTTTTTTCTTTACATTTTAAAACGAAAGTTATTTTGCTTGTGTTATAATTTTTATTCAAACCTTTATTGTTCAACCTATTATAGCTAATTTTAAATAGGAATTATTATTATCCACTTTTATTTGCTAAATTTTCTAGATTTTAATTTATATTTTATGGATCTTATAGTTTATAATTTACATTTTTTGGATCTTACAGTTTACATATGTTTTTCCAAAATATTAAGAATTCTTTTCACTGTATATTTTTTCACCACAAATTAAATATTAGAAAAAATTTATGATTTTTTTTGTAACTTTTACATGAATTTTATCAATAAGTTAATTTAATCAGACACGACTAAATCAATACTAACTAAAAAAATTAATTATTTTTAATATTATTTTTTTTGTCTAGAATCAATTCATTTAAAAGTTAATACTCTATGTAACTAATAAACACTCAAATCAAAATTTTTTAATGAAATAATTAATTTTTATGATTTTTCCTTACTCTACTTTAAATGAAGGAAAATTAATAAAAAAATATTTAAATTTCATAAAATCATTTTAAAAATTATTTTTTTGATGAAATATATTCATTCCATGGATTGTAAGCCACACGACACCAATAAACTAATATAGCACACTAAACTTTATAAGGACAATAGACTTTAAATCATGTCTTTTTGCAAAGATACTATAATTAGAAGAAAACCTTATTGTTAGTAAGTTCATGATTGCAAACTGAATGAAAATTCTATCAAAACACAAAACCGACAAACACACAAAAACAAAATTAGGTGGACGACATAAAATTGAAGGAACAAATAAATAAACCAAATACTAGAATCGAATCTAAAGTTGATGAATTAACTTGAATCACCCCAAGAGTGATGTTAAAACACCAATTATTCATTTTCTCCATGCTGATTGTCGACTTCATACTTTGCTTCCAAGTCGTTACCTCCATTATGGACCAACCACAAGTTGTCATAAAACGTATTGTTGAAAACTAATGCAACCAAAGCTTCTATATGAGTAGGTCTCCAAATTCCATGGATGACGAAGATTGGTGACGAAAGATTGAGTTGATTGAAATATCAATAATAGTGAGATTCAAGATAACTAACAGCGAGGTAGAAAGACACAAAAGGTAGAGAAACAAAAAAAAAATGTTTGACTAGATTCGACATAGAGATTAGAAGCAGAAGAATGAAGAAGATGAATAGCTAGGTTTTTTTTTGTTTATTATGGAAAGCCAATAGAGAACTAGTATAAAGAAGACTTGTTTTTCTTTTCTTTAGAATTTTTAAAGTGCATAGTTTAAATTAGCATATAAATTAAATAAATTATTGTTATATATAATTATAATAAGTTATCTATAATCTTCTTATAATGATTTTCCATTAGACATAGGTCATATACGCAAAATTTGCAATTTTAATTAAAAACTTGAAAAAGAATAAATAAATTTATGTCAAACCTTATCTTTAGTCACATATTTTAAAATTAGGGTCAAGTCCATTCACGATCTTCTAGCTTTAATGTTTCATCTAAAGGGTTACTTACCTCAACTTGTGTCATCATAAAATTCCTTAGCTTTTAGTACGCATCTCATCCAAGTCCTTTCAATCAATTTTTTTTGTTATTTTGAATGAAACTTGATGACATGGTAATTGGATGTCAATGTGACAATGCTCAATGTCACATAGCCTCATCTTTCATAACAATAAATGACTTAACAGAAAAACAATCAATTAAGTTTAGATTTTGGCTAAATGTTACCTATAGATTTCCAATATTATGTCTTAAAATACTTTTAACCTCTTCATTGTCTTTTTTTTTTTTAATATGAACAATCCATTGAACATCATTTAAATTATTGGTTTTGGTGCACTTGTGGAAAGATGGTCATAAGGCCATATATTCAACAGTTTTGCTATATTTTGGTTTTATTTAATTTTGTTTGTTGCACAAAAAAAAAGGTACTTATAAAAGATTTGAGGGCTTTAGATTCTATTTGGAATCAATTATTAAAGAATAGGACTAAAAAGAAAGTGAGGGACGAATTATTTCCCAAAATTTAAAGGGTGAAAAAAAGTACTCCATTTATCACATAAAGAATTCAACATATTTTATTTTGAGTTAATTCCAAAACTTTGCAATATTTTCATTGATAATAAATTATGTCACCATATTACCCTTCAAATTATCATTTTAATATTTACCTTTTTCATCTTTTTAATCTGTGTAAAAAGTAAATGGCAAAAGTGGAAACAACACATAACTTTTTTTAAATTGTCATACAAAATGCAAACATTTCATCTAGAATGGAATAAAAGAGTATAAAGGAAGAAAGTGACTATAATCACTCTTATCCTATTATAGTTCATACTATCCAAACTATTTTTCTCAGTTGTCATCCAAAAGAACGTTAGCATATAAAATGGTTCCCAGAAAGATTTTAAATTTACCATTGAGAGGATACATATTTGACAAAAATAAACTAAAGAGGTCTCAACTGAGGGTAATATATGAAAAAGGGATTATTATTTTCTTCCACAAAGGTAGATAACTTGAAACTTAAAGGCACTTTTGGTCCTTGAACTTGTGTGACCTGGACAATTTACCTTTGGACTATGATTCAGTTCAACTCGCCCTTTAAACTTGTGAAAACCGGACACTCTAACCCTTATGATGTACGTGCTCATCATGTGATCACTTGGCCACAAACATCGTCTGCCTTTCGCACCCCTTTCCTCACTGAACCAACTCCCTATCATCGTTGCCACTTCCAGGACTCTAGTTCCCTCTAGCAATCAACTATACATTATTGCCCATGCCGCTAGTGGTTTACATTTACAACCCACCAGTGCACGAGAGAATCACCTAATTTGCTGCCCAAGAGCTTTGCTAGCTTCGTCCATTAGCTCACCCATTGCCTCGCCTACAAGACCCACAACAAGACTGTTACCTAGCTCCTTCACTAGGTTGTTGCCTCAGTTTTTAGCCTTTGCATTGTTCTCCACCTAAGAATACATCAGGTTTGTTAGGGTGGCAGCAAACCGTCCCTAGTCATGACCCGATATTAACACGGAGTATAGAGATATGATTTGTGCGCTGTCAGACCATAACTGGCGAGGGACCATACTTATGACTGGTATCATGAGAGGCTCTACCTCGGCGTAGGTATCCCGAGAGGCTCTAGTTTGGTGGCATCCTTAGTGGCACTGCCTAAGAGTTATCCCAAGAGTGGGTGATGTACACACTCACCACCCTAGGTTCGTCCGACGGCATTTAAGTATTGGATTAATTGATCGATCAATAAGATATTATTTAATCGGTAAAAGGAATTATGCATATGCATGGTAGTTCAAACATGATAGTAGGACTTTGATATTATTGTTATGATGTTGTATGAAATTGTTCTTTAATTAAATTGCTACAACTTAAAGTTTATTATTCATTGTTGTTTGTTACGGGAATATTAGGACTCATGTGATAGGCCTGATGTAACACCCTCATATCCCACATGGGTGAATTGTGGGAAGCATTATGTGGATATATAGGCTCTAATTCCAGAACATAAGCACTTAGCACTTATCCTTTTCCTAAGGATAGCCATGTGATGTGGGCAGGTGTTCCGTTGACCAGTTCTGGATTTGGGTCATTATAGATGGTATCAGAGCCAGGTTTGGTTCAAAGTATGTGGTTGTGTCCACTGGTATGGGACGAGGGAACTTCCTTATATTGAGAGTCCATTCCTAAGTACCTAGCGCTTATTCTTTTTCAAAGGATAGCTCATGTGGTGTGGGCAGGTGTTCCGTTGACCAGTTCTGGACTTGGGTCATTACAAGGTTCATCCACTGCCCTTCGTCCCTTGCATCTTCCACACCGCTTTCCTTGCTGAAGCCAACCTTTTGCTGCCACCTCATCCTCCAATACTCCAATTCCCTCCAGCAATCAACTATGGGTTCTTGCCCATATCGCTAGTGATTTACAATTATAGCCCACTAGTGGACTTTCCACAAATGAATAACTATAATTAACAACAACATCATCTATCAAGAAGTGTGTTTTAGGTTTGATGTGAACACAAACCATGTGAAGGGCTAGTACTGTTGATGACATTTTCTCTCTTTCAAATCATAGAGTTTCCTAATCAAATTCCAGTCAAAGTTTTAAATTAGTGGTTATCTCACCTATCTTACTTACAACACTAAACAATGTTTGTGGCCAAGCTATCATGTGGTGAACATGTGCATCATAAGGGGAAAAGTGTCCAATTTTCATAAGCTTAGGGGACGAGATTGACGAAGACATAATCCAATAGGTCATGTGTCCAGACTACACAAGTTCAGGAAAAAAAAGGTAAAAATAATGAATAAACCACTAACGTTTTGGATTTAGCTTGAATCGGCCATTAATGTTTTTTTTTTCAGCCGAATAAATCAGTGACGTTATTAAAAATAGCCAAATAAACCATCAACGTTATTGAAATAGGCCAATTTACCCACTCGGCTCTTGAAATATTGCAAAACTCCATCATTAACTTTTTAAAATTAAGTAAATAGGTCTACTTGGTTTAAAACAATTCAAATATGTTACCTTCATCATTTATAAAATTCCATAACCACCTTCAAAGATTACATTTTTTGGGCATAGTCTTTTCATTGCTACTTCTAGCTGCTTCAAAGTGTACCATTTCCGTTGCCCAAGATAGGATGCCTTTAGCCCCACACTGCCACTTCCAAATGATGTCTCACTCATATTAGTGCTTAATGCAAGATTATGGTACAATATAAGGCGGAGTAAAAGGAGGAATATTGTTGCCACTATCAACAAGTTCAGGAGAATCTCAATTACTACTCACAAACGGAGTCCAAAGATCGATGTCGGCTTAAAAAAGGTGGTATAAATGTCAGATTAATAAACTTTATAGGCATTGGAGCAAAAGTATAAAATGTAGGGACTAAACTTGGTATTTTATGCTAAGATTCTGTTAGACTTAACGGAAAAAGTTACAAGAGTGGCCGATTTGAGCCGACTTAGAAATATCAGTGGTTTATTTGGTAAAAAAAAAACCTTAGTGGGTGAATCGGCCATCACAAAAACGTTAGTGGTTTATTCGTTATTTTTGCCAAAAAAAAACATGAAGACCTGGCGGAGGCGCCAGCCCCATTTCTGTGTTAGCAAGATAAAGTTATTTGGTACTTCTGGGTTCCTGTGCGTTGAGAGGCAGAGAAAGAGAAACGGCCGATTTATTCTTCTGTGGACCGAGTCAAGAGGTTTAATTCCAAGATGTCCATGTCGATGGCAGTGACGGTGGGAGGTAGTAGTAGGTTCCGTTGTTGCAGAACACAGACACATTGCTCCGATTCCAGCGCAAGGCCCGGCTTCGAATCTAAGGAGAGTCAAATTCAAAAGGTAAGTATTCTGTTCTTCCGTGCCTTGTTTCCCTCTTGTTTTTTTTTCTTCTACCATTCTAATCCTGACTTGGTTCCCAGACAACCAAAATAAGTACGTCCAGGGAGGACGGCATGAGCTCGCGCCCCAAGGCCCAGCTTAGGTATCATTTTATTCGCCCTCTTCTGCTATGCAGTTTCTGGATTTCTCCCATGGTGGAGATTTGGTTTATGTTGTCCATATCCCAGACTCTACTTTTTCGCTGCACGTTAGAGGATTGACCATTTCTTTTTCCCTTTTCTGGATTTCACAACCAACATATTGCTTTGCTCGGTGCAGGAAATCCACGGACAGAAAACTAGGTCCTCGCCCTTCTCGTAAGCAACTACATTACTCTTCCCGAAGAAACTCATCTTTCATTCCTTGCATGACACTGAGAATGCCGATTGATTTGAGATTTCACCATTGGAATGTTGGCCATCAACAACGCTTCAATAGCATTGCAGCATTTCAACGGCCAATATTTTCCACTGTTGGATAAATTAAACGTGTTACAAGAAAAAAAAGGATTAAAATGATCATTGAAGAGGTTGGATTGCAAATATTGCAACAGAGCACAAGAAAAATTTGTAATGAACAGAAAAAGAAAAGATGTTCAAGAGTGAAGAACAATCCGCAAGCTTTTTGAAATATTTAAGAGGAAATCTTCTTTTCTTTTTTCCTTTTTGCATTTCTATTGGTCCGCTGTGTACTCTTTGATGCTCTTTCGCTGATCCTTCTAGGATATGCCATTCTTCACATTCTGATGTTGAATTTTATCCTCTGAAATTACTTTTGTAGAGTTCACTTTTTGTAACATAGCTAGTACATCTCCTTGCAGAAGCACCTGGTTTGAGTGCAAAATTTGGTGAAAAACCCAGTGTTTCACATGATAGTGACTTTGAGGAACGACTAAAAGCTATAAGAAGGTGCTACCTTTTCTATTAAAGACTTTAGGCCTGTACCTATTATAAAATGTTGGTTGACCTACAAAGGTGTGGTAATTGAATATATAAATCTGTACTTGGTCATCATTGGTAAAGAAATTGAGCAATAAGAAGCAGACAGCAATTCTTTTTGTTCATTGAACCTTTGATTCTTGTGAAATATATCCATGTGACACATTAGAAGGTAAATATCTTACTTGCCACTCAGGACGGCACTCCAACAGAAAGAAGAAGAAGAAAAGAAAGAATTCGGACCAATTGATTATGATGCACCTGTTGAATCTAATGGCAAAGCTATCGGGCTTGGCACTAAGGTAAAGTCTGTAGTCAGTGTGTGTGATCCAAAGACGTGGAAAGAAATTAAAAGGATCCTATGTTGCCTTTTTTCCCCCTTCTCTTTTTCGTGTCTTTTGACAGGTAGGAGTAGGGGTAGCTGTTGTGGTCTTTGGACTAGTTTTTGCTTTTGGGGACTTTCTTCCATCTGGAAGGTATTTGTCAGATTTTTCCTTTGCAGCTCTCCCTTATTGTAAGATGTGCACATTAGTTTTTCTTGTTCCTTCTTTTATTTTCTCATTTCAACGTATTTGTTCTGTTTAGAATCTCTAAATTTTAGGCTTTTAATAAATTTTCTTTGTTTTGCCTATATTCTTTTCTGTTTCAATTAATAACAATAGGAAGATGAGATAACAGATATTTGTTTTGTTCAACATAATAAGTTGGGAGGGGCTTGTTGCATTGAGCCCTCATTCAGTCCTAGAATCCTTTCCATGTGGTATGCAAGTCTGGTGCTGTTGGCCCTTGGGTTTTCAAACCAGAGGGCAAATATCCAATTTCATCCCCTAATTTACTGACTAGTTTGTTTATGTAATGCATGCATTCTAGAATTTATTGTTTTTTTGTAAGATGAAATTTGGTTCTCTCATTTCAATTGCACGCTAATTTTACTTGCTACATTGCAACTCTATCATGACTTGCTTGTGTGCCTTCAAATATATTATACTGGAGAAGTGGGCTCTGGTTGAAGGAGTCGATGAAGTTTCACTGTAAAATATGACAGCTACCTCTATTACTGTGAAATATCAGATTCCTATGAGAGAGAATATCTGAATCACTCTTGTAAGATGAGGAATGATTGTAAATCATAGCCTGTGGGGATTCTTGATGACTAATACAATGTAAGAATTAACTGTGAAAACTAAATATTGTATTTTAAAAGGTTGCTGCAAATTCCGCTTAAAGAAAATATGCTTAGAACTGATAATCATATGTATCTAGCTCACAATTTAATGGAACAGGGCAACATATGTGACTTTATAGGGAATATGCTATTTGTCTTTCTGATATTTTTTCTTTTAATAAGAGTAACTAAAATCTGATAATTTACTCTTTAGTGACATGTTGACAGGTTTATCACGTTATCTGTGCTCATTCAACTTTGGTGACAGATTTTTGGTGGAAGTATCACAGTTGCAAGATTCACTCGTCTTTGCAACATGTTAGGGGGCTCAAAGGGAAATAGAAAAGGGAATTGGTGGGAAGTCTTATATCCAATCAAATCAGCCCAATCATTTTATTGCTGAAAAATATTTTATTTCCCCGTATCTCCATGTCATCATAATCATCATCACACTTCACTTTAATCTTAATTAGGTTGCAACAACACCATGAAGTTTTCTAGGCAAGCACCTCCTGGTTTTGTCACCATGTTTTGTTAGCTTGTGGAGGTTTGCTTACGTGTTTTTTAGTGGCAAATGTCAGTTTGGTTTGTGCTATGCTTGCTTCTTGTCACACATGTATCTGCATTTCTGGACAGGGTGACCATTTCTTAATATTTCTGAATTCATCTGCCAGTGATAATCAATCTGATACTGCAGTTGTGGATAAAAAACTGTCAGAAGAAGAGAAAGCTGCGCTTCAGGTTTTTTAATAAACTTGTCTCAAAGTTTCAGGCTGTCATTATTTCCTTTCTTATGAGAAACCTCTATATCTTTTACAATGTTGGACGTTCAATTCACTGTGCCTGTCATCGCCTATATTTGACATTTTCTATGGTTGCATTTTGAAATCTCTCGAGCCTTTGAGGTTTGTGATAGCCCTTGTGGGTTTCAGCATAATAGTCGATCAATTGTGACTTAAAAGAGCAATTGGTGACACATTATACATAGCACCTTAAGAATTCAACTTCCAATAAGGAGTGTAATCCTGAAACTTAAGATCATAGCAGGGCTGCATGGACATAGTAAAGCCAACGTGATCGCCCGCATATGGGTTATTATAGTACAAACATGACAGCTTGGAGAGGAGGTTAATGATTCATCTATATTGCTGCACAACTTCCTATTGACCAACTCTTTTTTTTCCCCCTCCAACCCTGTTGCTGACCTTATTGTCATCTCATCTCTGTACAGCACTTTAATCCCAGCTGTGCTGGGTTTGTGGATTAGTTTGTAACTTCTAGTAAAGATAAAATTAATTCATGGAAATGTACAAGTGTAAATTATGCAGTAGGTCCCTTAGCTTTTTTTTTTGGTCCTAACTGGGTCCATTTCCTTCAATTTGCCCCCATAAAGTTCCTTGGCTTTTGAAGCGTATTCTAATCGGGTCCCCTTCCATCACTTTCGCCATTATCTTTAACATAATCTTGGTAGAAAATGCCACCATAGTCCCTAGATTTTTTCATCCTGCTCCTAGCACCTTAAAGCTTATAGATCTAACACTTCAACCATCATTTTCACCTCACTCCAAGCATCATTTTCTCTCTACTCTTACCCACTCTGATTTGAATCCGGAACAACCTGTTGAGTAACTCACTGCTGCTTCTACCTTATCCAAGAGTTCTTTGGAGTCAAAATTGAAAGCCACAAAGCTTCCCTTATTAATCCTCACAAGTTAGAAAACCCCCCCAAACCCGACTTTTGATCTGACTTGGGGTATCCCAGCCCCTTCAAAAAAATCCCACTCATTGATCTCACGGACTGAGTCAAATCAGACACTCAAAGAATCACACTACCAGATTGTCTTCCCATCTAACCCTTGAAGCAATGGCCTAGATTTAGTCTAGAAGCTTTCGAGCTTACTGGTAGTTTGCCTTGATGTCTTCCAGGCTGTTCCAGGCTGAGGTACTGGGTTGGTTGGCTGGACTCGCACCTGGATATGAACTGGATCACCTCCTTAAAGAGCGATTCATCACAGGGGATCGCAAGCAGGCCCTGGTTCGTGAATCTGTACACTTCCTTAGCCTGCTGAGGAGGTTCTTGAAGATCTGGTGGTTCAGGAATGTCGTGTGCACAACAAATGTCTGGCAGTTGGTCCCAACGCACACAACCACATGGCCGGGCAGCGCATTGGACGGGTCCCTGAATCCTGTCTGCCAACATTCGAGCCTTGTTCCTCCACCACAGCAACAACTTCTGGAGCCAGACAATGTGCAGATCTTGCTGCATTTTCTGAGTTCAGCTGACATTTTCCCGGAGAATCAAAGAGAAAATTGAACAGAGCAGGGACAAAAGGCTCTGGTCTATGAGGAGGGAGGTGGCGCAGGGTCAGCGAGGGAGGGACAAAAGAGGGGAGGAGAAGACACTGGTGGGAGAGCGGATTGGGTGAGGGATTTGATGGATTGTTGGAAGGAATGGAGAGTGCTGGTTTTGGGATCAAGGTGGAGAGAGGATTTTAGAGTTTGGGACTGAAATGAAAACCATGGAGGTGGCCGGAGAAACCACGAATGATTGCAAAAATTTTGGGATCAGAGGTATTAAGGATTGGTAGATATTGAAACTTAAAGTTTAGAGTGTTAATTGGAAAAAGTTTGGAGAAAAGAGATGTTATTTTAAGATCTATTGTAGTGTTATTTAATGGCACATCAGCTTTCTGTGATATGGTGAATAGTTAAAGTGATGAGAATGGACCAATTAGAATGTGCTTCAAGAGGTAAGGAACTTTATGAGGACAAATTGAAGGGAAGGGATCCGCATAGCACAAAAAATAAGCTAAGGGACCCATGATTAATTTGCCTAAAAGTACAGTAGCAATGTTTTATGCTGGATGTCATCATGCAAACCCCCATGTTAGTTGACTTTATTATATTGCAAAATTCACGTTCCTATATGCTTCTGTAATACAAATTCTTTGTGGTTGAACAGTTTTCTTTTGCTTCTTTTATTTGTTATTCCTTTCTTTCTTTCTTTTTTTAAAGAAAAAAAAGAGTAACAAATTTACTTCCTGAAATGTCACAGAGTAGGTTACAACAATTTGAGGAGACGCTAAGAACCTATCCAAAAGATACGACTGCACTGGAAGTGAGTTTCAACCAACTTGGTTCTGTTTTATCCATCCTGTAATGTTATTTGTTCCATCATCTGATCTGAAAACCTTTTCTTTTCTCCTGCTGTGGCTTTCTGTTTTGAAGTTAGTGGTGTATAGTCCATTTCTTCCCCTTGTATTTTAATTGGATTTGTAAAACTAACTGCAATAATCATTTCTATAATCATAATGATATCAGAGGCATTACTCTTTCCAGTTTCCCCTGCCGATAATTTCATTGCATGCTTTTGGCATGTTTAACAACAGACATGAAAGTCTATCTGGGCATTCTTTTAGAGGAACAGTGTGGCCTCTTTCAAATATTTTTCTGAAGAAACATCCAGGTTCTAGTGTGGTTGTGAATGATTTCTATTAGGGGAAGCTCTTTTCGGAAATAGAGCTTCTAAATGTCATCAAATAGGAATCCTTATTGTAGAAACTCAACTTTAAAATGTTCTGGTAAGTGCTTGTGAATGATTTGATAAGCTAGAATCCAGTGAGAATTTGATCTGTGCAAATTATCCACTAAAAATTGTGGATGCTCCTGGTGCTGTCATTACTCAAAATGAGGACAAAAACCATCCTTTCACATGTAAAAAGAACCTATATGTGTTTAACTTCTGCTAACTGGATGAATCCTTTTATTTTTCCCAAGGAGATCTTTATTACTAATTGCATATCAGATATTCAAATTTTACTTGAATGAATGCCACTTTGATACCCTACGTTTTTTTCTCCTCATTTTCATAGCTTTCCTGGTGTGATCACCTCAGTAGAAAGACAAGAAACTTTTTACTGGTCATTGTTTGTTGAGATGATTCATCAGTCTTTCTATCATAAAAACTGAACTCATTGTCTAAACAATTTTCTTACATAAGCTTGAAAGGATCATTTTGCTGGATATGTCCACATGACAATCTCTTGAAATTCATTAAGATGTCTTGCAGGGAGCAGCAGTTACCTTGGCAGAACTAGGGGAGTATGCTCAGGCAACTTCTCTACTTCAGGACTTGGCAAAGGTTTGCATGTAAACTTTATGCCTTTTGGCATGGTCAACTAGAGCTTTAGGTTGAATTACATTATCTCAATCATGAATAGCTCTTATATTCTGATAGGTGAAAAACAATGACCCTGAGGTTTTCCATTTGCTTGGAGAAGTAAAATATGAAATGAAGGATTATGATGGAAGTGCTACTGCATATAAGCTTTCGGCAATGGTTGGTTTTCCCACAAGTTACTGCAACAGTTATATACTTTACTAAATTGCTTAGTCTGAATTCTCCTACGACCTGAGCCAAGTTACTTCGTTCTTAAAGATATAGAAACTAGCATGACAAGGAACTTGCACCTGTAATGATTATTAGTAGTAGTATAAAGCAATTTTTCTGCCCTCTTCACATTCAATAATTCAATGTACATAAGGCTTTTAAGGTTGCAATAACTAGTGCCACAAGTCTCTTGGCGCATGGAGGAATCGTTATGCACTTACAATCCTGCAATATTTGTTTTGATCCAGTTATTATCAGTTGCTGACATCATTGACTTATGCTACTATTATTATCGGATAGGTTGCAAAAAATATTGATTTTGATGTTCTACGTGGGCTTACAAATGCATTATTAGCTGCCAAGAAGCCAGATGAGGTATCTGCCAATCCAATGTACCAAAGCTGCAAATTTTTGCTGCATTTGTCCATTGGTCCTTGTTGGTGTTGTGGGTGACTTCTTTGTTATCTCTACACATTGCTGCATTTAGCATATAAGATGTATAATGTGATATTAGACCTGTTCAAACAGGAAAGAATAGTTTGATGGCTTGATAAGCTAACTGATGGTGTAACAAAACTTACATTGGTTGGAGGTATTCTCCTTGTCCCTGAGCACATACACATTTGGCAATAGGCAAAATAATTAGTCTGATCTGATTACATCAAATGATGTACCCACATCCACTATAATCTCTGATATGTTTGACATCAAGAAATCAATGCAATATATAGACACTTGTAGCAGTGCGTAATTTGCCTCTCATATTTTTCCTCCCATTTGATATCCAGGCTGTGAATTTCCTTTTGGATGCTCGTGAGCACCTGAGCAAAGAACGGTCAGATAGTTCCAATACTCAGGATGGCAGCAAGGCATTTGAATCTGAATCTGGAAATGTGGACCTTGTTCAGGTGAGTGGAGCTCCTTGAAGTTGCTTAAGTGTCTGTGGGGTTGAAACTTAGAGCCTGTCCATGTGCGCATTGCTTGTAGTTTTACCAACATTATGCCTCCAGGGACATGGAGCTATGGAAGGCATAGGTTCCTCACTGGCAGAATATACAATTTTAAATTTTTTCGCAAGCTTAAGACTTCTCTGTTTGTGGAGAGTACCCATGTCATTACAATGGCAAGAAGGCTGTTTATTTCCAAAGAGCTCTGAACTAATTAGCATTCAAATAGAGGATGTTGATGGCGATCTGACTTCACTGAACATGTATTTGATTGTTGTATCAGGTGGATTTTCTTCTTGGAAAAGCATATTCAGACTGGGGTCATGTGAGTGATGCTGTAGCTGTCTATGATCAGCTAATCTCTAGTAACCCAAATGATTTCCGTGGTTATCTTGCAAAGGTTTTCTTCTGCTCACTCTCAGCTTCCCATATTTATCATTGTTCCAGTCTTAGATCTTTTTTTATCTAAAGTAAGCATAGTGGATCCTTGCACTTAAGTGTGGATTTTTCTGTTGAAAAACTTGGTGAATTATCTATCTAGATTTTCATTAGATATCTAGAGAACTCACAAAGTATGCCAAGGGGAGTAAAAAATGGTTTCCGATGATTTCAATGCTTTCTGCAGGGGATCATTTTAAAAGAGAATGGTAATGTTGGCGATGCAGAGAGGATGTTCATACAGGTGAGAACATGTCTGCACATGTATATGGTTGAAGTGAATATTATTTGTGGATGTGATGGGAGGGTGCAGCTAAAATTATATTGTGACGTAAATAAATTGCAGGCACGGTTTTTCGCACCAGATAAAGCCAAAGCCCTGGTAGATCGTTATTCAAGGCAGTGAAGCAATTATTCAGCATGCATTAGGATGCTGAAGTCCATATTTGTTCTTATATGTGTATGTACAGCCAGTTTTTGGTTTGAAGATAGGTTCTGGAGAGAGAGAGAGAGAAGCAGCAGCAATGTTAGTTCAGTGGAAGAAGGCTGGCAATTGTGGGTGTATGATGATATCAGAATTCAGGTAGTGGTAGACCTCATTTCCTTCATCCAGTGAAGTCAAATCAGCAGAGCAATTCACTCTCCAACAGAACACCTATCATGATCAGTGATAAGCTATGAATTATGTTTGGATATCAAGGTACATGCCCAACCAAAGACAATTTTCTGTGACTTTCAATCAAGTGTATAATAATCGGCTTTTTATTTGATAGCCTTTAATCAACCAAGTGTTTTCTTTTGCATAATATTGCTTATGATGGTTCGAAATATCACTATATTATTTATTTTTAGTACGCAGAATTTAACATAAACATGAAGTTTACTTTCCTGGGTTGTCTGTTGTTCATTCCTTGTTTCTACGGTGTTGCTTGCACATTCATGTTGGCGGTCTCCTACTCTGTCATTCTTTTGATTCGGTCTACTTTCTTGTTGGGAAAAAAATACTTAATCACCCATTATGTGTAGCAGAACAACAAAAACAATCAAGTAAGCATACATGAATTTAACGTGGTTTGACTTTTAACTAGCCTACATTCACGGATAAAAAAAATTCACTCGAATAAAATAGATTGCAGTAAAGTTATGTTTTTAGTGCTCATGTTAGCCTATAAATCCTCCACAGGCTACTGATAACTCTAATGTTTTGTACTCACACAATCATAAGATCTGAGAATCACAAAAGTTTTTTCGTCCTAGCCTTCCCTAGCTTCTAGACTTTTCTTCCCTCTTGAAATTCTCACATCTTATCTTTTTATTATATTGATTTTTCTCTTATTACATACAAACTCAAATCACAACAAAATAAGAAAACCAAATTTGAATTAAATAGGAAAACTAAAATTCAAATCCAAAACAAAAACATAGACTCCATCCTAAACAAATTAAGATTTTTTAAGCTTATTAGATTTGAGCCAATAAACACAACAATCTCCACTTTGGCTCAAATCTTCCCAAACATGAGCACATCTGATAGCAAACACAGACAAACAACCATGACTACGAATAATAAACACCACTATAATAGGGACACAATAACGATCGAAAACAACTACGAACATCACAAACATCGATATATCAAGCATCAACACACATGAACAAAATATTTAATTTTCAAACTTGTATTGAGCTATCGGTACCATGCCATAACCACTGTCAAATATTCCTAGGACAATTCCCAAGGGCTCCACCAAATAATCTCAACACTCTACCATGTCAAGCATCGAATAATACGCTCTACCATGCTATGAATATACCACAAGCTCCATCATATCAAGAATGTATCACAAGCTCCACCATGCTAGGATCAAACCGTAAGTTTTGATATCACTTATTGGTACTTCATCACCCATTACGCACAGCGGAATAATAAACATGATCAAGCAATCACATGCGAATTTTAACATGGTTCAGCTCTTAACTAACTTATATCTACGGATGAGAGAAATGTACTAGAACAAAATATAGAGATTACAGTAGAGGTATGTCCTTAGTGCTCACGCTGGCCTATGGATCCCTTACACACTACTGACAATAATAATATTTTGTCTTTATACAATTATAAGATATGAAAATCATAAAAGGCTTCTCGTGTTAACCCTTTCCAGCCTCTGGATCTCTTATCCCTCTTGAAATTCTTATATTTTGACTTTTTACTATATTGGCTTTTCTTTCATGCTCAAAACTCTAACAAAATAAGTCCTTTAATAGGCTATACATAAACCCAAACCACATCATAATAGGAAAATCAAATCCCAAACAAATAAGAAAATTAAAACCAAATCCAAAATAAAAACATAAACTCATTCCTAAACAAACTAAAATTCTTAAGCCTCTTGGATTTGAGCCAACAAACCCAATACTTATTTTAATGATTCGTTCCATGTTTGCGCTGGTCTTTTTGTAGTTAATGTGTCCTGTTATATTATTTCTAATCGGCTATTGTTTTTGCTGTTAGTTGTCAATCTTGTTTTTGGTGGTTGGTTCTCAGAATATTATTCCCTTTTACCTTTATCTTTTATTGATTTCTACCTAACAATAGGGGAAACAAGTTTTTCAAACCCCGTTCTCCCAAAAGGGCTGAGAAGGAGTTGTCGGGTGACTTTCTCAAAAGTTCGAGTTGAGGGATGTTCACTGCAAGTTCGGGTTAAGGGATTCTACAAGCGCTGCAAATACTTGAGGTTCGAGTCTTTGCATCCTATTAAGACATTTTCCTAAGAGTCATGAAGAAACGCTCTCCTTTGGCTTTGCAGATCCTTTGCTAATCAAATTTGATAAATGAAGGTTAGCAATGCTAGAAACCAATATCACAAAATGTTAGGAAAAATTCTTTAATCACCCATCACGCGTAGTGGAATAACAAACATAATCAAATAAGCACAAATGAATTTAACGTAATTCGGCTCTTAACTAGCTTACATCTATGGATGATAGAAATTTATTCAAATAAAATATAGAGATTATAGTAAAGATATACCCTTCGTGCCTACACTAGTATATGGATCTCCTACACACCATTAATAACCTCAATATTTTGCCCTTACACAATTATAAAATATAAGAATCGCCAAATGTTTTTCGTCCTGGTCATCTTCGAAGTCTGGATCTTTTTTCTCTTCTGAAACCCTTACATTTTACCTTTTAACTACATTGATTTTTCTCTCAAGCTCAAAACTCTAGCACAATAAGCCATTTTCTAGGCCACACATACATAAATTCAAACCACATCAAAATAGGAAAACTAAATCCCAAAAAAATAAAAAATAAAAAATAAATCTAAAACATAAACATAAACTCAATCCTAAACAAACTAAAATTTTTTAAGTTTTTTGGATTTGAACCAATAAACCTGGCACAAACCTCAAAGCCCAGTTGAAGGAAGTTCGAAAAAGAACAGTTATAGTCCCAAAGGCGAAGACGGAAAAGTTGTAGACTAGGAATCAAACCCTCCAACAATAAGTAGATGGGTTCCATTACAAGTGTTATGGACCCCCTTGTGCCATGTTTAAGCACCACAACTACCTGGAATTCTTTTAAGCTGTATGATACATTCCAATGATCATTTTCACAGGTGGATAACGGGTTGATTTTTCAGTAGAGCATCTCGGTTGCCAAAATGTTGGCATCTACTAGTTTATTTTCCACTAATTAGACTTGTAAATATGGACTTGGGTTAACTTAATTGTACTCTTCATTCCTAGGACATAGGGAAAATGAAGTGGCATATGCATTTAGGTTTACTCCATAGCATGCAAATATCGTCCTGCAACTCATGTCCCAAATTGGTTGAAGATACAGCATAACCAATCAATTAATGAAACCACAGTCATGGCAAAATGGCAGGGTGTTTGATTGATAAAAAAGAGCCAAAATGGATGTATTAAGTCTTTAAGAATAAAGAGAGCATACTTGGAGGGAAGGTACAGTGTTTAAAACCATGATTTACACGAGTTAGTTGTAATAGTAGATTTATCTTATACTGCAAGAGTTTTGGGTTTGGAGGAAAGAATTTGTGTTATTTCTACTTTTGTTCTTCTCTTTTTACACATAAATTTAAAGCATAGAAAAAATGAACAATGTTTCAAAGATAATATGATAAAAATAATTTAATTAAATGTAAAAATACCACAAATAGTGTGGAGAGAATGACATATTTAAGTGGTAGACTATAAAGCTTTCTCATCACCTACGAGAGTCTAACTTGGTTATCGGAAGGTTCCCCAAATATACAATCATGGACATTAATGGCGCCTTTGAGTGTAAATTCCTAAAACGATTCATGTCTCATCTTAGATGAGAAGATGAAGGCACATACAACCAAAAACAAACATACAAAAGACTCATCCCTAAGCACTCAAAGAAAGTAAATAATAGCTTAACCTATACAATCTAAAGCTCATCTTGGGATTAAAATAAAGCCTATGAAAAATACAATCTTATTTTGGAGGAAAATAAAACAATGGTAAGCTCTCGTGACTCCTATTTGGCAACAACTATTTTGATGATGAAAACACATGCCCAGCTTGTCATCTTTACAAGCTAATTTCTCATTTCCAAAACCTACATTCCTGTTATCATAATTAATGATGCTCTCCAATCTTTTTAATTCTTGACTTAGAGCTGTGCCTTTTGATCACAACCCAACCTTTCTTTGCCCCTTTTTCTGATCCTTATGATTGTTAAGATCTTCAAATAGTTTCAATGCCAATTCTTCACATTTACTGAAAGAGGTCCCAATTAATTCGATAATATGCTCCCTTTTATCATTTCTTCGCAACATTCTTTCCTGATTAGATGATTCAAATAATTCTGGACTAGGAATCTCTCCCCACTTTTTGAACACCCGACTTCCATCCTAGTCAACACATTAATACTCTTTTTCCGAACTCGACTGTTCTCCAAAACTGGACTTCTAGACCACCTCTTTCTTCTCACCAGACACCACCCATTTCTCCTTACTATGTACAAAAACAACAGGAGAGAAATCATGTGCTTCAACTAAGTTAGGCTTGCTGAAATTCCTATGTAAATCTTCCTTGAGCCCACTAGATTTGTTAAGATAATCATGTGCTTCAACTAATTTAGGCCTGCCGAAATTCCTATGTAAATCCTCCCCGAGCCCGCTAGTTTTGTTAAGATAATCATTCAGTCCGCATAAAGGCCCACCTTGCCTAATAATATTACTTCGACCTACCCACCCCAAAGAAAAGTCCCAAGACCTCACCTTGGGAATTGAAGCCATTTTGATGGCTGTTCGGCATGGTTCCCTAGGACTTGAAACACACTCCTACCTAGCCCACGGCTCATCCTCTCCCCCCAGCTCGACGTACGTCACAACCAGGAGCAATCAAGGGCGATGACTGCCTAACTGAGCTTTTTTCCTTTGGATGCCAAGCAAGACCTAACCCGCCACAGCGTTTGCAATCACAACTGCAACGAGACTCCTCAGACATGCCACCAGTTGCTCCATCACCACCAAAGCTCTTATCCATATTAGACAGAGAACTTGGCAATATCGACGCCACCTTTGCGAATTTTCTCCTTCTGGAATTATTATTCTTGATCAGCTTGATTTTTTTTAATTCAATCAAGTCTATAAACTACCCACTATTATTTTCTTGAATTGAAAAAATACAAGTTCCACTCATTCAATCATCGAAGCTATCGTCAAAGCTTCTGCCCTCCCCTTACTTTCTGAATAGCCGCCATTCTCCTTCCAACAACAAAAATGTCACTCAATCTCTTCATGAGATCAATGGAACTTCGACACTGATTCCCATTTTCAATAATTCTAATACATCTTCATCTTTCCCACATTCAATTAGAATATTAAATAAAATTTTTTAAGTCAATTCTCATGAATAATGCCCAAATTCTACTAAGCTATTGTTGAATTTGATTTATTACATATTAACACCCATACATTTGCATTTTAACTATTTATCCTCGTCCATGGAAAAATTATTTTTTAAAAACAATAACTTCTATAAAAATATAAGAAAGTAATCCTGTATAAGATGAATAGATATGCAAGAATAATAAGTGTATTATAAAGATAATTCTAATGACTTTGAAAACAACATAGAAGAAGAAGATTGATTTATTACAAATTTTTTATTATAACTATTGTTAGCGTTATATAAACCTAATAATCTCTTAAATGATATTTTTTCAAAAGTAACTAATTTTATCAATGTTTTTCATGCTAACCTAAAAAAAATGAGAATTGATAAGCTATAAAAAAAATAATTGAAATATACTTTTTGAGATTCTTAAAAGATTTCAATAAGTATGCACTTTAACGAAATAATTGATATATTAAAAATAAAGGCTTTTAATGTATTATTAATGATCTCAAATGAATTGGTTAAAAAGATGAATAATTATCACTAACACTAGTATAATCTTTTACTTTTAAGCAAATATTTTTTCACTAAGGTAGCAAACTTGTTCTCACCTTTTTTTTCCCCCTACAAAAGAGGATTTATTTCAATGAAAAGTAAATCAAACAACATCTTATAAAACTAACGATGACATAAGACTTAAAAAAAAAAAACTCAATTTCATTGAGTTTCACTTAAACTATATACTTTTTAGCATATTAATCTTATTTACTTAAACTATATACTTTTTAGCATATTAATCCTTAAACAAAAACAACTTTGTAAATCAACGCTAGAAGCATGCTTATTGAGACTAGGTAAGCTGGGCCCAAAAGTTTGGCGAATGATAGATCAGAGTTCTGTGTGCAAAGACAGAGACAGAGCCCTAGGATGTGTTCCCTGGGGAAACCTTTTGACGGTCAAGTTAGTTTTTCGGTGACGAGTAACAAGGAGAAAAAGAGGAGAGTCCGATTGTCGTACCACAGACTGGTGAAGGCTTGTTGCCTATCAATAGGTCCCCCCCAATGAGGGAATGTGGGCTGAGGGCCCCGTGATCCCGGGTGTGTTGGCGCGCTTCTCCTAGATGGAAGGTGCGAACCTCTTCTCCTTTGCTGTCTTATTGGTGCATTTAGGCGTCGTTGTTTAAGGAGAGGGTGTAATCCCCCCTCCATTTGCTTCCTGTGAAAGTTTGGTGAACATCATCATTTTGAATCTTTTCCTTGTCACTCCTATGTGGTTATAACACATGGAAAATGTGTTAGTTGAAGGAAGGGTGAGGTGACATTCATTAAATGCTATTTAAAAAAGTGGCTAGGCATGACTATCCTGACAGTTGTTAGCGGCCACGTGTCCTTTGGTGATTTGTTCATTATTTGTAGTGTTGGTTTTTGAGAGGAAACACAAAGGTCATAGATTTCCTTATATATATCGTGAAGGTTTCTATCTTACCTTTTCATTGTTTAGCTTGTCCTGTTACTTTTACTATGATTTTTTGCTTCTTGCTTGTTATTAGTGCTAAAGTTTTCTAAAGATTTTTCCTCCGAAGTTCCATTTGTTCTCACTATGTTCATTCCTCTTCATCATATGCAAGTGATAGGTTTTTGTCCCTTTTTCTACCCATGTTTTTTTTTGGGTTATAGGGTTTGGGTTTTTCTGGTTCCTGTCTTTTTGCCACCTCGTTGCATTAGCAGTAGCCCTAATGTGTTCTCTTTCGATTTTTCTAAATGGCTTTTTTGAAATCGTAGTCCGAGGCTACTGTTGACAGTGGTGATTTTTCCAGAATGCCCTTCTTTCCAAACATTAAGGCGATGAAGGAAATTGTCACTCAGCGCCATAAAGGCATGCTGGCGATGAATCTTGATAGAAAATTTTGCCCTAACGACATTGTTGCCTCTCTTTCCCTTGCAAAGGCTCTCAAGGATAGGGTTTTATAAGGGGGAAGTAAAAGAAAAGATGTGCCTTGGTGATTACGGACTAGCTCTAAGAAAGGCCCTGCTTCCCCCTACATCCGTTGGTAAAGCAGATCTGCAAGCACTACTAGATTTCACCATCAAAGTTGATGCCAAACTCATTTGTCTTCATCAACGGCTTCATCATCTGCTGTAAGCTGGTGAAGGTATCTCCCCTGTTGGAGGTCTTCCTCTGTTTTACATGCTAGACCTAAAGAAAGACGCCAGCTTTTTCTATATCGCCCCCGTCAACTAAGGCGAGAATAAATCCTTTGCGTTCATGTCTTGTAAGGATTCATGGTTAGGGTAGAAAAAGCACTTTTTCTTCACATTGAGAGAACAGTCATGAGGGTTCCATTATGATTTCATGGATACCCGTCAGCATGCCCTGATCGGGATGGTGCCCATATACGAGGGTTCGGAGGGCCATCGCTTGCTTCCTGGGTTGGTTCGCTAGCTAAAAGAGATGGTGGGGAGAAACAATTTTCTGGAGTTGTTCCCTATTCATTACACAAAAATGGATGAAACCACTCTTAGATAGGCAGGGATTAGCAGGGCTCACTGATCTTAACCGGGAGTAAGAGACCCTTATAATTAGGAGGAGGGTTAAGAAAAAAGGTTGGTTGAAGCCTATGGGGTTACCACTAGGCCCCAGCAGGGCCCTCAACCAAAGATTTGTGTCCTAGTTGTTGTATTTTCCTTATTTTTTCGTGCATGATTATGTTATATAACCAAGTTTTGCTTTTTTCAAAAATAAACAATCGTGCCAATGAGTTTTTAAGGAGGCATAAGGGCATTGCTGATCTCTTGGCAAACACCCGTAAGACCAACATATTCTTTACCAGTGTGGCACACATTATGGGGGCCCAATTGTCCAACCTGTCATCTGAAGTGGTGGAACTTCTTGAGCCCCTTTTGAGGCCCAGCTGGTCTGCAAGAGGATGAGGCCAATTGGCCCTCTTAGAGACGGTGCCTCTCATGATGAAAGCTGTGGTAGGCCATCATTTGAGCATTTTTTTCATGCTAAATTTATAGATTTAGGGTTATTTTGTGTTGATTGCAGGTGTTTCCATCTAGCTTCTTCGGAGAAGCACGCGAGGTCATCTGAGAATCTTTTTATTGAAGACCCAGTGTTCTCCCAAAAGCAGAAGGCGGTACGAAGGCCTTCAAAAAATGTGCCTTCCACTTTGCCTCCGCCTTTTCGTTCGGGTGCCAGTGGGGGTCATCCTTGAGAAGGCCCCATCTGCTCTGATGGGGGCACCTGAGTTGAAGCTGGATGAGCTTTTCAAGCCATGCAACTTGATCTTTGCATAGAGTTAGGCACAGAAAAGGGACTTGGCGTTGAAGGAGATTGTGTCTGACCTAATCTTTGACTCTTTATGGACGGTGGGGGTTGGCAAGTTGACTTTTGAGGATCGATTTGACATTTGTCATCACATTCTAAAGGGGTTGAGGACATTTACGGATTTACAGTTTTTGGCTTATCTCCCTCGGGCAAAAAGGGGCCAGTTAATGAGCATGGGCTGTAGCCTTCTCCAGATATACTCATTTACTTATTTTTAATGCTTGAGGTGTTTTTCCTTACTAACAAATTTGAGTTTGGAAGGAAGCCATCATAGCCTATGGTTTAGGGGGAACAATGAGTGATTCGAAAGAAGACACTTCAATTTGAGCTTGAGGCCTTACGCATGAATGCTAGCTTTCTTTAGTTGGAGTTGAACAATGAACAAAACACTAAGAAGGTACTTTCAAAAGACCTCAAGTTGGAGAAGAAGGCTAATGAGGTGAAGGAGGGTGTCACCAAGGAGCTGAAGGGGAAAGTGGGGGAGCTATAAGAGGCTCTTAAGCAATTTCTGTATAAGGAAGTTGAGGCTCGAAAGAAGGCTGATCTCCTAGTGGCTTTGCTGAAGGAGGTAGAATCCAAGATAAGTGTTGTCAAGGTTATTCCATTGATGGGCAAATATGCCCCACTAGGCTTGAGGGCCGTTACGGGTAAGGCTAGCTCAAGTTTGGTTGCTTCCACGATGCCCATTGTAGAGCACATTAAGCAGGTTGGCTTTATTGGGCACGAGGGTCATTTAGTGCACCAGCGCATTCGGACTAAGACCAATACTTATGTGAAGGAGCTCCACTCGCTTGTCCTAAAGGCAGAGAAGGGGCTTGGAAGGACTGCCTTCTTGGAATTTAAGGAAGGTTTTTCTTTCTTGCCACTTTCAGATTAAATAGATGAATTCGAGCCTTGATCTCTTGTTTCTTTTAGCTATGAGGATTTGGGTTTAGATTACGAGTCTTGGCCAAATGAGGGGAAAGTTGAGATTTCTACCTTTGACGAGGAAGCATCAGTTATGGATCTTGACGTGGATTCTTTTCCAAATGAGTTCTAAAAGCCCTTGTTGTTAGCCCCTGTCTCCCATTTTTACTTCTATCTCCTTGGAACTTTTCTTCGCTTTCTGTTTATTGTAAATGAGTTTTTTAATTCTTTTTCTTTTGTAAAAAAATTCTTTAATGAGAAGTTTATTTTTGCAATGCCTCTGTCTTTTATATTTGTGAATGATTATGACATTTAGTGGCTTATTATAATGTGTTGCACAGGTAGGGGGACCTCGTCATGGGGCCTCATCGAGTGATCTTAGGTACTCGAGAGATCGGGAAGCTTTGTTCTTATATGATGAAAAAATGAAATGTGAGAGAAGTGCTTTTTTATTCATAAATAATCAAAGTATATAATGTAAAATAATTGTTTTTACAATAATCTAAGCAAAGTATAAAGACTAGTCGTTTGAGTGATAGTTTCTAAATAGTTTTTTTCCTTCTGAAGTTGCCAGCTCGTAGACTTTTTCCTAGAGCTTTCTTGTGACCAGGTAGGGTCTATCCTAATTTGGTCTTAGTGCCCTATGCCTTGGGATTTTGTCGATCAGTTCAACTTTAATAAGGGCCAAACCCTCTACTTGAATATCATTTCATTTCATCCTTCGATCATGAGTTAGGGTAGTTTGCTGTCTGAAGGCCCTCATTTGAATCCTTGCATCCTCCGTAAGTTCTTCCAGTAGGTCCAGATCTCCTTTAAGAGCTTCCTCATCTTAAGTAAGATTGTAAGCTTGGGTTTGCAAGGTAAGGTAAGAGAATTCCATGGGTATAAGGGCGTTGGTTCCATAGGCCATCGTGAAAGGTAATTCTTTTGTAGGCCTTCAGGGAGTTGTGTAGTAGTCCCACAAAATGCTTGGTAATTCTTTCACCCATCTACCTTTGGCCTTCCTCACCCTCATTTTTAATCCTTTTTTTATTATCCTATTGGTAACTTCTATTTACCTGTTGGACTGGGGATGAGAGATAGGGGCGAAGTAGAGGTGGATGCCCTTGTCTTCAACGAATCTTTGAACTTTTTGGTTGTCAAATTGCTTTTCATTATTAGTGATGATGGCTCATGGAAACCCAAAATTACAAATGATATTTTTTTCATAAGATTTTAGTGATTTGGGGGTCCGTAATAGAAGCTAAGGGCTTCACTTTTACCCAATTAGTAAAGTAATCTACCCCTTTAATACAATACTTAACTTGCCTCGGAGTCATGGACCGTGCTCCAATCAAATTTGACCCTTACATGGAAAATGGCTAAGAATTCGCTGCTAAGGAAGCACTAGAGGAAAGCAGCTTTTATATTCTCAAATTGAACTCACAATTATGGCAAGTACAGATGAACTCCCTAACATCCTTTCTGATTGCAGGCTAAAAGTACCATTGTCTCAAGGCTTTGTGGGCTAAAGCGTTAGCACTGATATGTGCTACATAGTCTCCATAGTGAATTTCTTGTAGAATGCGATGTTCTTCAAGCAAACTTCGGCATCGTTGCAAAAGAGAAGTGAACACTCTTCTGTATAGCTCCCCTCCGATAATGAGGAAATGTCTTACCTAGATCTTGACTTTCCTATTTTCCTTAGGAGTTCCACTTAATGCACCCTTTTAAGGTAATTTTTATTTGGCTCCTTCCAATCATCTTTGGGTGCCGTAGCATGTATCAAGTGGACTGAGGGCTCTATAAGTATTTTTGTTATGACCTCTTCTTGTCCCTTTGAGAGGATGCTAGCTCTAGCATTTTGTTTCAGGGGGATCTTTTAAACCTACACAAGGTCAAATATCTTCATTAGCTTTCTCGTTGTATTAAAGTATTTACACAGAGTAGGTTTTTTTGCGCATCTTGTTCCTGTGACTTAATTCACTATTAATTAAGAGTCATTGTATATTTGTATACTTTGTATCCTCATCCGACCAGCCATCTGAAGTCTAGCAAGGAGGGCTTCATATGCCGCATTGTTATTAGTTACAGGGAAGCAAAACATAATTCTGAGCATGACCTTTAAGTTGAGTGGGCCCTTAAATATGATACTTGTATCTTGCCATTCAGGACCCGAGGCCTCATCCATGTACATTTCTCAGATGGGTGTCTTGGTTTGCCCTTCCTGGGTTTCTACATTTGGCATAATTTCAACCATAAAATCTACTAAGGCTTGTGCCTTAATAGCTTTCCAGGTGATGGCGTTGGGTTGACCATCATTTACGATCCCGCCGTGGCTCCACGACGGGGATGACAGGGACCTCCTGAGGGATGTCATAGGTGGCCGTCCTACGATGGGGAGCGGGGTGATGGTGTGAAGGATTTCTGGTGCAGGAAGGAGCCTGAAAAAGATGACATCTTCAAGCGGTTTGGCCTGAAATATATAGAAAACAGGGGTTAGGAGGTCCCCGGAGCAATTTTCCGGGGAGGAGCCTCCGACGCCTAAGTCAGTGCCCCTAAATAGCAAAGAATAGGCGTAAAATAGACTGGCTGGGGGTATTTTTCTTGGCATGCACATAAGGAGAAGCATCACGCCAGAGGCGTTTTTTTCTGGCATGCCTAGGGGAGAAAAGAGGAGAAAACTGGAACTCTGGAGTATTCTCCAAAGCTCCTGTCCAGCCCCCCCTTGCCCGGAGTTTTTCCTGCTGTAAATAGGAGAAAATGAACCTTCCTGATCGTGACACATGTATGGATGGATAGGATCCGTACCTCTTAAACAGGAAAGTGGTCAGCCGTGTGCAGGCTTTCTCGGGCAATGATTTGTCGAGAATCGTGTCTCAGTGTGCCAGAGCACGGACTACAGTGGCCTATCAGAATGCTTGAGGTCAACGTCTAGGACGTATGGGCAAATATGTCAGAGACTCCTTCGTATCACCCATCATCCCTCCGAGGTCCCTCCGGCCGACGTTACCTTTTAGGTGGACGAGCAAGGACCTCTCCCCGGGGTGACACCGTTTCTTCGGGGTGTTCTCACTCTTCCGAAGTTGGTTCATTCGTCCTCTGATGGGGAGGCGATACAGTAACTTTCCGAGGTTGGTGCGATGGGTCTTCCGAGGTCGGATATGTCAGGCGTTTGGCCCCTCCTCCGAAGTTAGTGGCCAAGACCATGGCACTTCGGCCATCACATGCCCTCCTTCGGAAAGCCGAAGTATGACTTCGGCTTGTAGCCCTTTTGGGAGCACTTTCAGAGGATCCAGCTTATATCATTTGCAAGAAAGGTACTTCGCCATTTTAAGGGTGTAGTTTGCTCGGGCGAATGTCGCATACCTGCCTTTCGGCGTTGCCGAGATGTCTGATATGTCCAATCTTATCTTTTCTGTCTAAAGTCAATGGACTGTCATGCCTTGAAACTAGGCGCGTTAATCTGGGGCTAGACCCAAATCTTTAGGATGTCAGAAAACATGCCCTAGTTTCTCGCGATGACCGACACGTGGCAAGCGTCAATTGGTATGGCACGTCTTTTTGCGCGGGAAGGGTAATTATGGTGACGTTTCGCTCCCATGCAGCAGTTATGACGCCTTTTCAATTGCCCTTTCTTTGCTCTATATAAGCTTCCCCTTTGTCATTCTTTCCTTTTGCTCTTTTCTGTGCTCTCCCCCTTGCTCTCGCTTTCTCTCGCCTTTTTCATTTCTCTGAGCGACGGTCTGCACGGCGGAGCGATTTCCGGCCACTATTTACGACGGCATCCAGGAATCCTGATTTTGGCAAGGTTTTTCGTGAGTGCCTTCCTTGGGAGTCGTTCAACTTTTGCTAGTTTCTCAATTTTCCTGAAGTCGTATTTTTTCAATTTTTGCTGACGCTTTCCTTATTTCCCGGAAACTCCTTTTTTGGCTAAACGCCTTTGGACTCGTACTGATGCTTTTCCCCCTTTTTCAGAGATGGCTGACGATTCTGCCGCCTACTACAAGAATCTCTTCCTTGGTCAAGTAGAGAAGGGAGAACAAGCAAAGAAAAGTGGTTCCAAAAGGCGCAAGTCTACTGGGAGCGGACCGTCTTCGGCCAAGAAGTCAAAGAAGAGAGCCCTTACTTCACCTTCCGAAGATGTGGTGGAGGTCGATGAAGTTATTGCTACGTCCACCAAGGTTGATATCTCAACCGATGCGATGGCCACTTCCACCGACGCTACTGCAACCTTGGCCATGGTTGATGTTACTCCGTTATCCACCAGGGTTGTCACCCCCTCCGAAGTAGCTGCGACATCTTCTGAGGCCGATATTGCGGCGGCCGAGGTGCCCGCCGGAGTAGTCGCCCTTTTCACTCCGTCGGGTCCCATATCGCCCGTGGGGCTTTCAGGCTCTTTGCCCGAGAGTCCAACTATTCAAAAGTTGGACAGACGTCGCAAGGACAAAGGCAAGTATATTCCGGCCTTTGCGGCGGACACTACCGAGGATACTACCGGGGTTGCACCAGGTTTGCTCCGAATACGTTCTTGCTCATAACTTATGTTTTCGGGGAGCCCTTCCTGACTCGCGCCCCTCCATTTTGCAGAGGACCGGGCGACCCCCGCATGGATGGCTGATCATGCCCGAAGACGGGCTCTTCGGGACTCCCTTCTCCCGAAAGACAAAATTCCGAGGGAGCCGTTTTGGTCTTTCACGGAAGACATGAACTTGTTTTCCGGAGATTGCCAAGAGATGGCTCCCCAGATGGCGAGGGGTGTTCTTACAGAAGCCTCTTCTAGGGCAGTTGCCGAGGAGTGTGCTTCTGGGGATATCCTCGCCACTAGAATTTCTGAACGCGCCGCTCAGGTAACCTTCTCTCTTTTTTGCCCAAGTGTTTTGCCTTTCCTTATGCTGCTTTCCCTGAGGATATTCTCCTTCTCTTTTCGCAGCTTTTGGGGTACAGTGAACACCTCCGATTTTGGGCGGCAGAGCAGTCTTCTGCCCGAGCTCGGGCTGAAAGTGAACTGGAGCAGGCTAGGCTCTTCTGTATTAACTTGAACATAGCCAATGTCGAGTTAAGGCGCATAGCCAGGGAGAAGGTTGCTCTGCTCCGGGATGAGTTCCTCATAGGCCAATCGGACCTTTTGAAGGACTTTTCGCGCAAAATGAGCGACCTAGGCGAGGAGGTTGTGCGCTTGAATTCGGCCAATGAAGTTATTCAGAAGGAGAAAGAAGAAGAAGCTGCCCTTCTGAAGAAGACTCTTGCCGAAAAGGCGGCTCTTCAAGCCAGGGTTTATTTTCTAAGGAGGAGTACAGCGAAAAGGAGAAACGCAAAGGGATTGGTGCGGAGGATTGCCGGTCTGAAGGAGGAGATCCTGGGTCTCGAGAAGGAGGTTGCTGGTCTTGAGAATGAGGCGGACTTGCTAGATGTAGGGAGGGATAAAGCCGTCCAGATGTCAAAGGTGTCCTTTCAGGACGGCTTTTGTTTAGCTCGCCATCAATTTTTGCAACGCTATCCGGACCTCGATACCTCCTTTCTTTCGGCCCTGGATATTCCCAAGGGTCCTCGGTGGACTTGGTCGAAAGCTGATCACCTCAACCTGCCACCTGTTCCTCTACTTGCGCCGAAGGCGACGGCTAGAGACACGGGAGCTGGAACTTCTCGCGCTGCCGGGGATCCTTAAGCACCCTAGGGTTTTTCTTTTCGTGTTTCTCTTGTACTTCTTGTAACCTTCTCCTTATATCAATGAATTTTTTTCCTTCATATTTTTGGCTAAGTCTTTTGATCAATCTTTCGGTTTCCCAGTTGTCCCGAGCTCTTTCGGTTAGAGGACTTCAGAAACGCGCTTCTTTTGTTTCCTCGTTGTCCCGAACTCTTTCGGTTTGGAGGCTTCGGAAGCATACTTCTTTTGCTTGTTTTTCCAGCTATCTTTTCGGGCGATCTTGCGTAGTTGGTGAAGTTCCCTTGGGCAAAAAAAAATTTTTTAGCCTACCCTTGTTCGGCCGGATAGACTTTCCCCCCCTTTTTTTATGACCCTGCCAACCTCGGGAAGAACAGGAGATTTCTGGGAGTGCATGCTTTGTCCTTGTTCGGCGATTCTTCTCAGACAGGAGAAAACTTTTTAGCATTCAGACGAATTCCTGGCTTGCACTATTTCTTGTCTGAAAATTCTAAGTATAGAATTTCTTGAAGGTGCCCAGGTGCCTTGTTCCTCAGTTTTTCTCCCTTCAGTGTTGCCGAGGTCGTATACTCTCTTTCGGACCTCGCCGAGCAAGGCTTTTTCCTGTTTGGCCGAAGCACCCCATGTGATGGTTTTTCGGGATTCGGCCTTTCGGAGAGCGAGATCTTCCTTCCGTATTCCTCTTGTCCTTCCATGCAGGTTCGCACTTATCGCCGACTTTCGCTGAAAAAACCTTTCTTTTGAATTTGGCCGTTTCTCAGTGTTCATTAACTAGGGCGAGCTTAATTCTCACTCCGAGGTGATTTCTTCTTTTACCGGACACTTGTCGGCCAAACTACTTTTGTAGAGATAATGGTTTCTCTAGTGACGACTAGGGGTCTTCGGAGAACCATTCCCTGGCCTTTTTACCGGCTGACTTCGTTTTCTCGGTTATCAAAGACTTTTCAGGCGAACACTAGATTGCCTTTGATGGATTCCGAGCCTTTGAGCGTGCGTGCTTCATCCTTGTTCGGTGGGTAACCTGTGCAGGAGAAAAAAGAAATTTTTCTAAGTACTGTTTAGCTAAAAATACTGTTTACCTAAAAATTCTTTTGAGGTATTTCTCAATTTTCTCCCTTTGATGCTGCCAAGCTGATGATGCTCTCTTTCGGACCTTGCCTTGAATTAGGAGAGGTCCTTTCGGTGGCCGAAGTTCTCCCCTGAGGCGGTTCTCGGGGTTGTGTTTTGGTCTTTTGGAGAATGAAGTTTCCTTTTGCCGTTCAGGGCATTTTTGCGCCCACGGCCATCTTCGGAGGAAACACTTCTCCAGAGTTTGTTCATGCTTTTGGGAGTGGCTCGAGTTCGGTTTCCCGATTTGCGGCTATTTCTTTTTTTTTTCTCTCTCTTTTTTTTTTTTGCGAGGATTCCTCCCGAGCTCGTTCTTCCTTCCTCCGAATACTTGCACTTTACTTGGTAGCTTTATTGCTCCAAGTGGGCACTGGCCTTTGCAGGCGAGTAACGAAGGTTTTTTCTCCCTGTAGTCTTTCGGAAGACTTGCTTGATAATTCCCAGTAGGAATTTTATCGGCCCTGCTGGACCTTCTCCTTTTGCTTTTTCCGACTTTTTCGTAGTCCCCGGTGTGTAATTCTTATTCGGGGACTTCCACTTGCTTGTTACTTCAAAACTAAGCTGGTGGACCAAAGTATCTTTTAACTTCGGAGGTAATGGCTAAATTTTTGGCCTCCTTCTCCTAAAGGCTGAAGCCCTTTATGCTGCTGGCAATAATGTGCCATCTCCGCGCATCATGTTCCTTTGAGCAGGTTTGTATATGTTTTTTGCCTGCTTGATCAGTAGGGGCTTCGCCAAACGAGGTGGTTTACTGTTTTCTCGTAGCATTTTGCTTCAGGCTT
The DNA here is from genome assembly GCA_005392925.1 of Aquilaria sinensis. Taxonomy (NCBI): domain Eukaryota; kingdom Viridiplantae; phylum Streptophyta; class Magnoliopsida; order Malvales; family Thymelaeaceae; genus Aquilaria; species Aquilaria sinensis. The sequence continues at coordinate 224,776 of SMDT01002927.1, forward strand.
TGTTGCCAGTGGACCGTATCTGCCAAGGGCTGAGGGAAGTCTCTCGGAATTCCCTACTCCGATGGGAGTATTTTGGGCATTTTATTCCGAAGGCCGTCTTTCGGGTACTGGTGCGTTTTTTGGCCATTCTCGCCCTTCTTGGGCGTGTCTATTCGCACCTCTTTTTGCACGCTGCTCTGCACCTCTTCCTGCCGATGCCTCTCTATAATGGGCCTGAGCTTTCCTTCCAACGTTGTTCTTCCTCAATCAAGGAAGTTTATCCGGAACATTTTCTGTACTTTTTGCCATTTCATCAGAACTTTGGAAGATGGCTCTTTGCGGGGCATTTTCCTTCCCTTATCCCAGGTTTTTGTTCCCAATAATGCCGGTCTTGGGTGATTCACGACTTTGTTAACCGAATATGCTAACTCAGGCGTTTTTTCCATCCTCGGGCCTCCGAAGTATCGTTCCAGTGTCGTAGTGTTTTTGCGCCTGGAACTCCTTCGGTCGGGAGTTTTTGTCTTTCTCCTATGTTCGGTCTTCGTCGGATTTCCCCTTTTTCTGTTTCTGGAATTTCGGCAATGGTCCGCTGTCGCCTGGGGTTATAATGTCCCCTATGGACTTGTGCGCGATGCAGTATCTTTGGAGTTCGGCGCACTTGCCCGTTTACTCTCTTCCCTCTGACGTCGCGCAGGGGTGACTCCTTTTTGGACACTGGTAGTGTGTCCGTTGGAGTAGGATCATGGTCTTTTTGCCTGTTTAATATCAACGCATAGACGTCTTTTCGGGGGAGTAGGTTTGGTGTTACTGTCTGAGGGACAGTAATCTTTCTTTGGCATGAACTCTTTCGACGGGGGGATCTGGATGGCACCGATCCTAGCTTTCCCGTCCCTCATATTTTGAGGGGAAGCACGTCCTTTGGGTATTCTCCCCACTGCTCTTTGTTTCCCCCGGAGCTCTTGGGTCACCCCTATTCCCCTCGTCGAAAGGATCAAGAGAGAAGAGTTCGGCTCGACATTTGCACACGAACATCTTCGGCCCATCTACTGCAGTATTTCGACCACAGCGACGCGTGGGAAATTACGCAGGAAAGCCACGGTGATATCTGAAAGATGATCATTCCCGGGATGGGAAATCCCTGTTCCTTAATTGTTCGGCCGCCGGGCGAGTTTCCGGCGCGAACGGGGGCCTCAGGGAGCCTTTTGTCCTTAGAACGCCGAGTTTCTGACCACGGTTGCCCAACAAGTTCCCACAGACGGCGCCAAATGATGGCGTTGGGTTGGCCATCATTTATGATCCCGCCGTGGCTCCACGACGGGGATGACAGGGACCTCCTGAGGGATGTCATAGGTGGCCGTCCTACGATGGGGAGCGGGGTGATGGCGTGAAGGATTTCTGGTGCAGGAAGGAGCCTGAAAAAGCTGACATCTTCAAGCGGTTCGGCCTGAAATATATAGAAAACAGGGGTTAGGAGGTCCCCGGAGCAATTTTCCGAGAAGGAGCCTCCGACGCCTAAGTCAGTGCCCCTAAATAGCAAAGAATAGGCGTAAAATAGACTGGCTGGGGGTATTTTTCTTGGCATGCACATAAGGAGAAGCATCACGCCAGAGGCATTTTTTTCTGGCATGCCTAGGGGAGAAAAGAGGAGAAAACTGGAACTCTGGAGTATTCTCCAAAACTCCTGTCCAGCCCCCCCTTGCCCAGAGTTTTTCCTGCTGTAAATAGGAGAAAATGAACCCTCCTGATCGTGACACGTGTATGGACGGATAGGATCCGTACCTCTTAAACAGGAAAGTGGTCAGCCGTGTGCAGGCTTTCTCGGGCAATGGTTTGTTGAGAATCGTGTCTCAGTGTGCCAGAGCACGGACTACAGTGGCTTGTCAGAATGCTTGAGGTCAACGTCTAGGACGCACGGGTAAATATGTCAGAGACTCTTTCGTATCACCCATCATCCCTCCGAGGTCCCTTCGGCCGACGTTACCTTTTAGGTGGACGAACAAGGACCTCTCCCCGGGGTGACACTGTTTCTTCGGGGTGTTCTTACTCTTCCGAAGTTGGTTCATTCATTCTCTGATGGGGAGGTGATACAGTAACTTTCCGAGGTTGGTGCGATGGGTCTTCCGAGGTCGGATATGTCAGGCGTTTGGCCCCTCCTCCGAAGTTAGTGGCCAAGACCATGGCACTTCAGCCATCACCAGGGCTTATAGTGGATGTCATATTCCTCCAATTTAATGCATCATTTAGCAAGTCTACCGAACTTATCTGGTTTCTGTAGGATATCTCGTAAGAGTAATTCTGTTATGACGGTTGTGTGACAAGTTTGGAAATATGGTCATAATTTTTTAGTAGCCATAATAAGGGCTAGAACTATTTGATGAAGTATAAGATATTTTGGTTTGGCCCTCTAGAGTGTCCGACTGACATAGTACATGTGCTATTGTTCCGTTCCATTTTCTTTAATGAGGACAGTACTAACGGGGCCTTTGGTTACGACTGAGTAAAGCACAAGGGGCTCATCAAGTTTCAGCTATTTTAAGGTAGGGAGGTATCGTAGATAGTCCTTTATCTGCCGGAAAGCTTCATGGCATTCGTCCATCCGCTTAAAGGCCGTTTCTTTCTTTAAGATTTGAAAGAATGAGTTACATCTATCACCAAATTGTGAGATGAACCATCCCAGTGCGGTTAGCCTCTAGGCTAGGTTTTGAACATCCTTCTTATTCTAAAGATCAGATATCGTGAGGATGACCTCAATCTTATAGAGGTTGGCATCTATTCCCCCTTTAGAGACCTTGTAACCAAGAAATTTGCCAGCACTTATACCGAAGGTATACTTATTAGGATTCAATTTCATGTTATATTGATGTACCCTTTGGAAAGTTTTCTGAAGGTTATCAAGATGCTGGTTTATAGCATTGCTTTTTAAGAATCATGTCCGTTCACATAGACTTCCATATTTCTCCATATTTGATATATGAAAATACACTTCATCAATCTTTGATAGGTGGCTCCAGCATTTTTTAGGCCAAATGGCATTCACTGGTAGCAATAAACTGCCTCGCTTGTTATAAAAGCCATTTTTTCATCATTTTTTAGGTGCATTTGGTTTTGGTGGTAGCCACTGAAAGTATCTATAAAGAATATAACTTTGAATTTGGATTTGGCATTGACCAATTGATTTATGGATGACAAAGGATATGAATCTTTTAGGCAAGTGCCATTGAGATTGGTGTAATCGATGTACATTTGCCAGTCTCTATTTTTATTTTTTACCAACACCATGTTGGCAAGCAATTTAGGGTATCGTACTTCTCGAATGATTCTGGCTTTTAGTAGCTTTCCTACTTATTCCCTAATGAATTCTCATCTTTTGGGTGCCATATTGCATTTTTATGCTGTACTGGTCGAGTGGAGGGGTTCATTTGTAGGCTATGAGTAATGACTTCTGGGTCTATCCTAGGCATCTCGCTAATGGACTAAGCAAACACATCTATATTTGCATTAATAGACTGAATGAACATCTGTCTTACTTCAGATGAGAGGTATTTGACAATCTTGATCACCTTTCTAGGGGCTACCTCTACTAGCTCTAAATACTTAAGCATAGCCATGCCATCTTAGTTTTCCTGGAAGGCTTCTCTACGCCTTTTAGACTCTGTTGGTGCGGGGGCATTTTCTCGGGGCCTTTGTAAAGTCCTCAATGGGGTCACAAAGAGCACCGTTAACCTTCTAACGTTGGCTCGAATGTGAAACTGCACCTAGGCTGGTCGGCCAATAATGACATTATAGTGTGACGAGATGTCTAGGATAAGAAATTCTGTATCATGGGAGTCATAAGCAAGCTTCTTGTAATGATCTCTTCCTATTAACATTAGTGGAATCTTAATGGTCTCGACTGTGGGGGCCTCGTCCTTGCTTATCCCAAAAGTGGGCCCAGTTACAGGTAATAGAGAGGATTTCTTAACCTTTATCTTTTCCAATTACAATGAAATGACGTTGACATTGGCCCCCGTATCCAAGTAGACCCTTTTTACATTGAAGTTGTTGATGTATGCCCTAAAGACAAATGGGTCAAAATGCGGGACCACTACCTGGGATCGATCGGCTCTTGTTATGACCTAGGCAGGGTCAATTACTTCTAGCTGTGCAATTTCCCGTTCTTGTCTCTTTTGAGCCGTTGAAGCCTTTCTCTTGATGATTATGTGGGCCACCCCCCACTAAAGGTCCGAGATTCGGCAATCCTTTAGAGAACGAGAGCTCTCTGGCCTTCATATTCTATTATTGTTGCCTTCATCATCTCTTTTATGGGGCATGTCCTTTTGTCTCTAGCAAGGAGATATTAACCTAAACAAGTGCTCTTTCAGCTTGTCTTCCTGAATCATCTCTTTAAATAGTTTCTTTAGCTGTCGACACTATTTAATATTGTGTCTTTTGTCTTTATGGTATCTATAGTACTTTTTGATGTTCTTTTTGCCTTAGGAAGGCATTATTGGGGGCCACCGAGGGATCTGGTTCTTTTCCTTGAGGGCATAGAAGATGTTTGACCTTGTTTCTCTCAAGGGTAGGAAGACGAGCTCCTGTCATGGATTCCCTCTACCTCTCTTTCTAGATCCACCTTCCTTAGTTTTGGGTTGATTTTTAAGAACTGCTAGTCGATTGAATTCTTCCGCATGCATGTACTTTGTGGCTCGGTTGAGGAATTCTTTTATGTCCCGTATGGGGTTCTCATGTAGGTCCCAAGCTAGGTTTGAATTTCGCATTAATCCCTGGGTAATGGTTACCAAGTGTAGCTCTAGAGATAGCACATGCACTTGTACTGTCTCAGCATTGAATCTTCGGATGTAGTCCCTTAGGGACTCATCGCGACCTTATCAAATTTTTAGTAGATGAGCCACAGTCTTTGGAGTCGGTCGTCTTCCCAAGAAATGTCTTAGGAACACTTGGGAAAAGTCCCTAAATAAGGAGAAGCAACGCCCCTGGTTGGTCCCAAATCAGGTAGCGGCGATTGTTGTTAATGTAGAGCTTTATGATGGTATTGGAGGCCTTTTCAAGCCTCAGTGAAGTAACATACATCTATAGATGGTTTACTAGATTTGTAAAGCCATTGTATAAGTTAATTTTTACATGTGAAACCGCTTGGGAGCGAGGGTATTGATTATCTATTTTGTGAAAGGTTGGAGCCACAGGTACTTTATGTTGATGCCATGCTAAGGCATTTTTTTGGTCGTTCGGGGTCCCGCATGTGCTGCTCTATCTAGTTAGGTTTCTGTAAGATTGTACTAATGTCGCTAAGACTATTTGAACTGTCTAAGAATGGCTGTATATCATGGGTTTGTAACCTTGAAGGCTGGCCTTGTAAAGGGGCTAGATGAGGCCTCTACACTAGGGGACTTTCATCGATTTTTTTTAGCCTTAAGTAAGGCTCTCTGGATTTCCTGTTAGACAGTCACCTTCAACTTTTTAAATAAGGCATACTCTAGGGTCTAAAGTTGTTCATCATTCAGGGGTGTAAGGCCTTTACCCTTACGGGGGTCCCTTTGAAGCCCCGTGGGATTCTCTAAGTTATCCCCCTAGTGTGTTTCTTCACTTGCGGGCCTTATGGACCTCTTAGGGTGGTGGCTCTCCTGCTCAGTCTCCTGAAGGTCTTAGTTGTCCAATCGTGATCTTCACATGTTCATCATATTGGGTTCCCATAAATGGCACCAAATTGATGGGTAAAGTGACTGGGTAAGTTGGGTCCAAGAACTTGATGAATAGTAATTAGAGTCCTACGCGCAAAGACCATATCAAAGCTCCAGGATGTGCTCTTGGGGGAAACCCTTTGATGCTCAAGTTAGCTTTCTAAGGAGTAGCAGGGAGAAAGAGAAGAGAGCCCGAATGTCGTAACTCAGGACTGGTGAGGGGTTATATAGTTAAAGTATGCTCTGAGTAATTCCTCATTGGGATAATCCTGCAACTTATCTCATATTTTACGGGATACAATTTCCTTCTAAGAAGGAGTTCCCATAAGGTCTATTTGGGCATCCAGAAATGGCATAGTCTCAAGACTTCTAAATTTGGGCCTTTTGGGGCCGTTGCCTATCACTTATGTTACACTTGTTGTCTGTTATAGCTCTGTCGATTTAACTTGGACAAAAAACCTGATGCAGCTTCTAGTTAGCTTAAAAATTTGTTGGGAGTTGATAACTCTTCACCTTATAAACGTTGGGCACTTTTGCCCCATTGACCTTATATTTGTTATTTGATTGACCCATAAAAGAAAGAAAATTGTGTGCCAAATCACCTAACTTCTTATTTTTGCTAAAAAAAGTCCTAATGTTTCAATGGTTTTGGAAAGCACCGTGGAGTCATTGAGCTTAACTAGAGAGGAAGAAGGTTTATACTTGAACTTGGGGAAGTGTAAGAGAAGCGACATAACTCCCCAAACCCAATGATAAATCAAATTAATTTTCATTGTTGAACCCAGCATTGTACCTAGCATTATATGCCCTCGCGCCCAAAACTATATCCTTAATCAACAACTAGCCAAGTGTTCCCCCCAGCTTGTCTAGGAGATAGCAATGGATATGTGTAAACTAGTTGATTATGTGTTTGTGGCCCTAATTCCCAATTGAATCTTTCCTGTTGCACGCTTGGATTTTTGTACGCTTTTTTTCTTGCTTAGCTTTCTACAACTCAACACTGTTTAATCTTTTATTACTTTCTATTCCCCCAACTTTTTGTTTTCATTTTCATCCTTGAAAGCAGAATGTTATGGCCCTCAAGGCAGTGGACCTTTAATTGTCAAGTGAGACTTGTCAAACAAGTCAAAATCCCTAGTTTATTACCTCAATTAGTTTGAATAAGCAAGCTAAGCAAATGTTTAAAAGGGTAGATGGTTCATAGTTCAATTTGGCATCTAATTGTCACTAGGGGCAAAGTGGTCATTTTTGTATCTTGAGATGATAGGTTTGGAATTTAAGCTCATAAGTTATTCTTTTAGACCTAAGTGACAAGAAACCAAAGAATTGGACTAAATTGTCAAGTCCTATGGCATTATTTGAGCATGGGGTCTTTTTGGCCAAATTACAAAAGTTGACGGGCTAAAGTGAGAAGATGGCTATTTAAACCATTTTCAAGGATTTGACAGCTACTATTCATCATCTTAAAGCTCTAAACCCGTAGCTCTCCATTTCTTCTTCAATTCCATGGCCAAATTTCCATTTCTTCATCAATTTTTGGTGGAAATTGAAGCTCCAAGAGGTACCTATCCATGGGCAAGCTCGTTCTTGCAAGGATTATGAGTGGTGATCTTGGATTGGCATTTTTTGTGCTCATGAGCCATAGGTACGTGTTGAGCTTGTTGATTCCTTGATGTTCTTGGTTTCTTGAGTTTCCATGAGCTTGGGTCTAGCGTAATTGAGCTTATTCTGTGTCTAGTGTGTTGATTTTGCTTGGAACTATAGAAGCCTTAGTGGAACCCGTTTTGTTTGGTGTGGATGCTTAATGCTTGCTTGTTCTTCACAATTGAGGTAAAAGATTTAGTAATTATACTCATTTGATGCACATTTTAGTTGCTTGAATGTTGGTTTCAAGTAGTTTGAAAGATATGCATAGGTTATGGGAGAATTTGCTTGTGATGGACTAGTGGCAATCAAGCTCTTGGGTAGTGTAATAAAGCTTTTGATGCTCGGTTAGTTTAGTATGGTAATGGCCTATTATAATATTCCTAGAGTTCTGGAAATTGTGGAGGCTTGCCTTGGATGTTTGGGAGGTGTTTGATGCCCCAAAGTGTGTATGGACACAAGGTGTAAAAACAGGGCACATCTGGAACCCGAGCATTATAGTCATTAGCGATGCGTCGCCCAGACCCCTACAGCATTGACATGTTGTAGTATTTTTGGCATAACTTTTTGCTCGAATATTTGATTGAAGTGATTTAATATTCCACGCGAAGCTAAGAGGAAGAGCTACAATTCTATGCTATCAACAATGCCTAAATATACCTAGGTTATTTTTGAATTTATTTCCAAAGGAAGGGGCATAAGAGTGCTTAAGGGAACTTGGGGTAGAAAGTGTATAGTAGTGCCTTGGTACTTCCCATGGCTCCTTAAAGAAGTAGGTAGTTAATGAAGTCTTCTTGGGTGTAAAGAAAACATGATGGAAGTGAGGGCATTATGAAAAGGGAAAATGAGTTTGGTTGGATGACTAACATTGGTGAACTATTACGACTACAATATAATGCCATTAGTATGAGTGAAAGATGGAAGATAATTTGGAAGAAGTTTCAAGTACTACAATAGGGCCATTAGGAAGGTCAAGGGGGTTTAGCACCATTGGTGGTCTAGTTGAAGGCTTAAGACTTGGGACACCAATGGGAAACCCTAGTGTATATGTTGAGTCCATCCACAGCAAGTCTTACCATAATAGTGTGAACCAAGCAATGGTGGATAGTAGAGCACCATGGATGAAGGCTTAGTGCACTTGTGCCTAGCCAAGCCGTGACTTGAGGTAAAAGTGAAAGCTTAGTACATCCTTGGTAGGTTAAAGGGGTGAGGCTTAGTACCTTGGTGATCTAGGTGTGTTAACTAGCTTAAGACACCAAGAAGAAGCCTAGTGCACCTAGTTGGGTGGAGGCTTAGTACTATAATAGCCTAGACAAGCCTATGACTTGAGGCACTATGCGGGAGCCTAGTACACCTAGTGAATTTTTTGGAACTCAAGCAAGGAGTATCCACCATATTTACCTGTACAACAACAGAGGGAAAACTACTTAGTGAGCTTAGCTCATTAGGACTTCAGCAAGCCAAGGCTTGTTAGGAATGAATTAGTGGCTAGAACTCGCTAGGCACGGAGTGATGATCGTGGGAAGAATAAGATTAGGAGGAGCTCCAAGAGACTCAGATATATGCGTATATATTAGCCCTCAGATTGCCTTGGGCCCACAGTAGATTTCATATATTTTATATCTATGAGTGTCCTCAAGTTTTCGTTACAGGTTTTAACGTTTCTTTCCAGGTACTCAAATCCTTTACTGGGAAAATTCAGATTCTCACCCCTTTAGTGTTGTTGTGTAGATTTCATCTGTTTAGAGTTGATGACCATAGGGGGTTGCCGAGCTAGGGTTTTACATGCAGGTAAACCACCTAGTGAATCGTTATCGATTCTAGTTTTACTAGTTAAGCTATTTGTGCTAACTATAGTTGTTTTGTAGCCTTGTAGAGGCTAGTGGCACAAGGATGGACATAGTCAACCATGGATCTCAGTAGTAGTCTTTCAGTATACGTATGTATGCTAATTTGGCCTCTAATGTCTCCGGGTCAAGTAGTATTTCAGTTGCTTTTAGGCTTATGCATAGTCTTTACTTATGTAATGATGCACATCCACAGTTATTACTTGTAGTAAACACACTTACCTTTTATGCTTTGACTTGTGTTTTAGCTATATTTTATAAATGTTGGCAATGTTTTTTATTCATTTTCTTAAAGTGAAATTTAAGTCAAAGCAAGTGCATGCATAATGCATATTAGGTTAATAACTAGACATATAAAATGTTTTAAAATGGGACAAGTAATTAACTAGTCAACTACAATTAGCGTGGGACTCTGGTTCCATAGTCTTCCTGGGAGGGCCCCATTCGAGGTAGGTGACGTTACATAAAAGCTCGATGACAATGGCAATAAATAAAGTAAGATATGATCTTTGTTTGAATGCAACCATTCCTACCAGTAAAAGCAAAATCCAATATCAACCTACCTAACAATTTTTAATTTTTTCTTGATCCCCCTTAAAATTCAAAATTTCAAGTACAGTTTCTACCAAATATTTAGATAAATGTTTCAATATTGAGGGCAATAATGTCAAAACATGTTTCTTGCAAACAAATTGTTGGGATGGGTGGACATGTTACTGTTGCTCTATAATCCTGACCACTTACTTTGGAGCTTCCATCTTTTCAGGTGCCCTACTCCACCGTTTTGAGGACTAATTTAAGGCTCCTGTGCCGGGTCAGTATTTGGAGGATGATGCTCTGGGAACCAAGGAGTCAATTTGAAAAAGTGATAACAACAACCATTACTAGAAGGCTTGCATTTAGTAGTATGCAAGGGTGAATTTGCGTTTCAATCTTGTGTTTATATGTTATTAATAAGCCAACAAGAGCCCAAGCTTGCTGTTATCACTTCTGTTACTAATGGCCAACAATAGCCCAAGATAGACCTACTTCAATTGTATCAATTTGCCATCCTCGGAGGAGTTGAGGAGCTTTTTGACTAGGATGTTGACTTCACCGATGTCTTTATCATGGAGGGCTTGCATTTAATAAGTTTGTGTTTTATTCTTGTTAAGTGCTATAAGTTATGTACATGATTTAGCGATTAATATTTTAAATTTTTACAATCATGTTATTGAACCGTTGGAAATCTAATGAGGAAATCTAATGAAATTAATGTCGAGTGATCGAGTTAACAAATTAAATAGGTTAAGTGTCCCATATTTTATAATTGAGGGACTAAATTTCACCATGCTAACATTCAGGCATGAAAATGTTTGAGCCAACATAATTTGAGTAACCAAAAGTCAAAAGTGATTGGCAAAAATAATGAATAAACCACTAAGATTTTGGACTCAGCTCTCGAATCGACCACTAATTTTTTTTTTGGCCGAATAACTACTAATGTTATTCAAATAAGCCAATTTACCCACTCAACTCTTGCAATATTACAAAACTCCATCATTAACTTTTAAAATTAACAAAATACCTCCACTTGGTTTAAAACAATTTAAATAGGCTACCTTTATCATTTACAAAATTTTATAACCATCTTCCATAATTACATTTTTTGGGTACAGTCTATTCATTGCTACTTCTAGCTCATTCAAAGTGAACCATATTCGTAGCCCAAGATGGGATGCCTCTGGCCCTATACTGCCACTTTCAAAGAATGTCTCGCTCATATCAGTACTTAATGCAAGATTATGATACAATATGAGGCAAAGTAAGAGGAGGAAAGAGGAAGAACATTGTAGCCACTATCAGGAAATTCAGAAGGATCTCAATTACTACTCATAAATGGAGTTCAAAGATCGATGTCGGCTTCAAGAAGATGATTTAAATGTCAAATTAATAAACTTTATAGGCGCTAGGAGTAGAAGTATAAAATGTAGGGACTAAACTTAGTATTTTATACTAAGATTCAGTTACACTTAATGGAAAAAGTTACAAGAGTGGCCGATTCGAGCCAACTCAGAAACATTAATGGTTTATTTGGCCTAAAAAAACCTTAGTGGGTGAATCAGGCCAGCACAAAAACGTTAGTGGTTTATTCGTCATTTTACCAAAGGGATTTAAACCAAAAGTGACTTGTGGTGGTCAAGAATTGACTTGATCGACCTGAGTCTTGCGGATGGGTTTGGGTTTGGGTCGGCGATGCGGAAATTTAGCTCAAGAGGTCCGACGCCGGCGGCGGCCCCCTTCTGATTCTCAACCCAGGAGAAGTAATTGTACGTATGATATGGGGAAGTGGAAGCGCTTCGTCATTCCTGTGCTGGCTTCCACTTTTCTCTTTCTCTTTCCCTGTGTTTGCCCCGCCTCTCCTCTCCTTGGCGTCCATCCACTAGGTCAGCCGCCTCTGACCCTGACCCTGTCCTTCCTGCTGAGCAGGGGATTGTAGAACTAGCAACTCATCCGGTATTGCTTTGTTTCTCTTGGCAGATACCGCCTACTTCTCGGCGGACGTGATCGGATGCAAGGACGGATCCAAAGCGTTCACGAGAGACCGTCTCAACGACAACTTCTGCGACTGTTTCGACGGCACCGACGAACCTGGTCTCCCTGCTTTTCCTCCCCCACCTTTTTAACTTGTAGGAAGCATCTTATCCCTTCGCATTGGTTTAAGGCTGGAACTGCCATTATGAACTCTTGTTTGCAGGTACCTCAGCCTGCCCTGCTGCCAAATTTTACTGCAGCAATGCTGGAAGTGCACCGCAATTCATCTATTCTTCTCATGTCAATGATCACTTCTGTGGTGAGTTTTGTGGCTACGGCTTATTTATTTCTTCCCGTCCAACTTATGAATAGCTGCCGCCTAAGATTTTAAGGATGATTTAGGATATCAACTATCAAATATGGAACTTGCTGCTTCCCACTGATTTGGCTTGAAAACGATACTTTATTTCACAGATGCACAGAGAAAAAAGGGAATATTCTCTAGTCTATTAGATTGTTGAATAATCGATGCAATTATTCCCTCCATGCCATTTGGATGACCCTTGAAAATTCTCAAGCTTTAAGCAATGGTTTGTCATTATGCATCTTGTCTAATTTATCTATACAAAAGTTGTAGCAGAAGTACAAGACTCATAAAACAAAGGGGTATTATTACCTAGAAGATGGTACTATTCTTAGTTAAATGGTCATTTCGACATCACCAACAGAAAACTGGTTCACATAAATTAGGAGAGAGGAAGTGTTTAGTCTTCTGAATGTACAATGTCCATATTTAGGAATTTTCTCCTCATCTCATTGAAGTGAGCGCCTAGTTTTAGTGCTTTATGCTTGGCACCTTGGTGCCCTTTGTTCTTGGTTGTGTCCTGGATTTTAAAGAAAACTTTTTATCTTCTTTTCTGTTCGTTTCTCGGTCAAGGTTTCAGCTTTCAATTCATCACCTTTCAGATTGCTGTGATGGAAGCGATGAGTATGATAGTGGTGTTAGGTGTCCCAACACATGCATTATGGGTGGGAGTGTAAGGCACAATGTTGAATCACATAAATCTACAGGCAGCAAGCAACACCAAAATGATGTGAAAGAAAGAAGTAGTAGTGTTACTTTGCAAGACTTGATGCAGAAGCTTGAAGGTATAGCAATTTATGATGAAGATCAAGTTAAGTCAAATTTAATTCCTGAGACTAAATTGGGTTGCTAATTCTAGGTTTGAAGATGCTAGCAGTACTAGAAGGGCTTCTAGTGTGCTTTTTGGTGGTTCTGTGGATATGCCATAGACATCCCAGGTCGAGAAGAAGACGTGCTCGTTGAAAAAAATGTCTGTTGTTTAACAGTGTTTCTATATGTCATTTCTAGTTCCTTCATGTTTGGCTTCAATATTCGCCTCTGCTTCATTATAATCCTTCCACTGGCCACTGCTGCAAGAGTATTTAAGTACAATCTGGCTTAAAATTCTTCTGGTCCAAGCTGGTTGATGTGGAAGGTCTACATTCTGCTTTTTCTTCTTCTTGTTCAGAATCTAGCTGTCTAGTTCTCAAGCTGACAGGATATAGAATTGATTTTAGTGGTTCCTCTCATAAATAAAATGGTTATGGTTGTTGAATTCTGCAAGCAGGGAATGATTAATACTCAAATGCTTGTTCCTTTAAAAGTTTTAAATGTGAAATTATGTAACGTTGATTTTGATAGAATTACCAGCAATGAAGATCTTGTCAAAGTGTCATCTTATTACTGAAGCTGGGAATACTTTGGCATGCCTGGTATCATAATACCATCTTATTTCTAGTTTGATTTCTTTTTGCCCTCACAATTTGGAAGCTTGTGGTGAAGTGGTGTAATCCTTTATAGTGGAGTTGAGGGATGTTAACAGGCTTTATATTCTGGAAGTCTCTCCATTAATTGGCAATTGGTTTTGATTTTCGTGTTTTGGCAGGGTATTAGTTTTCTTTTCCCCATTTTCTATTATTAGTCCCATTGCCCTTAGCATGGTCCACATGACAGGCTTGTTCTTAGTTGTATTGTTTATGCCAGCATGTAAAAGAGTCTGTTAGAGTAGTCTAGTAAGTCCTCGCCATTCATGTTTAAATTGGTTTTGTGCTGAAATCTTTAACTGCCAAAAACTGGACACTTGACTGCAACCACTAGAATTGTTTGAATAATTTACTTCCTATCTAAATGCACATGAACGCAAGGCCTTTCTAAGACAGTTTTCTTTTCTTCAGTTCATTTTAGTTATTATTTTATTTGCGGTGAGTTGGCAAATAATTTAGATAGGAACTCATTCTGGCTGATGGTAGGCAGTGGATTCTTGTGATACACATATTGTTCATTACAATATACAGGTAATTTCGAATAACCAGCTTTCCAATATTTGCTCCCCAATAATGTTGAAATTTCAATCATTTTCACTGTTTTAATAACTGAAAGTATTGTAGCTAATAGATTTGATTCTTGAAGTATCAGAATATTGATGATATAATTATGTCTGCTTATGATAAAAGAAAACAATTAATAAAGAACTGTTGGTGCTCATATCAAGCTCTTGATGATGTGCCAAATTAGGGCATAATAATTCGCACAGTTCAATATCTGGGAGGTCAGGCTTTCAGGCTCTGCCATAAAACAGTATGAATTTGTGGTACGAGTTGTGCGTATATAGTTTATATTCTCCTTCCCTTGAATATACAACAGATTCTATTATCTGAGTCTTATTTTCTTTTGCTTTAATACATTTTTCTTCTATGCTTCATTTCATTATAAAGTCCTTCAGTTTTCATTTTAATTTTAAATTTAAATCTGTCGCATGGATGATTTTACACTAACAATAACCAATTATGATTCAGCAGGCAGCGGATTGCCTTCTAAAGCTGTTCATCTCTTGATGGGGTAGCTTGCATCCATGGCAATGCCACATTTACCTCTTTTGTCACTGGTACCACGCTGAATCCTTATATAACCAGATTCACCCCATTCACTTCCCCATGAATTCTTGATGAGCCAATGCTTTTCATCACCATCTTTTCCATATCCAATGGCCGTGACTCCATGATTGAGACTGTATCCACAATAACCTGTGAATACACCGTCAGAGTACAGCTGAAATTCGTATCCACCAGCATCTATTGCGACAGATACTGGTTGATTGGCAACTGCAGCTTGTAGCATTATCTCATTATTTGCAGCAACTTCCTTATATCCACTTATTCTCACGCTACTGTTATTAGCTTTTTCTTTGTCACAGGTGCCATCCTTTCCGGTATATGTATACTCATCCTCAGTTGTGAGGCCGCCATTCTTGTGGATGAACTCAAAAGCTCTTTCCATGAATCCACCATTGCAACCTTCGTTGCCATCATTGACATCACAGTCAACGAGCTCCTGTTCTGATAGTGATACCAACTTTCCTGTTTTAATTTGGCTGATTCCTTCTACGGCAGCTACTGCAGAGAATGCCCAACAACTTCCTGCACAAAATGGTAAGTACTGTTGCTTCTTGAAATTTTTCAACTTTTTTGTATGAAGGTAGCACTACAAGTTTTTAAGAGGAACATTAATAATGGAATTTGGATACAATAAAAACTAGATATGTAGAAGTAATACTGAACAGATTTTCATGTTGTCTTCCTGTTCATTTTGGATGATTCATTCTTTCTAGTTTACCTCCTGTGATTGAGAACATACATAGTTCAACATGTGCTATGCCATGACGGGTATTGCATTAATTGTGGATCAGAATAAATGCAATTAGGTTTTTATGAAAAGACTGCTCTTCAAAACAAAATTTCCTGCCGTATAAAAATTTAGCTGTCACTAATATTATTTCTAAATATGTGTTTTAACAAATCAAATTCATTAAATGAAGATATTCATACCACATTTGCCTTGATTCTTTACTGGAGTTACGGCTCCTTTCTTCCTCCAGTCTATGGCTGCTGGTGAATTGTCATGTTGGTGAAACAGGAAGCTTGTCTTTTCTGTCTCCCTCTGATATTGCAATGTACGGAAACCCAAATAAGTGGCTCTGAATTCTATATTTGTCAAGTCTGCAAATTTGTTGTCGGTCAGCTTGAAAGATAAGTTCTGGGAATTAATGTAGTCAATGAACTGAACATTTGATTGGTAGATTCCGAAGCGCTGTTCCCATTCATCTCTGTCCCGGTATTTGCGTCCATATCGTTCCAGCCATTTTTCGTATCGTTTCATCATGTCTGATAAATCATATTCTTGTGGCTGTTTAAGCTGGGAGTGTGCTGCTGAGGACAGCCATAATAAGCATAAAACTGAAATGCAAAAGCCTAGATTGGTCAGCTTAATCGACATTTTGAGGCTTTATGAGGATGTGGATGTAGAAGAGAAGGTAATGACATGGGTATTTATAGGGAGTGTTTTGTATTTATGTTGGACACGCATTTGGTTTTCTTCAAGCGGAGTTGTTGATGCTTTCGCTAAGGGTGTTATAGCTTTGTTATCTGGGTTGATTGTCATGTGTTCTGCACCTGAGAATCTTAGTGGGGTGATAAGAAAGCTGTGTGGTGGGATAGAGAGTTAGGGGATGCATAACTCATGAGAGGCATATCATAGTCGTATGTCGAAATTGAGGCACGATTATTTGATGATGTTTAAACCTGTGGGGCAATAAGCAAGTATTGATCAAGGGTCAGAAATATATGCAGGCAGGGGGCGGCCCTAGTGTTTGGAAGTGTAGATTGAGGTGGCCTGAGGTTGTTGCTTGCTGTAGTCATGCTACAGTTATGAGGTAAAGACAAGTCCAACACGGTGGGAGTGCTTTTTGGTAATGGTAGTTTGATTTGGGCTCATATCATGTGCCTACCGTTTTTTTGTTGGTCTCTGAAGCATGTAGGTTTTGGTACAATAAATTCCTTGGGCTTCCATGGCCATGGTTGCGTAGCAGAGCCAATTTGCTTTCATTTCGCGCGCTCGCCTCGGCTTTACAATATCTATGGTCTGATCCCTTAACCACCCTCGTAGTGGTGGCACTATTGGCATTAATTAGTAACTTGGGGGGGGGGGGGGGGGGGGGGGGGGGGGGGGCGTGGTTGGCACTCATGCTGTGCAGCGGGTGCCAAGGTGTAACCTGATGACTAAGGTATTAGGCGCGAACATGTAACTTGATGACTAAGTAAGATATTTGATGACTGGATTCGGTTTATAATGTTAAAAATGACTAAGATATTTATTGGACATCTTTGTATTTTGCTAAAAACAAAGGAGAATTGAGTATTACTTTGGCTATTATACTGCCTTTCTTTTAACTTTTACTTTACCTAGTTAGTTTTTGTCTTTTTTTTTTTTTGTTTTTTTTCTTTACTTAATTATGCCAACATAAAAAATAAAAAAAGAAAGAGAAAAGTTGGGTAATATTTACATGCATAGAGGTAACCGAATAAAGAGAGCTGTGGTCTTTTTCTTCCTACACAGTTTAAAATACCGAGCGACCACAATATGAACCACTCAATTCCATGTATTTAATTATTATCTGTTTGACAATATTATTCTCTTACATCTGTTCTATTTTGATTGATTTTACACATAGTTAATCTGGTGCAATCGATTATAATTGCCACTAATTAAAGTTTGCTCAATATGTTGGATGTAATAGATAATGGTGAGTTTTATTCATTTGGAAACTTTTGTACATGTAATTCAGTACAGAGTTTTTTTATTTCTAATTGAATAAAAAAGTATCTAATAAATGATAATATGAAATTTCATTTTCCATGGATATGGAAATGGGGTTATTGTCCCATACAATTACAATTTCTTGTAAACATACAATAGATATTTGGCAAACCAATAGCCTAACTACAATGTTAGCTAAGTTAATAACAGAAAAACACATGTCAGCGAAATGAAATAATTAATGTAATAATAATAATTATAATATAATCTCTATGACGTTGAAAACAAATAGGAAAACGATCGATAGGAAGAAGAGAAACAACAAACCTTTGATCAGAAGGACTTATTCCGGCCAATGCTCTACCACTACAAATAAGCAACAATATAATCGGAAACAAATATTTACCTACTTAAAAAATAGGAACATAGAATTGTCCTTGTCAAGAATTCTGCCCATAGCTGCAAGGAGCAGGATTGTTAGTGTTACTGCTCATTAAAGAAACAGCCAACAACCTACACAAGAAGTTGATGTTTTTTTACTGAGAATTAGATTTTTTTCCTGTGCTTATTTAAAGTTCTTAAATAATCATGATGGTTACAAAACTGCTAATTGCATCGATTTTTTTTCTATTGTGTTTCACTTCCTAAAAGATAAAAATAAAATCTCCTGAGTATCGGATAAGAAAATTGAATATTAAATTCTTATAAAAATATATTAAATAATTACTTACACAAATTAAGGTTAAGTTTGTTTCTAGATTATTAATAATGTGTTAATTTTTTTAATTTCTATACATAATAATCATTTATGTAAATTATATATTTATTGAAGCATTATATCTTAAAAATCACAAATAGTATTTTAAAATATATATTTTATAAGTACCATATTTTTATTAGTTAATTTTCTTAGGATTTGTCAGTTAACAAATTGATAAAAATTGATTCTCTACAGTAGCATTATTCAATTGATTTATTAAGCATATAAAGTACTCCCTCCGACTTTTTGGTTTTGGCCCCTATGCAATGTCAATGATTAAGTTGACATTTTAAATTTTAGTGACTTAATTCAAATTTTTTATTGAAATTTTAAAATCATTTTGTAAATTTTTGAGAAATATAAGAAATGAAATGAAGGTCTTTTCAATTTCAAAAGTACAAGCCAAATCATACTTTTTTAAAAAATTAAGGACTATATTGCAGTTTCAATGTGAAAGTTGAAATAAGGACAATATTCATGAAAAACTTGATAGAGTTTTTGTTAACATTGACTGGCGTATCATGTTCCCTGAAGCCTGGTTAAACACTCTCCCTAGGACTCACTCTGATCACCACCCCATGCTTTTTCACTTCTCCAAACTCATTCCTAGAGAGTGTCCTAGGCCGTTTAGATTTGAAATTGCTTGGATGTGCCATCCTGATTTCAGGAATCTTGTTAACTCTTGCTGGTCTCCAATCAATGATACTGTTAGTAACTTGCTTTCCTTTAGAACATGTGTTATATATTGGAATAAGAATATCTTTGAAAACATTTTGTGTAAAAAAAGAGTGATTTTGGCTAGACTAAAGGGAATTCAATTAGCTGTTCCTAACGCTTTTCTCCATGATCTTGAGTCTTCCCTTGCTAAGGAGTTTAATGAGATTCTTTTACGTGAAGAAGATCTTTGGAAGCTTAAGCCCTGTATTCATTGGCTTACTGAGGGAGATAGAAACACTAAATTCTTTCTTGTTTATACTTTTAATAGAAGGAAAAGAAATCAGATCAGTGGTTTAAAAGATAACGTTGGTAACTGGCTGGTTGATTTCAAGGATATTAGTGACCACATAGCCAAGCATTTTGATATGCCGAGCCCTATTAAGAATCTGATTCTGCATTGCTTAACTTTTACCGACTTTTCCATCCTCATTAATGGCTCTGTTACTGATATGTTTAACCCTTCAATAGGCCTTAGACAAGGTGATCCCCTCTCCCCTTATATCTCTATTTTTTGCAATGAAATGCTGTCTAGAATGATAAGTTTTCAGTAAGAAAGAGGTAAGTGGAATGGTTTTAAAATGGGAAAAATGGTATTGAGTTTACACACCTTTTTTTTGTTGATGATTTACATTTTTTTGCTGAGGCCTCCCCGAAAGATTATGACTCCTTGCTCTATGCTATTCAGATGTTCTGCTCCTTATCTGGTCAAACCATAAACTTTGAGAAGTCTAGAATTCTTTTCAGTAAAAATACTTCCCTTGAGACTAGAAAGGCTTGCACTAATTGTCTCAATGCTAAAGATACTGAGAGTCTTGGTAAGTACTTAGGTTTTCCTTTGTCTCACAGGAAATGGAAACATGCTGATTGCCAATTCACTCTTGAAAAAATGAATAGAAAATTGGCTGGTTGGAAGACTAATTGCATTGTATTTGCTGGTAGGGCTGTCTTTACTCAGTCCACCCTTGCTACGATGCATAGTTACTACCTTCAGACCACCATTCTTCCTGTTAAGACTCTGAATAACATGGATAAATTATGCAGAGATTTCTTGTGGGGGTATACTAATGAAAAGCGTAAAATTCGTGCTATTAAATGGAGTGTTGTCACTAGACCTAAAAAGCAAGGAGGCATGGGGGATAAGACAAGCAGGTGTTCTCAATAAAGCTCATATGTTGAAACTTTCTTGGAATATCAACACTGCTAAAAATAAACTTTTACATAATTTATTTACTGACCAATACAGAAAGATCAAGAACACTAAATCCGTCTCCCCTACTTGGAAAGCTGTTATACAGAACATTCAATCAAATCACGGCTCCAAGAGGCTTGTTGTCAGTGGCTCCAATAATTTATGGTGGTTTGATAACTGGTTGGGCAGTGGCTCTATGAGAAGTCAAGTTCATGGTCCTCTTAAACTTGATGAAATGCTTTTCACTATTAAAGATATGGTTACTGATGGTTCTTGGAGGCTTGATAAAATTTATCTGAATTTGCCTAACTCCTTGATTAAACAAATTGTCTCAGTTCCTCTATCTCTGTATGATGATTTAGCTGACAAAGATATCTGGCAATTCACTAAGGATGACATGCCCTCCTTGAAGTTTGCTTAACATTTTATCAATTCTTTGAGTAGGAGTGTTGTCATTGAGAATTGGAATTGGGTCTGGCATATTCCCACTGTTCCTAAAATCAGACATTTTATCTAGCTTGCTCTGCATTGTAAGATTCTTACTAAGGTTCATCTGTTTCATAGGGGTTTGTAGGTTGACAAAACTTGTAAGAGATGTGGTACTAATGAGGAAGATGTGATGCATCTCTTATTTACTTGCCTTGTTAGCATTAAAATCTTTGATCACTTTGGTATTTCTTGGGATAATTCTTTAGATATCGTTTCTTTGATTGAGGAAGGCTGCCAAAACAAGGCTATATCCTCTGTTAATGGGATTCCCTACAATGTGTTTATTTCTTACTGTTTTTGGGAAATTTGGTGTGCCCGTAATAAAATTGTTTTTGAGGGCCTGGCTTTCTCAACTGATTACATAGTTCATAGTATCGCTCAAAAGGTGTTTGAGTTCTTTACTGTTAGCTTTGCAAGTATAGTTAAACCCATGATTATTTCAAGTATCCATGTTAGTTGGACTCCTCCCCCCTTGAACATTTATAAGCTTAACACAGAAGGATATTCTATTCAGGCAGAAGGTAAAACTGGGGCAGGAGGTATATTTAGAAATGATAAGGGTGAGTTTGTCTTAGCTTTTGCCAGGAATGTTGGCACTGCAGATAGCTTGACTGTCGAGCTCTGGGCCCTCAGAGAAAAGCTTTTAATTGCCATTCAACGCAATCTTCTTCCTCTTATCATTAAGATGGATTTAATGACATCTATTCACCTATTGAATTCATCTCAATGCACTCCCATTTCACTAAAAATGCCACCTTATCTTTGACTACAAATGTCTAAAGGACTCAAACCTAGGGATTCAGATTTAGCACACATATAGAGAAGGAAATGTGGTAGTGGACTTGCTTGCAAGACAAGGTTTTGACCTTGAAGCTCAAGGAACTTGTATCTACTTAGTTTGTCCTAGTTTTATTTGAAATTCGTTGCTGGTAGACCGTTTGGGAGTCTCTTTCCCTCGATGTATTTGGACCTTAGTTTCTAGGAATTCTGATCCACCTTAAGTGGATTTGATTGCGGGCAGGCAGCACCACTAATTTGTTTACTAGATAATGCTAATCTGTAGTAGTATATGAGGTTATTTTTGACCTGTACCTTGTAGCTGGTATTTTTTGATAAATTTATCATTAAAATAAATATCAATAATAAAAAGTTTGGGGACTAATAGAACAAATAGAAAGAATCTAGTTAAGTAGTTATTAAGTTTAGGGATCAAAATGCAATGTAGGTTGAACTTAATGGCTAACATGGGAAAGGATGAAATTTCAGGGACTCAAAATGTGTTTTAACCACATTAAAAAGTGAAATAGGGTGAAACTGGAAAAATTGCAACATAGACCCTCAAGATGCAATCACCTTATGAAAAGGGGATTAAACTTAAAGAGTCAATCACATTCACGAAAAAGGAAAAAAAAAAATGACACTGTTCATGAACATTATATACGCTCTCTACACTGTTCATGAACAATGAATGTGTGTTGATATTTAGAAATATAATGTAATATGTTGTGGGAAAAAAAATAAAGGGCATAAAACAGAAGAAATGAAATCTTAAGGGACTTGAAAGGTAGAGGTGGAACCATTTAGCCCGAACCCAAAACTCGACCCAATTTTTCTGGTTAGGGTTAGGTTAGAGAGGTGAATTAAGGAGATTCGGGTCAACCTGAAATTGACCTGTTTTGAAAAGTAAAAAAATGGGTTGGTCAGGGTTAAACTTGAATCCACTCGAACAGATTCCAATGTTAAGGTTAGCTGCTCCCCCTAGGAACTTTTCCTTGTTTCCCAGCCCAGCCTACTAAGTTTATAGTTACCATTCCTACCTACCTATGCTTAACCCTAAGCCAAATGCTAAGAATTTCCTAGCTGCTGCTCACGGCTCACCTGCTCTACTGTAACTGGTCTCTTGCTTGTCTCTGTCTCGTTTGGTTTATTGGCGTCGCGTCTCATTCCCGCTGCTTCATCATTCGTTCATCCTTAGCCTACTGTAGCTTTGCCCTTCCTTCACCTTTGTCTTGATTAATCGTCTCACTGCCGCTAGCACCACACGTCAGACCATCGATTCAAACACCTCCGTCTTGATTGATTGTCTCCTTGTTCACCCGCCCTCCCTCCTTGTCGTGCCGTGCTCTTTGCTGTGGCTTCATTGCTTCAAATTGTCATCAAATCAACACGAAGATGGTGGAGGAGAAGAGAATGGAGGGGATCAGAGATGAAGAGTCAGAGGAAATGGTGGCCAGTAGTGGGTTGTCGGGTAAACCCAACCCTAACCCTATATTTTCGGGTTAGGGTCCGCTAAGATCAAGACAATGAATAGGATCGGGTCGGGTTAATTTTTTTTTTATATAGAAATTGCTTGAAATTTTTGGATTCCAATCATAAACCTAAAATTTACATCTCTATTGAAAGGGCATTTGACCATTACTTTAAAAATGCAAAAAAAAAAAAGAAAGAAAGAAAGAAAGAAGCAAAACACTAAATGACAAAAATTATTGTTCATTAAACAGTAAAATTTATTCCATATTTAGTAATTTAAGGTACAAAATGATCCACTCATCGTGGCGGCCACATAATACAGTGAGGTGTAATTAAGGAGCACATTCATATTGATTCAGTGCTTATATTGACATTTAGAACCAATGTTGGAGGTACCATACATAACATAAGAGAGATGGAAAATGAAGGGAATCATAGTAGTTGCATGGGCAACTAATTTGTTAGGCAATTTACATAATATTCAATATGCATAGTTTATTTAGATATTTGATATGAATAGTTTGACTGCATATATGAAAGGTACATGATTATAACATAAACTTGTGAAAAGAATAAATTAATTTGTGAAAAGAATCAAATATAAGAAGGAATCAATTATTAATAATAAAAAATATGATCAAAATAAAAAATTGTGTTTAATTTATGTTAACCAATTAATGGTTTAACCATTAAAGCAGTAAAGATAAAAAGAAAAGAAAAGAAAAGAAATAAATTGACTAATGTAGGATCAACCAAAATAAAAAAAATGGATGAATTATAGTGACTAAAGTTTTGTTTGAGAAAATAATAATGAAAAAAATAAAAAAAATAGTTTAGCGACCAATAGAGAAAACATAAAAATTTTAGGTATTAGCGGTTTAACAATTGACCTAATAAAATTTTACAAAAAAAACTCTATTTTATTGAAAAACAAACAAACCATGGTAACTAATGTTTTACTTAAGAAAGTAATGCATTATAAAAAAATATAAAATTATGTTTAATTTATGTTAATCCATGAATGGTTTAATCATTAATGTAGTAAAGGTTAAAAAAAAAAAGAAATAAATTGACTAAAGTGGAATCAACCGAATTATACAAAAAATGGACAAATCATAGTGGTAAAAGTTTTGTTTGATAAAACAATAATAAAGAAAAACAAAAAAAATAATTTGAGGACCAAAAGAGAAAATTTAAAAATTTTAAGTATTAAGAGTTTAGCAACTGACTTAATAAAAGTTAAGAAAAAAACTCTATTTCACTGAAAAACAAATAACCATGGTGACTAATATTTTACTTTAGAAAACAATATATCATAAAAAAAAAGAATCAAGAGATCAAACAAAAACACTATAATTAAGTAGTTATTAAGTTTAGGGACCAAAACAAAAAAATGATGAAACTCAGTGTTTAAGATGGGAAATGAAAACAATACAGGAACTGGAAATATGTTTCGCTAAAAAGAAATATGAAACAAAATGACAGTGGATCAGTAGCGAGACAGACCCTTAAGAAAGCTGCTGTCTTTCAAAAATTTGATCAAGCTTCCAGAATATGCAATCGCATCAAACAAAAAGAAAAGAGGGAGTGGGGGGGGAATAAAAATGAAGCTCAGTAGGTGTGTGAGTGCCAGAACCCAAAGGGACTAAATAATAAAAATACTGTAGTTTACTAATCCAAAAATAATAGCAGCCTCACACCTTTTAGAATATTGTAATAATATGTGGATTTAATCCCATTACTAATTGAGAGGTAAAACAATTTTGTGCAGCCTAAAGTAGGTTCTCACGTTTCCGTACGTTGATTTTGGCATACAAGAAATACAGTGTGTGGATGAAAATACAAGTTGTACGTATTTGCGTATTGGATCAGTTTGTACAGCACAATGGGAGATATTGAGTCACTGGGTAGCTATGGAAGTTGGTTGAATTCCGAACATCTCATAGAAGTGGAGCAATGCTTGTGGTGGTGGTGGTGGTTGTTATTCGCAGTTCACAGATGGAAAAATCTTCTCTTGATGACGTTGATTGAAAAAGCAAAGACGCGGAAGAGGTACCCTGGAAATAGGACGGTGTATAAGAATAGGGGAGGAGAGGACTGGAGTTGTTAGGAAATTGGTGATGTGAGAATGGGTTGGCTAAAATTAAACAGAGAGGGTTTAGGTTTAGGATGGAATATGGATGGATGATAAGATTAGCGCTGCCTACCTGAGTTGAAGATGAGAGAAGTGAAATGAAGGAGGAGAGAGAGGGCGAGTTTGCAGCAAAACCGGTGATTGCTATTCCTTTTCTAAAACAAACAAACAGACCGACCGAGCAGAGGCAGGCATTGCACTTGCATCAACCTCAGGCTCAGCCTTCCCTGCATTCACCATTCCTTCCTCATCTTTCAGTAGCAGGCCCGGGCCACACCTAATTCAACCTTGCACTGGATGTCTTTATATTAATGGATAGATGGCGCATTTGCCTCCCAAGATCCCCCGTTGTAACTCCAATAGCAACAGCAACTGGCCCCCCTCCCCCTCCCCCTCCCCCAACCCCTCTTGGGTGGACGAATTCCTCGACTTCGCCTCCGCCCGACGCGGCTCCCACCGCCGCTCCATCAGCGACTCCATCGCCTTCCTGGAGCAGTCCCCCGATGATGGATTCGAGGACGACCACTTCATCTCCATGTTTGCCGAGCCGACTGCGATCGAGCAAACAGGCAGGAACGAGGAGGTGGAAAGCGACTGCCTCTGCCAGTGGCAGCTGCAGGGAGATTCCTCCTCAGACCAAAAAGTGGATGTGGATCCGAAGAGAGTGAAGAGGATACTGGCCAACAGACAGTCAGCGCAGAGATCGCGGGTGAGGAAGCTGCAATACATATCGGAGCTGGAACGCAGCGTCACGTCCTTACAGGTGAGGTGGTGTGGTACCTAACCTAACCTTAGCCTTAGCCTTTCCTCGAT
Organism: Aquilaria sinensis; assembly: GCA_005392925.1. Classification (NCBI taxonomy): domain Eukaryota; kingdom Viridiplantae; phylum Streptophyta; class Magnoliopsida; order Malvales; family Thymelaeaceae; genus Aquilaria; species Aquilaria sinensis. The sequence continues at coordinate 250,446 of SMDT01002927.1, forward strand.
TCATTTTTTCTATTAAATTTAAATCTGAATGATTTAAAAGGCGCAAGTGTCGGTGCTGTCGCCGCGTGTGGCGTTCCTGGACCATCAACGGCTGCTGCTGAACGTGGACAACAGTGCCCTGAAGCAAAGAATCGCGGCGCTGGCGCAGGACAGGATCTTCAGAGACGGTAATTAAGTGAAATTAAATACTACTACTAGTATAAGAATCAATCGTCCAGTCGAACAAGAAAAATACTACTACTCCGTACCGCACCGCACGAATTAAACGAGTAGGTGCCATTGGCAGCTCGTGAAGGAGCGCTGAGAAGAGAAATAGAGAGACTGCGGCGGGTGTACGAGGTGAAGGACCAGTCGAAGAATATGAACACAGAAAGGACGTCCGCAGGGGTTGGTGTGGCAGAGCAGGAGCAGGGGCAGGAGCACCCGCACCAGCTGTTGGATGCTTCTACATAATTACTAGCTCCCTCGGTCCGGTCCAGGAGTGGTAGCTGGGGAGTTGATCAATTCAATATAACTCATCACTTCCCCTGCCCTGCCCTGCCCTGGGTGTAAGTAAGTGATTGTGCATCTACATCCAGCCATCATGTAACTTGTAGTTTCTGCATTTAGGTAGCAGTGCAGTTGTTCTTGGGGATAGGATGAAGATGATTATGGTATTCCATGCAGGGTTGGTAGCAAAAATAGAATTAGAATACAGGTACTATCTGTAGTTAGTTAAGTGGACCCCAACTTACTTAATTAATTAATTACTGGGAATTAAGGGGAGCGGAGGGAAGCCAAGCCATCTGATGCGTGCCTTCATTGTGTTGTGGATTAACGTGAGAGGCAACGAAACAATCATAGCTGCTCTGTTAGCAGATAGCTAATACGTATATGTATCTATCTCATGTTATACATGTACTTGTTAATTAATGCAGCTAGCTGGCCCTGGCTGGCGCCAGCTAGCTACTACTGACTAATTGACTAGCTAATCAGACTCATATTGAATGATAGATGAAACTGAAATGATTTAATTACGGTTGCTTTGATCATTCCGCTTGGAAGGAAGGAAGGTGGATCCAGGACAAATTAGTTAGGATCACACAGCACAACAGAACACCAAGAGGTACCATCATCTCTGGACTAGAAGAGTACGCTTGACCAGAGCCCAACCCAAGGCACCAAACACCCATCTACCTCCTTAATTTCTTTATGTCTAAGTGCACTAGCAGCCCTCTAACTTCATTAACTCACACGAGTTAGTCCCTCAACCCAGATTTGGTGCATTTAAGTCCTCAAATTTGAGAAATGACACGAGTTGGCCCAAGCCTACCCATGGTGTAATGGAAAAAAAATTCAAAACTGATCCTTAACGCCTCTTTTGCACATGTTTAGGTAATTGTAGTTCATTTTATATTAATTTAGTTCATTAATAGCCAAAATTTATTCAAGTGAATATTATTTCTATTATTATTAAATAATCTTTCCGTAAAACATTAATTAATATTGGCTTATGTTATACTTGGTAGAGAATTTTAAGATATAACTAAAAATTCCTATTTTTGTTTACATTGATTTACCAAAAATTTATAGAAATAAAAGCTTGATAAATCAAGAGAACCTTGAGAAGCACTTTTAGGATATTTTTTTCTGAGTTACTTTTTTTTTAAAAATAATTTTCAATATTTTTCTTTTAGAATCAAAAAAATATAAAATATAAAATATAAAATATTAAAGATTAAAAGGAATAATCTCTTACGTGAAACTTAGAAATGTTTTTCGTCCCTTTTTCCATATAAAAACAAGTTCAATTTATTTTCTCGTCTAAGAAAAAGATATTTTTTTCCTTATGCTATGAAAAGAGCTTGTCTAATAATAAATGTCTCTGAAACTAGGTGTCATGTTGGGCAATTATTTTCTATCTTTTTTATTCAATTCATAATAATTTCTTTTAGAAACTCTTTACTTTACAACAACTAATTCATTTTAAATTAAGTCAAATTAATCTGAAATGACTTATTTTTATTCTTACATCTTTTTTACCCGGTACTAATTTTATTTAAAAGCCAATATTATATAACTGTAATAATCTATTGAAAATATAATTTTTATAATCTTATTAATTTTTTATGAATTTTCTAGTTTTAGGCATTAAAAAGGAAAAATTCATAAAAATTTTATAATATCATAAAAATTTAATTTCAAATGAATTATTATATCTACTTAATATTGGCTTTCAAATGAAATTAGCTTCAGGTAAAAAAAATATAAAAATAAAAATAATTCATTTTGAATTAAGTTGACTTAAGTTAAAACGAATTGGCTTAGTCTTCAAAATCTTATAAAAATATTACCAATAATATAATAGTTACTCAAACAAAAAACTTTAAATAATATTTTATTATAATAAGAACATAAGGAGTATCAAATTTATTAGCTAATTATGTTTGAAAAAGCAATTGGTTTACTTTTTTTAATTTACTAATTAGTGATAATATATAATTTTTCTTAGTTTACAACTCTTTAGTTGTAATAAATCTTTAAGTGTTTCTATAAAATATTATCAATTATATAATACTCAAACAAATAACAAACACACATGAAACAAAATAAATTTAACCTATACATGGACTATAATAATAAGAATGAACTATAGTTAACTATGTTTGAACAAATAAAAAAAAAAAAGAGATGACGGATTAAGTGAATTTTTTTCCCCAACAGCATGAGGTGCCTTGGACTAATTTGTACCATTTCTCTAAGTTTGAGGACTTTAAATATACTAAGTTGGAGTTGTAGGACTAACTTGTGCGAGTTAGTTAAGTTGAAGAGCTGTTGGTGCATGCACTTTGGCCATTTCTTTATCTTCACTCTCTAGTCTCTACTACTACAAATTAATTAACTAAAGATTTATCAATAAAATAACAACGTTAGAGCATCTCCACCGGTTTCTCCAAAATTTTTGTAAAATGGGGAAATAAAAAGTAAAATCTTCATAATTTTTTTACTTCAACTTCATCAGCTTTCTCAATTTGTAGAATATTGCATTTATTACACAACAATTAAATATTATGAATTTACAAATTCAAATTAATTACTAGTTTAATTATTATATAATTAAATATTCTATATTTGAAACAAATTTTAAATGACGGCTAGTTTCTAACTGCTAATTTACAACGACTATTTCACCTCTATTTTTATAAATAAGAACAATTCCATCACTATTGATGAGGTTTACATAACTCAATTGTGTCGGATCCATCTAGAAAAATGAGAATGTTTATTCAGATAAACAAAAGTAAAATAAGGAAAACAAATGCAGTTGTGATTAACCATAAAAGCATTAATAAGTGGGGCCATAACATATAATTCTGTGTGATGCAAGTTTCAGTAGAAATTAACCATAAAAGCACAAATTAGCTGAGGAGAGGAAGGAAGCAGAGTTGAATTTATTGTCTACAAGTAAGTTGTTAAATTTAGTACTGAAGAATACATTGTCCATGTTGCTTCCCGATGTTTTACATGTTGGTTGGAAATATCTAGCTAAATTTTTATTAGAATCAGAATGGTTATCTTCCTTAGTCCCCATCTCATGAAACCTATCTATGCAAGTAACAAAATAAACTAAAATGACTAGTAGGACATTGACCTGGTGGTACTAGGGTTGGCTTCAAGATTATGTGGAAAAGGGTTCAACTCCAATCCCCATTATTGTCATTAGTTGCAACATATTGAGGGAGGGGAGACTAAAGTGAAATGGAACATACAATGGACTGGAAAATGAGCCCCATGCGTGCATGAGGTTGTACAAGAAGGCCACCCAGTATATATTGCCAGTGCAGGTCTTATATGTTTATTGATTATGAGTTCCACATATTGACCCTGACTAAGCTGGGATAGGGTGTCCTGATGGGAGGGGGAGGAGAAGCATACATTTGTCAAGCTTTATGCATCTCAATCATGATTCTGTTTTTGCATTGATTGGGCGGTACCCTCTTTCATTTATAACATGAAAAGTATGTTTAATACCTTATGTATCTTAGCCAGAAAAATCAGATTCTTTTTCCATTTTTTCCAGCTGCTTAATTTTTCATTGTTGGAAGATCCGCTAACTGTTCTAATTTTGTAGACAATATGCTTTTTTATGAAGATCACCACTTTGACATAAGTATATGCCCACAAGTGTTTTTGACACCAAGAACAGAGCCAAATATAATGTTGCTTAGTCAATACACAGGGCTTTCACTCCCCTGTAACATTAGAATCACATAAACACTTAAAATCATAGTACCAACCAATCATCCTTTCAGAAAAATTGAACCAAGAACTATCTAGAAATTCAACTTTGACCATTTTGTGCTTGAAATTAAATTTATAATGATATTCAATTTTGGCAGTTCAGCCCAAATTAAAAGCTAGTAAAAAAATTCTGACGAAGACCTACAGCACTAAGACAAATGATATGTAAAGTTTCAATCCTTCATACAAAAAGCAACGTGCTATGGGATGAGGAAACCAATGGTATGAGCCGCATTAAAAACCATCATCTAAGCCATTACGAAACCGAGAACCAAAAGAGATAAAAAAACTAATTGCCAGCCAAAGATGACCAGCATCACTGCATAAATCCTACTGGAATAATTCCTAGTGGAATTTGCATGAAACATAGAATAATATCTTTTAGGGAAACAAAAATACCTGATTTGATTGGCCACTCTATTTGAGGGGTCTAGCTTCCAGCACTTTAGAAGCCTTCGGAACCGGTTTCTTTTCCACGCAAAGCAGCAAACCTATTTGTTGATGAGTGAAACAAATAAACAACTCAAAGACACAAGAATAAGAGAGAACTATAGGAGAGGATGAATCGAAAAGAGCGAGGAAGAACGCACCTGGTCAGAGGACGGCTAAAACAAAACAAGCATTAACTGACGAGAGAAAATCAACGAAGGCCAAGGGCCAAGGCGGAGAAGGAGGAGACAAAAATGGAATTGGGGGAAATGGAACTGAGGGAAAAAATAGGAAGAAGGGGACGGAAAGGGCGCTTTAGTTTGTTCGAGTTGCTCGAGAGAGTAGAAAACGCGAAAAAATCATTGATTTTTCATTTCCTAAAAAGTTTTAGCAGTTTCTTTTTTTAAAAAACAAACACCTCGGAAGGGACTCACTTTTATTTCATCAAGAAAATTGCAGCGGCACTTACAAGAGAAGGACATGGGCCTACAAGAAAAAAAAAGCAAAGCCTGCCTAAAAAAAGATAATAAAAACAAAGAGCCTAAACTTGTATTTTGCAGTAAAATTAGGTAATACAATCTAGAGAATATTATCAAATGAATATCCAAACCTAATAGAGATATCAAAATCCATAATCTTCAAAAGGTCCACTGTTGATCTACACCTATGGTTGTAAATTCTCCTATTTCATTCCTACCAAATAACATAAACCAAAGCAACTACATAGGCTCTGTGCATTTTTAGCAGTTTTACCGATTCAGAGAATAATATTTTCTCTCTGATCTCAATTTCCATTTTAGAGATTAAGAGTATTTTGAACAATTTTCCTATAATTTATATAAAATAAGGAATTAAAAATTAAATCTCCATAATTTTTCTATTCCAACTCCAACAGCTTTCCTATTTTGTAGAATCATGTATTTATTATACAACAATTGAATATTATACATTTAAAGCAAATTCAAATTAATGACTAGTTTAGTTATTAAAATAATTAAATGTTTTATATTTAAAACAATAATATTAAGGACAAGTGAGAAAAGTCAAAAAGTGGATAGAAAAAAGAGCTCAAAAGTAAATTAGGAAGAAAGAGGAGGAAGAACAATAAATTTTAAATTTTTTGCAGATATAGGGAATTAATTATTTTTTTCACATCATTCCCTACTTTAGAGAATAAAATGAGTAAGCTATTGGAGTAAAATAATACTCGATATTCCCCAAAACAGATAAAATTTATAAAATAAGGAAGTTATTGGAGATGTTACAATATAAAAAACAGTTGGAGTTAAAAAGGATTCCATATTCCTTAAAATATAAAAATTTGTTAAATGGAGAAGCTGTTAGATATGCTCTTAACCAACCTAGTTCATATTCTAAGATCGACTTGTTACCCTCTTCATATTTCAATGTCCACATTTTTCGTTTAATTGTCGTTACCTCCTGACAAGTATATGAAAGTAAGTTCCTGAAATTAATTTCTTTGCCGAAGAAATACTAATCGAGTATTCTCTCCATCCTATAATACTTTTTGTGTTTGTTCTCATGTGTTTGTTTCTGTTTAATGATTTGTTTGTTTTCTTTTAGAAACCTTAATTATTTTTTGTGTTTCAGTGATTACACTTGCCCGGTGCTTGTTCTTTCAGAAGGCTATGTTTGTTCTTTTAGATAGGCATCTTTGTTCTTTTTTCTTTTGTGTGTTTGTCCTTTTAGAAGTGCCTGTTTGTTCCTTTAGAAGCCACTGTTGGTTCTTTTGTTCTTTCAGCAGCCTTGTTTGTTCTTTTGTGTGTTTGTTCTTTTAGAAGTGCCTGTTTGTTCCTTTAGAAGGCATTGTTGGTTCTTTTGTGCTTACAACTGGCCTGTTTGTCCTTTGTTTGTTTGTTCTTTTAGAAGTGCTTGTTTGTTCCTTTAGAAGGTATTGTTGGTTCTTTTGTACTAAAGTGTTTGTTCTTTTTTTTTTTTCATTGTTTGCAGGTCATCTCTTACACCCAGGTGCTCTGCATTGCAAGTTCATGAGCTAATGCAAATAATATCAAACAACCCTGAACAGAAAAATGCTGTAGTGGAGCTTGGGTTTGAAAAGCTTTTCCATCTTCCCGGGATCACTATTAGGCAGGAGCTGATGAACTTTTTAATCTCCGCCTTTGACTGCAACTCGTTGACTCTATGTATTCCAAACAAGAGGGAGATTGACATTGACGCTGCTGATGCCCATGTATTATTTGGGATACCCTTTGGGCAGATCACTGTGTCAACATATGACATGTTCTTCACACCAAATTCTGATCGAGCCCCCTTATTTGCTTCTTGGGCGCAGCAATTTGGTGGCAAATCCCCACACCCGAGGCAACTAAGGGAAGCAATTCTTCAGGACAAAGAGGGAGGGGACAATTTCAAGAGGAACTTTATTGTCTTTGTTGTTACACATTTGATTGCTCCAACAGCAAAAGCAAATGACTGCACATGGAAAGTTGTGAAAGCAACAGAGGATTTATCATTTGTCAAGAATATGAACTGGGCTCAGTACTTGATTGATTCTCTTGTTTCATCAATTGAAAAGTACAAGCGGAAAAGTTCAATGGCCAACATTGGTGGATGCACCCTTCTCCTTCAGGTATTCCTCTTATCATGTCATAACATTATTAGCTCGCTATTGTTACAACTAACTAATTCTAAAAAGTTCATCCGCAGCAACTATACTTTGACAGATTTTGGATGAAGGGCCAACCAACTGTTCCTAGGCAGATACCAAGAGTGTCTGGATGGGACAACAAATTAATCATCCAAAGAATCAACCAAGAAAAAGCTGCAGGTTCCTTTGGACTGGGAAAGGTGACACTCTTTCTTCTTGTTTGTTCTCTTTTGTTCTTTTACATGTTACTGTTTGTTCTTTTAGAATCCTTTTTTTGTGCTTGTTTATTCTCTTACATGTTTGTTCTTTTGCACGTTCTTGTCTGTACTTTGACCATATGTACATGTTACTGTTTGTTCTTTTAGGCTTCTTTATTTGTTCTTGTTTATTCTTTTACATGGTAGTGTTTGTTCTTTTCCACGTTCTTGTCTGTACTTTTAAATGTTACTCTTTGTTCTTTTAGAATTCTCTGTTGTTATTTGTTGTATCAATTGTTATTTTATATTCTGTTGGTTGTACCTTTTATATCAATGTTTGTTCTTTTCCACGTTATTGTCTGTAATTTTACATGTTACTCTTTGTTCATTCCCATTGTTTTTTATGTTTAGGTGGCGGATGATATACTAGTTGCTACTGTCAGAAAAAAATGGTTGGAAAACTTGCAGAACACATCTAGAGAGGCTAAGGAAAATGCACAGGGAGAATCGGCCTCACAAGAGGTTGGAAGATTTTAGGAACTTATTGATGCTGTGTTACAGCATGCAAAGAGGGCTGCGGATGCCAATCGGGATTTGTTTAAGGCCATGAAAGATGCCATGGATGCCTACCCCGATCAGACAACAACCATTGCTGAATACATGGCAATGAGGACACTTGCACAAGAAGGGCCATCTGACTCTCAGTTCAGTTCAATTGCCCTCAACCAAATTCATGAGTTGACACAGCTGTGGGAGCGTGCAAGAGAACGATTCACACAACCACAAAGACACAGCTGTGAGAGCGTGCGTAAAGGAGGCTTTGATGATGATGGCGAAGAAGAGGATGATCAGATAAATGCAGAGGATTTATGTTCTGATGATTTGCAGAAAGATCATCATGATAGTGATGACGATGATGACTGTTCTCCACAGCCAAAGCAACCAGGGAAGCAAGGAGGCAATGAAGCACACCATGAACTACAGCCAGAGCAACCAGGGGAGCAAGGAGGCAATGAAGCACAGCATGAATCACAGGCAGAGCAACCAGGAGAGCAAGGAGTTGACAAAGCTCTGGAAAACCCTGTTGAAGAAAAACATACAAAAAAATAGAGGATTACATTCCTCTTTTCACGCAAGTCTGGTAATAAACAACATGAATCACTTCATACATGCCATGAAGGAAAAAGAGATGAAACACAACCAGCTGGTATGTTCTTTTTTGCTTGTTCTTTATTTTATTAGTGTTTGTTTTCTTTCATGTTCTCCTAAGTTCTTTTATGAGTTGCTTTTTTGTTCTTTTGGACTTCACTGTTTGTTCTTTTTTACTTTTTTGTTTGTTCTTTTATGTGTTACTTTTTGTTCTTTTATGAGTGACTAATTGTTCTTTTACCATATGTACATGAAGATGAAGGTGATTTACGTTTTGATGATCTGGAGGAACATGATCATCACAGTAATATTTTGAACGAACAACATGAATCAATTCTTGGCGGCCAACCAGCTGGTATGTTCTCGTAAGTTCTTTTATGAGTTACTTTTTTGTTCTTTTCACCTTCACTGTTTGTTCTTTCTTAAATTCTTATTTGTTCTTTTATGTGTTACTTTTTATTGTTTTATGAGTTACTAATTGTTCTTTTACCATATGTACATGAAGAATCGATTGCTATTCAGACCAAGAAAAAAGTAGAGACAAATAAGAGTAAGCTTCTATTCTCTCACTATTAATTTTGTTAATGATTGTTTTCTTTTTTACATTACAAATGATCTTCTACATTTTCTTTGCAGAACCTGTGAATTACTTGGATGAAATACCAGACTTCACATTGCTGTCGGACTCTCTAAGTGATAATGTTGTTCCCAACTCTCCCATATCAAAACTCCTGACTGAGCTCCCAATATTGAGGCCTCCACCAAATACTTTGAATGAACAAACCAAAGAACTAGAGGTAGCTATCATGCCTACTAGAGACATCAGCTTCATTCAAAATGAATTCATCCGAAAGTATGCTGCACATGCACCTACTGAAAAGCTTACAGACCTTGAAATTAAGGCTGTGGATAAGGCTCTTTCAATGAGGTATTATTCCTGCAGTTTTGTTTGTTCTTTTGTGCATTGGTGTTTGTTCTTTTAGAAAGCCTTGTGTGTTTTTTTAGAAGTGCGTGTTTGTTCTTTTGTGCATTGGTGTTTGTTCTTTTAGAATGCCTTATTTGTTCTTTTGTGCATTGGTGTTTGTTCCTTGTCATGCACCTACCGGAAGCAGTTTTGTTTGTTCTTTTGTGCATTGGTGTTTGTTCTTTTAGAAAGCCTTGTGTGTTCTTTTAGAAGTGCGTGTTTGTTCTTTTGTCCATTGTTGTTTGTTCTTTTAGAATGCCTTGTTTGTTCTTTTAGAAGTGCGTGTTTGTTCTTTTAGTCCCTTGTATAAATTGCTTGTGATTTATAATCTGCAGTTCAAGTTTGATTCAAATTTCTGATAATTCGGTTCCAACGGACACACTTGCAACATTACTTGGTGAAGGTTACGTTGAAGTACAAATTGTGCAAGTGTGGACAGCCCTGCTAAACATCAAGGAAAACCAGAGTCCTCACAGGAAAAGGGCTTTCATCACTCCTTTCTTATCAGTAATCCCAAACCACTGCTCTAATTCATTTTTTTTTGCATGTTATTGTTTGTTCTTTTTAGAATTCTATGTTTGTTCTTTCTTCTGTCAGTGTTTGTTCTTTTATGTTCCTTTATCAGTGTGTGCTTTTGGATATTCTTGTCTGTATCTTTTCATGCTACTGTTTCCTATTTTATATGCTTCTGTTTGTCCTTTTGCATGTTGGTGCTTTTTCTTCCGTGTCTCTCTGCTCATTTCCACAAGTTCACTGCCATGAATATCCTGGATAATGGGACAAAGCAAAACAAGAATCAAAAAGCTGTTCTTGAGGAGATTAAACGAGCGGGAATTGAAACTTTGAGAAACTGGACTGCAAGCCAGAATTTACAGCCACTGGAACAATATGAACTGGTAGAATTTATTTTTTATTGTTATTCCACTTATGTTAGTGTGTATTATTTGTTATTTTTATCTAAAGTATAATTTTACTTTGATGTAGATTTTCTTTCCTGTCATCCAACACGAACACTTTTTCATTATCGTGTTTGATATGAAAGCAAGAAAAGTCAAGTCAATTAACAACCTCCAAGCAGTAGAAGTAAGATACCAGAAAATAAGAAGTGCACTCGTAAGTCGCTCAATCTCTGGTCAATCTATCTGTTCTTTTATGTGTTACCTCTTGTTCTTTTATTCTGAAAGATATGTACATATCATTTCTTGTGTTACTGTTTATTCTTTTAGAATCCTTTTTTTAAGCTTGTTTATTCTCTTACATGTTACTCTTTGTTCTTTTGCACGTTCTTGTCTGTACTTTGACCATATGTACATGTTATTGTTTGTTCTTTTAGTCTTCTTTATTTGTTCTTCTTTATTCTTTTACATGTTAGTGTCTGTTCTTTTCCACGTTCTTGTCTGTACTTTTACGTGTTACTCTTTGTTCTTTTAGAATTCTCTGTTAGTTATTTGTTGTATCACTTGTTGTTTTATATTCTGTTGGTTGTACCTTTTATATCAATGTTTGTTCCTTCTACTATATAACTACTGTATTAAAAACTGTGACTCATTGGATGCTTTCTTTTCTTTTTGTTTCAGATGTTAATATTCAACTCCTACTTTGTCGAAAGCAATGTCAAACTCAAGCATCCAGTAACAGTCTTCAAACACTCAAATGTGAAGCTAATTTGGAAGGAAGTCATGCATAAAGCTGGCAGGAAAGATGAATATATATTGAACGCAGTTGACTGCGGAATTTTCACATGTAGGCATTTGGAACTTTATGAGGGTAAGCAGTTTCATTCTGACTTGGGACCAAATGACATAATGAAGATTCATCGCATCAAGATTGCAGCGGAACTTCTCCTGTCGGAGTACAACAGCAAAAGGAATATTGTTCTTAGCGCCATAGGACAGTAGAGAAACAAACTCTTAGGCCAACTGTTATACTTTTGTATAGGGTTTTTGGAACTATACTGGTTGTTTCTATACAGATTCTATGAAGAAAATATGAATATCAAAGAAATTATTATCCTTTTGGCAATGAAGTTTTTGTTCATTCATGTTACCTTCTATGTTACAAGGCACTGTTTGTCTTCCTTATATCTTGGTTTTTTATGACTGACTGTTTGTACTTTTGTTCTTTTGGAAAGGAATGTTTCTTCTTTTCAAAGCTACTCTTTGTTCTTTTGGAAAGAAAAATTTGTTCTTTTGTCCTTACGTGTTTGCTCTTTTAGAAGGGTATGTTTGTTCTTTTAGAATGCATTGGTCGTTCCTTTAGATTGTATGTTTGTTCTTTTAGACTGTTACTCTTTGTTCTTTTGTTCTTTTATGTTTGTTCTTTTCACTGTGACTCTTTGTTCTTACATCAGAACAACTGTTCATTCCAATGCAACTCTTTGTTCTTACATCAGAACCTGTCTGTACTTTTACCTGATACTACATATTCATAACACTTGTATAAAAATGTTATTCCTCTGTAGAGAATCATATAAAATTTCATAGAAGAACAAACAGTTCCCCATGAAAGAACAAATTGCTGACCATAAAATAACAAAGAAATATATGAAACTACTTCTTTGACTTCTTCAAATTGCTTTTCATCACAACTGATACTATTTTTTTTCACTACATATTCATTACACTTGTATGAAAATGTTATTCCTCTGTAAAGAATCATATAAAATTTCATAGAAGAACAAACAGTTCCCGATGAAAGAACAAATTTCTGACCATAAAAGAACAAAGAAATATATGAAACTACTTCTTTGACTTCTTCAACTGCTTTTCAACACAACTCTGAATACGCTTCTTGCTGCGGCCCTTTGTCCTAACAGGCAACGGATTTTGTATTCCAGGCTCATCAACCCCAGACACACAACTGCTGCTAGGACCCATCGCTTGGTTAGAACTCAAACAAACACTCACCTTTATACTCAAATCTGTGACCCATTGTTCACATAAATGCCTCGCCTCCTCAATTTCTTGACATGAAATCACAACATCATATATATCTTTCATCAACTTGTTTCTCCAAAACATGCTAACAAACTTCACATTAGTTCCACCACCCATACTATCAATACACTTACCAGCTCTAGCATTCTTTGTCCACCTTCTCACAATATACGCAGTAGGAATTGTTGTAACATTTCTCACATTAAAAATTCTGAGGATATGCAAACAAAACCACCCCATCTCCTCAAAATGCTTGCATGAACAATTTACCTTAATTGAATCACTGTTTCTGAAAGACACCATGCAGTAACGTCCTTCAGAATCTTGATTTGCAACTTCATACTCAGAAACACCATCAACCTCACTTAACAACTTGTAATCAGCAAAAGAACCAATCTCAAGCTCATCCTCAAACTCTTTATAGATACGAAATGTATATACCTCAGCAGCATGCATCAAAAGCGAACAACGAAATTTCACACTCAATGACCCTCGGTTACGAAAATCTTCACCAACCTCAGCATCTCTCCATTCTCTGATTCTCTGCTCAATCGAATGAAACATTGACAAAAGTGATGTCTGGTTGCTGCAAATCCCATTCAACATGTGATTTGTACTTTCACTTTTCTGGGTTGACAATATACCTACAAAAAGAACAGACATTAATTCATAAAAGAACACCAACTAACGAATGAAAGAACATACACTAATACATAAAATAACATATACTAGTAACAAAAATATTGTAGATATTTTACACAAAGAACAAGCATTAACTGAAGAAAAACAAACAACAATATATAAAACAACACACATATATAGATGGGAAATTACCCGCTGAAAAAACATCTCTGCAATAAGCAGGGCACCACTTCTCCCGCAGTGCAAATATACTCTCCAGCCAACTATTACCTTCTAAACCAAATGTCTCTATCATATTTGACCACCTTTCAATAAACTCCTAAATAGTAATGCAACTATAAAAACACCGGCTCAAAGCTCTAGAAAACTCTTTGTTGCTGTTCATTAACCACCCCAAATGTTTTCGTGCATTCTGTGAAATATGCCACAGGCACAACCTATGCTTAGAACTAGGCAAATGTCTCTCAATAGCAAACATAATGGCAGCATCTTGGTCTGTCATAAAAGTTGATGGCTGAACACCTCCCATACTCTCCAAAAATTGATCAAACAATCACCCAAAAGTCTTCTTCTCCTCATTGATCAAGAAGCCACAACAAAAAATAACAATCTACCTGTGACTGTTCTCTCCAACAAAGGGGGTACATATGGGACCATACATATTTGTTCTGTATGTTCTCTCCAACAAAGGGGGCACATATGGGACCATACATATTTGTTCTGTATGTTGTATCAAAAACAACAACATCACCAAAGCACTGATAATCTTCATACATACGTGAATCTCTCCATATAAAATTACCCAAACGACCGTCAACAACTTGATATTGATAGTAAAAATTGCCATCACAAACATATCTTTCTTTAAAACAATCAAGCAATGACTACGTATCAGCACTCCTAATCTGAATTGACTTTTCACGAGTAAAAAAATTGTATAAATCCCTCTTCGTAAACCCAACAGACTCAATACCTCCACATTCTTGGTACATTATCCTGAATGCATCTATAGCTCGAATACCAATTTGCATGAAAGACATCAACATATTCTTCTTACTATCATCTATATGCCTCGCAGCATGCAAAAAATGAGTCTGATGTTGTGGAACAAATGGATGACTATGCTGCCTATCATGTCTATCACACTTCCAAGTACCACTCATATCAATTTTAAACCTCACAAATGCCCTGCAATTAGAACGAAAACTGGCTCTTTCATGACTCCCATCAATCACAGAACTATGTTTTTCACCAGCACAAGAACAGCAAAACTCCCTTCCACAACAAGAACCATCTACCCGACGACGGAGCCTAGTCTTCCTTACATCAAAACCATGGCTAAGACCATGCTTCCTGTAATACTCATATGCTTCATTCTCACCGCCAAACTCCATACCAGTTATATCAATCCATTCAAATCCAACATCTTCAGAATAACCTACACGCAGCTCCATTATAAGAATATATACAACATGCAAAAAAAAAACAAAGTCTAACACATAAAAGAACATATGCATTTTTAAAAGAACAAACTCTGCAGTATAAACGAACAAGGCTAAACACATAAACCGAATATTGAAAAATAGAAGAACAAGGTCTAAAGCACAAAGGTACAAACAGTTCTGTAGAAAGGTACAAACACTAATGAAGAAAAGAACATAAAAGCCCAAAACATCAGTTCTGTAAAGACAACAGACTGTGAACCATAAAAAAATCAAGGCCAACTCATAAAAGCAAACGTGCCAGAACAAAAAGCAAACGTGCCAGACCAAAAAGCATATATATAAAACCAATATAAAAAACAAAAAAAAATAACACTGTCTAAAATAGAAAAGAACAAACAGTATTATTAGAAAGAACAAACAGTATTCTTAAAAAGAACATATACTACTATAAAAAAGAACATGTACCTTCAACATGAATACCACATGAGATCGCCAAAGAATTGGACAATGCACCCAAATCAGATCCCTCAACAGCAGATATCAAAGACCGAACATCTACTCCACAACCTAAATCACCAGAAACTGAGGCAAAAGGAACTAAGCCTAACATTAAAAAAACAAATCTAACATGAAAAGACAATCCAAATTTGAGCTACACAAACGAAACACAAATAAATATCAAGAACTCGTTCGTACCTATGTTAACAGAGCAAATAACGTCGTACAACGGAGCAGGAGAAACATTCAGATCTAGATCCATTACCGACCACAAGCAAACACCTCCATCAAAACAAGAGTTCTAAAACTTGTCCTTCAACGGCATAGAAAAAAACCTAAGATCGAAATCCACACCGAAGAACGATCGATGCAACCAGAAACTCGCGAGACAAAGCTAGAACAAGAAACGGAGTAGAAGAAGAAGCAGAGCAACTAATCCACACCGAAGAATGATCGATGCAACCCGAAACTCGCGAGACAAAGCTAGAGAAGAAACGGAGTCGAAGAAGAAGCAGAGCAACTAACTCTCAAGAAACGACAAAAAACAAACAGAAAAAGAGGAAATAGGTCATAATGGCACGGATGTAATTAAGCGAGCCGAATGTCAAATGGCACGGATGTAAATAAGCCAGGCGCATATATGCGCCTGGCGCACACAATAATTGGCCAAAGTAATATGATAACATGTACCGTAAATTCTGTCAAGTACAATTTTACTCGCACTCAGATTTTTTAATTTTTTTTAACTTAAGTCAGTTGACTTTAAATTTTAACTTGAGTCAGTTGGCTTCAAATGATTTATTTTTATTTTTATATTTTTTTAGCTAAAACTAATTTTAATTAAAATTTAATATTATATAGTTGTTATAATTTATTAAAAATATAATTTGTGTAATCTTTTTAAATTTTTATGAATTTTTTTTAATTGAAGGCATTAAAAAATTCATAAAAATTTAACAACATTATGAAAATTTACTTTCAAATGAATTATTATATCTACATAATATTGACTTTTAAATGAAATTAGTTTCAGGTGTAAAATTGTAAAAGTAAAAATAAGACAATTGACTATTATTTTTAACTTAATCTAAAATGACTTATTTTTATTTTTACATTTTTTAATCTATATTCAATTTCATTTGAAATGAAATATTATTTAGGTAAGATAATTCATTAATTTTAAAATTTTTATGATATTAACAATTTTTTTATGAATTTTTCATGTTCTATGTATTAAAAAGGAAAAAATCATAAAAAAATTAATAACATGATAAAAATTTTATTTTGAATGGATTATTAGACATACATAATTTTAGCTTTTAAATAAAATTGATTCAAGGTAAAAACATGTATAAATAAAAATAAGTCACTTTATATTAAGTTGACTTAAATTAAAACAAATTGAATTACTTAGTTTTTTCAACCTACGCATTGCAACAGAAACATAGAGGTAATCATAGTGAAAAGCACCAAATTAGATTTGATTTAGTTAGGCTAAAACGTCAAGTTTAAGAGTCTAACCACCATATAAAAGCTAGGAAGCTATCAAAGTTACATGGATAATTTTGCTCTGATTTAGCATTCATATTTAATATGCATGATTGGCCCCAGCTTATGAATTTTGTAAAGAACAACGGTTGTGCAAAAGTGCTGAGGCTGTTTTAGTGTTTGACTCCTTATTTCGGCTATGCTAGCAAAAAAACTTCAAATATGGAGCATATAAGTATAGAAATAAACAATACATACAATGATAAAGCAGCTAATCAATTGTATTACCATTTAGTAAACAATGTCTTCATGTCTTAAAATTTTCGAGGAAGAACACAGTTGGGCTTTTATTTACAGAATCATTCATCATCAACAGACTTTGGCAAACTTCAAATCAAATCCATTATATTACAATCCATTGACCAACATGCCAATCTCTCAAAATTAATAATGACAACAAAACTGGGTTTTAGTTGCAGAATCATCGATTCATATACGGATAAAATTTTCAATTTGATGTAATTGAAAAATGAAATCTCAGGAGAACAAAAATCATACAGTAAAAATAATTGAATAATGGTCAATCCCAACAAAATGGGAATTACAGAAAAACAACAACAGAAAAGTGGACATCGAAGATAAGGCTCCTGTTTGAAATGAATGATGATGCAACAGATAGTCGCGGAAAACACAATATAGACACTATATGGAAAAAGAACCATTGAAGCGGCTTTTAATACTTCATAGAAGCGGTTACGACTGCTTTAAAAGAAATAAAAACAGTTGTTGACTGCTTCATGTGACTGCTTCAAAAGATACTTGCCTCAAAAAATTCTAAAGTGGTTAGTGTCATACCCAAAACTGCCCCAAGCCTATGCACTGCACTTCATGCATTCTTATAAAAAATTTCTTTGATAAAGCAAATACAGCTTGGCAAGTTAAGAAAATGACTTGTTGAAAAGCTTCATTAAACAAGAAATACAAAATGGATTTCTGAAAATTCACATAGAAAACATCTTTATTACTCAAGTTAATGTTTAACAATTGGGTACAGAGTAACAGCTTTACAACGTATATACAATTTTGATACATGACACAAATGCCAGGTACATTACGTAAAAATCCAGCTTTTCAGCCTATGTACATAAAGTGCTATATAATCATACTAAGGACCTTGGACTCAGAAGTCCATAATCCAGGACTCAGCCTTCAAATCATCATCTAGGAGAGAAGAGAGGTTTTTTTTCAGCACATAAGATACAGGCTATATTTAATGTTTAAAAAAGAAAAATTCATAAAAAATTAATAGTATTATAAAAATTTTACAATCAATGGATTATTTCACCTAAATAATATTAACTTTCAAATAAAATTGGTTTCAAGTAAAAAAGATGTAAACGTAAAAATAAGTTGTTTTGAATTAAGTTGGCTTAAGTTGAAACGAATTGGCCCTTAAATTTTTCATCTATTCTAGCCATATTTAATTAACAAGCAATGTTTACCTGGAAAAACGAAGTATGCCACTAAGAGCAATTTCCCAAAATCGTTTGGAATTTTGCCCTTCTCCCTATTCACCAGGCTGAATTCGAACTAATTCTGCTTCTTTTTTGTGTTGTCGTTCAGCAACAACATAAAAGTTCCAGCCAATAATTGTATTTGCTTGACATATAAATTATGCTTGCACTAATGGGGTATAGTTCTAAGTTTAGGACTTGATCTCTTTTACGTGCTTCAATTCAGCCCTTAGCCTTTCATTTCTGTCTATTTTAGTCCTCATACCATTCTTGCCCACATTCTCTTCCAATTGTTCAATTCAGCCCCCATGTAAAAACTTCTTTGGCAATTGAGCCCTTATTTCACCAATTGATCCACAAGTTCTTGCTCCTTTGTAATTCTATCCTCAGCATTTTTGATTTCTTATAATTTAGGCCTTTAGCCTAACTTACCTCACAAAAGCTCATTTGTTTAATAGTTCTACCCAACATGTTCTATTCCTTGCAGTTTTACATGATATCTTCTCTTTTTTCTTATAGCCTCAGGCTTATGCAAGGAAGGGGCATGACATTTAGGAACCATTTCAAAGGTTGCAGCGATCACAATTGAAGTGGTTAAATGATTTGAGAGTATTGCTAAATGTTCACCCATAAAGGCAGTATACCAACCACATATTGAAGTGGTTAACCACATAAATTTCGGTAATGAAAGATTGAAGCAGTTAGCTGCTTTGACATTAAAAGCAGCTAACTGCTTTTTTTGTCGTACACTTTTTCAATTACTTGAAGCAGTTGACCACTTCTATATGCTGGTTATGTGATTCTCATTACAAGCAGTTGATTGCTTTCATTGGTTGTATGTTTTTAAGCCTTATGAGGTCGTCAACTGCTTCTATTTGCATTTTATTTATTTTTTAAAGCTAGATTTTCTATATTTTTTGTAGTTGTGAGAATAAACGCTTACTATTTTGTTTGATTAATATGAACACTTAAATATAGAAAAATCAAAATAAAATCACAATTAATAGAACTAACATCCATAATTAATATATAACATTCAATATCTAAAATTTTCAAATTATCCTACAAAGCAAAAGATTTCAACCATTAAAGTATTAAACATAGGAAATAATATCTAAGAAATGTCAACCTAAGTTTACAAGTAGTAAATATAATGCCTAATCATCTTAATTGGTGTCATAATCATTCTTTGACTACGATGAACAGAAAGCTTGTCTAGCACCACTTTTGGCATCAATAAATTTTTTTCAACCTATAAACAAAAATGTATTATTATGTTTTGTAAAATTTATCACCTGATTTGAGTTCTCCTTTTGTGCAAGAAGAGAGAATAAGGCATCAAATTGAGAATCGATCTAAGAAGTAAGTTGTTGAAGTTTTACTTTCATTACTACTTGTTCCCTATGCATATTAACTTACGAAGAATGACCCCTTAAATAACTTGGTCCAAAATATGCAGTGTGTATAACTCCAAAACCAATATCTTGAACATGACCACTATGCTCACCAGCAAAAATTTCAATAAACGCAGCATTAGATGTAGCACTAGAACCGACAGAAAAGTTTGCTAATGTTTTAGTCCTAACCTATTACAAATCAAACATATATATAATTATTTTTTTGCCAAGAATTAAAACAAATATACATGTATACGCATGTATGAAAAAAAACTGTGAATTACCACTCATTTTTTAGCTTCTGGATTCAAAGTTCCATCCAGACTCTTTTTACACTTTTACCATAATTCTATTTGAGTGGAATCCCTTCCATTTTTTTTTTCTACAAGCATCTTGTTCCAATTCTAAGTGCATGTGTGGATCAAACATCTGACGTGTATAAGTACATGTGTTTAAGCTCATTAATCCATATCCAAGAGAAACCACTTACAATAAAAAAACATATGAACAATGAAAATATATGTGTAATGTTTAGGCAAATATAGTGGCACAAGAAGGTTCCTACCATCAGAATGGAAGGTCATCCTTGACATTTGATCCCAACTTTTTCCTAACCTGAAACCTTTTTTGGACTGATAAATATATAGCTACCATAGGGAGGGCCAGAATGAAGACAATAAAGGCCATCTTCCAGTAGCTAATTTACAAAGACAAGAGTAGTTCAAGGGTTAGAGATAATCAACAGTTGTATTTACTTCCATGTATTAAATAGATTTGTGGATTCAGTATGATTCATCTTAGTTTTTGAATCACAAGGAATTGCCCAACAAAGATCAAAGTGCTAAAAGTTGGAGCTTATGAATCAAATAAGGAATCCCCATTGGGAAAAACTGAACCAGAAATAAAAAATATATATTTGAGGAATATTGCTTACATATAATTTGTTTCTTTTTTTTGTGCGTAACTTCTTATGTGTAGTGTTCATTTTTTTCCTTTCTTAGTGTTTCGAGCACAGACTTATGAAGATTACGGTAGAAAATTTAATAGTAAATAACTAAGTATGTGAAAATACTTAATATCATTTTATTTATTGGTAAAATACCTGGTGCACTGCATTAAACCATTTTGTTACCAGTGCAGCTTATTGTGAGGCCTCAACATATTCCGGCTTCCTTCTTATTATGTCATTCATACTTTTGTCCCATTGTTTATATTATTTCCTTTTCAACTTATCCTTTTTGCACTACATTATATTTTGTGTCCTAAGGTTAGCATCCCGACTTACTATAAGAAAACAAAATCCATTTTTAATCAGGCTCGGAAATTGTCGAGCCTTATAATATGGACATAACCCAAGGGTTTTGATTTTGCTAGAAATTTGTTCACCATCTTGTCTTATGACCTACACATGCAAACAGGCAAAGATCCGAGATGCCAATGACAAATGAATACTGGCCAATGGATGAGAATTCAAGATGTCAATAACAATTGAGAGAGGTTGATAGAAGGACAAAAAGAAGGGCAAAGGTAAAGAACTAGAGATGGTGACTTGGCAAGGACAGAGAACAATAGATGACAATGGTAGAGAATGAGGAGCACAAGAAATGGAGAAAGAAAAAGGGTAGGGGTGGTGAAAGAGGAGGGTGACTGGCAGTGAATGAGGTGGGGAACAGCTGAGAACTAAGAGGTGAAAGGCGTAGAACTTGATAGGTCTGTGAAAGGGTGATAGGGTTGAGAGAGGCTTTAGGGTTTTACTCCCTCCATCCTACTTTCATTTTTTTTACTAGTTTTGATTTGAATTTATTCATATTATTATTTATTAGAAAAAAAATATATAGAGAGGTGCTTAGCATAGATCATGTGAGAGAGATAGATATATATATATATATATATATATAGATATATATATAGATATATATACTATTATATATAGGCATACCTATCGGTAGCAATATGCATGAGCTATTGGAGATATATAGCTATGTGATAGAGAGAGAGAGTGCGGCAGAGAACGAGCGAGATTAGGAGAGCGGAGCGAGAGAGAGAGAGAGAGAGAGAGTATAGATCTTGATTTATCATTCATATGTAAAGATTTTTCAGTTATATGCTAACATGTTAAAAATAAAAAAACCATAAATTAATTGCTGAAAAATGAATTGTACAAAGAATTTGGGATAAAAGGAGTATTTTTAATTTAAAAAATTCCCCAACTTTTTTTTTTTCAAACATTCCCAAATTTTACATTACTTTACATTTTAGTCATTATAAGAAAGCGATATTCAAAGTAGTCATGACAAATTGTTTCCAACTGAAGTGTGCCTGGGAATATTGAAGCAGTTTTTATTAACTGCTTCAACATGTATGCTTCTGTGTGCACGCGTTTTTCAGTGAGAAATGCTAGTCAAACAAAAAAATAGAAGTGCACCAACCATAAATCAGGTATTAATTGGCTGTAATATTATAGACCAAAATCAGGTATGTTTGTTTGAGCACCTGACTAATGACACATACTGTCATGTACCCGTTAGGTTATTTTACCACACAAATATAGAGTTTTAGTAGATAACTGAAGCAGCAAAGAGAGTAAATTGACATTTGGGCTGCTGCTATATATATCTCTATGAGATGATTTAGACGCACAATACAATCAGCTGAGATACTTTAATTTGAGCCCCACCTGTCTGCAAACAAAAGAAACAGCCTCAGAAATCTACCAAGCAGAACATAACAAAAAATGGGGTACGGGCACGCAAACATGAGAAAACGAACCTTGATTAATTATATAGCTCAAACGAACAAAAGTACACTGAGGAATCCATGCGTCATAGAAATTAGAAGCGAAGTATAAGAACATAATTTTAATCAGATACCTATAATGAAGTGGAGAAGGAGCAAGCCTCATACAAAAGCAACGGTATAGACAAAGAAAAAGATCTAATAATATTTTAAAAAGGGAAAATATATTATAATATCCAAAATCATAAAATGAACAACAAAGATGATAGGTACCTGATTTTTTTAGAGAAACATGCACGAATGAAAAGCAGGTAGGTAAGTCCCTGACAACAACAGGGAGACACACCAACCACATAAAATCAATAAGCTAAAATGGCAAAAAAAAAAAAAAAAAGATTAATCTCTTTTAATGAATTTAATCCAAAAACTTATTGCAGTTAAAATATAGTCAATAAAGACTATGGCATAAGCCCAAATAAATCAGGCTTGATGATGCTTTTAAGTGAACCATTCTGCGCATGCCTATGTAAATTCTTCTTCCCAGACGAGACGAGACAACAACAACTAAAAATACTTAAAAAGTATAATAGTTATAGAACTAACACTAATCATTAATGAATGAACTTTCTTATCCAAGACTCATACCAAGCCAAGTCTTTGTCTTCAGTGCTCCAAGATATTTTAGATGATATTTTCGTGTTCCAAATTCTGCGAAACCTTAGATTTTAACCAGTTGAACAATATTGAATACATTCTTCTAGCAGCACTAAAAAAAAAAAAAAAAATTGAAGCAAATAATGACCAAAAATATGGCGGCTACTCATAATCAAGAACGGAACTGGCCAAGCATAAACAATATGTTTAATGGATGTTTTTTTGCTGAAGTATTGAGACACCACTAGTGAATAAATACTGAAAGGAAAAAAGCAAATGTTACTCAAAGTTTTAAGTCTAACATTGGCGAAGTTATTCACAATTTCGAGGGGGCCATTCCCCCCCTTGCAACTTGAGAAAAGCCAATTATATGTTCTTAATTTTTTTGTAAAATTCAATTGGCATCCTTATATTCTATGTATATTTCCACTTAGCTCCATACAGTTTAAAAGTGGATAATTTGATCAAAATATTCTATTATTTTTATTCACATTGTTAATTCGATGAATCCTTTAGTATCCTTTAGGTTCAATATTTAAATAAAATAGTCACTTGCATTACATTATATTCTATGAATCAGTTTATTCACCTAGTTAATTAGCAGGGGAATATTGCGATTGGTAGTTAATTTCACTGTAAATCTGAATTAGTATGATTATAAAGTTTCTTACCACCATGGTACACTTATAATGTTTTAATAGTTTTTTTTTTCTAAAAATATAACATCACAAATAAATTAAATTTTTTATACACTTTAGGTTTTTTATAGTTATTACTCTTGATTTTATTTTATATTTTTTCTAGTTGATTACTACAATTAGTTTTATGATTTTTTAGAATAAAAATTCCATAGGGTTACAACATATCAATTTTTTTCTTAATTAGAAATCATCATGTTTATGCACATGTCATATTAAAAAAAACTTAAATATTGAAGGAAAATTTCTAAAATGATCGTTATTCAAAGAAATTTATAAAAATCTAAATATTTTATATTGACCTCCCCATTGCCCAAATTCTAGCTATGCCACTAGACACTAAGACAATAATAGTATTATTAAAGCATAGAATGATATATATCAAGAGAAATATAAAACACTACTAAAATTAGGACTTTTTCCCACAACCATTTCCAATAGTCTCATGTTGATAATTTTGAAATTATCAACTCAAGACTATTAGTAACAGGCTGATGGTAAACCACACATTGAAATTTTTTTTACTAACGGCCAAATGTTAAGCCGTTGGTAATTACAAACAATCGAATATCATACACTTCTTAGCAACAGTCAAACAATTACTAATATATTTGACCGTTGGTAAATATTAATGTGTCTGACTGTTGATAAGATTAGCCGTTGGTAAGATTCTTGATATTAAAAAATTTAAAGTAGTTTCTAACGCTGTTTTTTAAAAATAGAGAAATATTGTTGTTTCAAAAAGAAAAAATTAAAAGGATTTTCTGGAAAATATTAAAAAATTTTGAAAAAAAAAGTAAAATAACTTAAAATTACATTAAAAAACTAGAAAAGTACTAAAATATTAAAATAAAAAAATAAACTAAAATTAAATTATGAATAACCTATAAAAATAACGTAAAATAAAATCATGAGCTGCAACATTAACAACATTAGATAGCCATACAACAAGAGGAGTTTCAAGTGTCATCGAACTCGTAGTCTACGTACTACCTGGAAAAAGAATTCAATAAAATACACAAATATACATGAAACGGATATACATGAAACATATATACAAAAAAAAGGCACAGATATACGGGAAACACAGATTATCCAACAGATATAAACAGAGACACATACACAGAGACATGGATATTCAATAAACATAGACATATACACATTCAATAAATAGATACAAATAGAGATACGTTGCTCTATGTGAAGGAGAGAGAGGGAGAGAGGGAGAGGAGAAGTAGAAGAAGAAATAGAAGAGATACGAGGATAGAAGAAGAGAGGAAGAAGAAAAGGAGGATAGACAGACAAGAGAGAAGGAAAGAGGGGTAGAAGGAAAAGAAGAGGAAGAGGTACGGGAGAGGAGAGAGGCAGAGTTACGTGTGTGAATGAACTTTTATAATTGAAATAGGGAGAAAATCCCACTTTAGTCCCACATTTTTCATGCCTATTTCAAAATAATCCCACATTTTTAATTTTTAATAGATTAGTATGCACCAACGGTTCTTCATATTGTAAATTACCAACAGTTTAATCTATTGGAAATTTACCAATAGCTTGATCATTGGTAACCGTTAAATTTTGTTACTAATAATCTAACGCGTTGGTAATTATCAACGGTTTAATCGCTTGTAATTACCAATTGTCTAATTGTTGGTAAAATGGTAGTTGTAAATAGCCCTTATTTTAGTAATGAAAACATTTGCTAAAGGATGCATAAATTGATACCTTTGGAAGCATGTTTTCATGGGCCAAGAGGGGAATAACAATTTCATAATTTAACTTTCAAGAAGTCATCATCAAACTCATCATTGATAATTTTCAGTTATCTAGCTTATTTGCAAATTGTAATCCCCAGACTATATATGACTATTGTTAAATTACTTTTTAGGGGAAGGGTGTCAGAGAATTCTAGTTGGTCGAGTTCAACATATTCAAATGGATAAGGGTTATCCTAAAAGAAAAATCAAACAGTGGCAAAACAGCCAACTCTTCTAGTCAAACAGCCAACACGGCAAAGGCAAATGCTACAAACCTCAAAGAAATGTGGTAAGTGTTGATGCTCATGAAAAAAAACAAATAAAGAAACTCAATGCAAGCTTTCAAAGCCAACAAAAAAAAAAACAGAAACATAAAATAGGAGATTATATAGCGCAAAAAGCATGCAAAAGAGCATATTTTACTAGAACTGGTGAAAGGAAGAAGTAGATCTGGCCTAGATGGCATGGTAGAACATCCTCCAACTCAACCATCCTCTCTTTTTTGTCTTCGGCTCCAGTTTGAACGTGCCGAAAAAATTCAACAAAATACTTGCCTCTGTCTCGAACATCCATTCTCTTCTGAATCTTTCTAATTGAATTCTTTGCCTCTTTTGGTTTCCATCGTCAGCTATGATTGCCTTTAAAGCCGCCACTACCCAGCCTTTCTTCACCAGCATAAGACCCAGTAATCAATGTTGGGTCATCAAATTGAGTTGTTTTTGTTGGGCTAAAACAAAGCACCCTCATAACGCCAAAATGATATTGTGTTTTCAACTTGATAATTAATAGGATTGTGTGGGCATGGCCTAGAATTTTGGCAAATGAAGGACTAGTGACCTACACACAAAGACAGTGTCAAGGCCCTAGGATGTGTCCCTGGGGGAAACCCTCTGATGCTCAAGTAAAACTTTTGGCAAGGAGTAGTAGAGAGAGAGAGGAGAGCCAGAACATCATACCATGGGATTAGCAATTGAAATGGTTTATATAGCTAGGGGAGCTCCGAGGAATTCGTCCTAGAATAGGAATCCCGTAGTTTATCCCATAATTATGGGATACCGTTTCCATCCATGGTAAAGTTCCATTGTGGGTCTATCTGGGCCCCCAGCAAAAGCTCTGTATTAGTTTTGGGCCCTAAATTTGGGCATGTTTCCTACTGATAGGTACCCCTATAAGAAAATGTGGGCTATGGGTCTTGCATTTTCTTAGACGTCATTGTTTTTTGGAATGGATGTGTACGGTTGCTTGGGAGTGGGGTGTGAAACCCTCTTTCTGTTGTAAATCTGATACACTGCAAATGACATCGTTTAGTGGGGATGGTGTGATGCCTTTTTTGCTTCTTAAGGAAGCTGGAAAAATGTCACCGTTTGATATTTTTCTTCCATCATGGCTATAAAGCTATAACACGTAGTGAGTGCACCAGTTTGGGATAAGGTGAAGCGAGGCCTATTAAATGCATCTCGAGGAAGTGACCGAGCATGATCGCTTTGACGGTTATTTGTGGCCACGTGTTCTTTCGCTAATGGGCAAAAATTTTGCCATTATTGCAATGGCATTTTTGGGGTGAAAACCCAATGGCCGGAGGTTTCTCTATATATACCATAAGGGTTTTCATCTCATTTTTTCACTGTTTGGCTATTTTATTGCTACTCTGCATGTTTTCCTACTTGTTGTTTGCTCACCGCCAAAGGCTTTGTTGGAATTCTCCTTTTTTGCCAAGGTTGTGTTTCTTCCTCATAATCATGCTATGGATCTTGGTCCTTTATAATTAGCCAATAATGGGGCTTTTGTTTTCTCTTGGTACTTCTGGTTAGGTTTGCTATTTTTGAGTTTATTGCCTGTTTTTCCACCATCCCATTGTGTTGGCGGCCGCCCTGATATGTTACACAATGTTTTTCAAGATGGCTTCTTTGAAATCACCATCCAAGGCTACTGCCGTTGGGGTTGATTTGTCAAGGATGCTATTTTTTCCCATCCATTATATTGAGATTGATGAGACCACCCTCAAGTGGTTGGGGATTAGCAAGGCCCACCGGACCTACCTAGGCATGAAAAACTCTTGCAACTGGGAAGAGGATCAGGGGGGAGGCTGGTTGAAGCCTATAGGATTGATACCAGGGCTCAACGGGGCCCCTACCAAACTTGGAAAGTTGTTTTCCTGATGGTTGTGTTTTCTTTGCTCCTTGTGTGAGGGCTTGGTTTCTAATCTTGATTTTGTACTTTTTGTAGGAATGAGCAATCGGGTAAAGGAGTGCATGAAAAGGCACAGGGGCATCGCCGACACCTTGGTGGATGCTCGGGAGATCAACATTCTCCCTACTAGCGTGGTGCATGCTACGGGGCCCTTTCATTCAAGGCACCAGCCTATATGGTAAAACTTTGTGATTCTTTTTAAGATGCCAAGTTGATCTATAAAAGGTCATGCCTTGCAGACCCGTAGGGAAGCCATGCCTCTCGTGACGGTGGTAGCGATAGGGCATTGTTAGGCAGCTTTTTCACATTGTGCCTACTTTTTTGCCTTCCCCTGTTTAGGTTTCATTGTTCCTAAGAAGGCCATTTTTGCTCAAGGGGCACTACCAAAGCTAAAAGTGGACAAGTGCTTTCAACTACATAATCTGATCCTTACACAAGGTTAGGCATAGAAAAAAGACTTGGCGCTGATGGAGGTTGTGCCTGACAAAATTTTTGACCCCCAATGGGTGGTGAATATTGGCGAATTGATCCTTGAGAACTAAAACAAAATCACTTACCATATCCTTGAGGGGTTGAAGACTCTTAGGGATCGACACTTTCTTGTTCATCTTCTTTGGGCGGAAAGTGGCCACTTGATGAACATAGGCTTCAGTCATTCCCAAGTATGCTTTTTGTTGATTTCCTAGCGTTTGAAGCGCTTTCCTTAGCTGGCTTTAACAAATTTGGTTTTAGCATGAGGCCATTGTTACTTATACCATGAGGGAATGATGCGTAGCCCGTAAGAAGGCCTTATAGTCCCAGCTTGGGGCTTTATGCAAAAATGTGGGCTTTTTGGAGAAGAACCTGAACATCGAACACAGCGCCAAAAGTACTCTTGCTAATGACCTCAAGTTGGATAAAGAGGCCAAGGAAATGAAGGAAGGCATCATTAAAGAGCTCAAGGGAAATGTGAGAGAGTTGAAGAAGGCTTTCAAGTAGTCTTAGGATAAAGAAACTGAGACCCGTGAGGAGGCCGATCACTTGGTAACCTTATTGAAGGCTTTAAAGTCGAAGATTGACGCCATCAAACAAACGCTGCCAATTGATCAATAAACTCCTTCAGGCCCAAAGACTATTCAGGGTTAAGCCAGCTCCAGCTCAGTCATAGCTACAGTGACCCTCGTAAAGCGTATCAAGCAAGCTGGCTTTGTTGGTCACAAGGGCCATTTAGAGTATCAGCGTCTTCTGACCAAAACCAATGTGTGAGTGAAAAAGCTCTACTTATTCCTTTAGAAGGTGGAGAAAAGGCTTGGAAAGATTTGCTTTCTTGGAGTTCAAGGATGGCTTTCTTTCCTGACGCTTTTAGGTAGAGTAGGCTAATCTAAAATTGGATTTCCCTTTCCTATTGACTTATGAGGATTTGGATTAGGATTATGAGTCTTAGCTGAAGGAATAAAAAACTGAGATTCCTATCTTTGACAAGAATGTGTCAATAACGGACCTTGATAAGAGCCCTCTTCCTGAAGAGTTTTAAGAGGCTTTACAGCTAATCGCCTTTTTGTATCTCCTTGAAATCCTTCATTCTTATTGGAATTATAATTATTTTTAAAGTTAATGAAAAGTTTATTTTTCTCAATGGTTCCACTTTGTCTGCACTATTATATTTGTGAATAAATTTTTGTAGTGATCTTTTAGTTCATATATTAGGAGGTAGTTTGGCCATTGCAGTGGTCATGCATTTAAGTAGCCTTTATTGTGGGAAGCCTTCATAGGCTTTTTAAAAAGGACACAAGTTTTTTTAGGTGTCTTAATTAACTATCTCATTTTGTAAAAGCACAAATTATTTAGGATGAGTGCTTTTATTTTATTTAAAATGTAGTAAAGTACATCATGTGATAATGTGATTTATGCAAAGTAAAATGATAGATCATCTCTATGATAGTTTAGTGATTAAGCAAAGTAGGGTAATAGATCATCTAAGTGATAGTTTTTGGGCAGCTTCATCTTTTCTGAGTTAATCAGTTCATAGACTCATTTTCTAAGTTTTTTAATGACCAAGTAAAGTCCATCCAAATTCAGCCATAGTGCCCCATGTCCCGGGATCCTCCCAGTTAGTTCTACCTTAACAAGGGCTAGGCCTTCTACTTGTATATTTTTTGGTTTCATCCTTTGATCATGGGTGAAGGTGGTTTGCTATCTGAAAGCTTTCATGTGGGCCCTTGCATCTTCCCTTAATTCTTCCAGTAGATCAAGTTTCCCTTCAAGTGCTTTGTCATTTTTACTAGGATTATAAGCCAGAGTTTGCAAGGTGGCGTAAGAAATTTCCATAGGGATAAAGGTGGATAAGGGTGCCAGTCTTATAGACCATCGCAAAAGGCAATTCTCCTGTAAGCCTATGGGGCATTGTTTTAAAGTCCTATAGGACACTTGATAATTCTTCTACTCACTTACCTTTAGCTTCACCGAGTCTCTTCTTTAAGCCTTCCTTGATGGTCCTGTTAGTTACCTCTACTTGCCTATTAGATTGTGGGTGATATAGATGCCCTTTTCTTCCGCGAATTGATGAACTTGCTGATTGTCAAACTGCTTATGATTGTTAGTAACGATGGCTTGTGAATATCCAAACAGACATATAATGTTCTTCCACAAGAATAGAAGAGGGTGGCCTCTGTATTATTGAGTTAATCTGACAGTCATGACATCACTAGACAAATTCCTTCACGTCTTTTCTGATTGTTGGCTAGAAAAGGCCCTAGCATAAGGCTTTGTGGGCCTAAGAATTTGTGCCAAAATGTGCCCCACAATCTCACTGCTGTATTTCTTGGAGAACATGCTACCCCTTTCATAGAGTTAGGCGTCGCTGTAAAAGGGAAGTGAACTCTCGTCTGGACAATTTGTGTCCAATGATGAGGAATTGGTCCTGCTCGGATCTTGGTCATTCTTTTTTCTTCAAGGGTTCCACTTAATGCCCTTCCTCGAGGTAAAGTTTGGTTGGTTTCCTCTAATCATCTTCGGTAACCGTCGAGTATATTAAGTGGACTGAGGGTTTTGTGAGCTATTCCATTACGACCTCCTACCATCTTATTTTTTCCAATAAGTTAGCGAAGATAACATTTACATTTGCTCCATTATTTAGGTATGCTTTTTCCACATCAAAATTGTTGATATGGGCCCTAAATACGAATGGATCCAAGTGTGGGATGATTATTTGGGATTTGTTAGCCCTTGTTAGGACCCTATCAGGTTTATTTACCTCCAGTTGGGCAAGTTCCAACCCTTGTCTCTTTTAAAACATCGAAGGCTCTCCTTTGATAATCATGTGGACCACCCCAGCTGGGGCTCTAAGATTCCTGTGGTCCATTGAAGACTGTGGCTTCTCCGGCCTGTTACCTCGATTGCATTCCTCCTCATTGTCTCTTTTGCGAGGCTTTTCTTCTTACTGCCGACAAGGGGACAACTGTCTAAAAAAATATTCTTTCAGCTTCCCTGCTTGGATCATTTATTCGAACAAATTTTTCAACTAGTAACATTTTTCGGTGTCATGGCCATTGTCCTTATTAGGGGTGAAAGAGGGCTGAGCTTTTTTTGGGTAGTTCGAGTCTGAGCTCGAGTTGGGGCTTTTTGAGTTGAGCATTTTCGACCTCGAGTTCAAGCTCGAGCTGAAAAAAGGGCTCGAACACATTTAGGGCCGAGCTCGAGCTTGATGAAACTCGACCCTATTAGCTTAAGGGCCTAACAGGCCTTGCCTTTTGTCGATCTGGGCCTTTTCTCTTCAGGACCTATTGTCTAACCCCTGTCTCTCTAGTATCTTTCTCCCTTCCTATGCCAGTGTTGCTCGATCTCGACAACCTTAAACCAACTCCAAAGATCACGCAGTTAGCCACCGCTAGACCACGACGATGATTGACAAAGATGATGATTGACTCCTGAATCGACGACGATGGCCAACTTATGCTTGACGATGATCAATGACGAGAACATTCTCAATGCCTGAATCAATGATGAGAATGATTGATGTCCGAATTGATGCCCAAATCGATGTACAAAGCAAAAAGCGGCCAACCTACCCTTGATGCTGGAGACCTAGGTCAGTAACTCGAGTCTTTAGTAGTAGAGCAAGTCTTACCTGGTATTGAAAAATCTGGTTGTTCATGATTTGGTTATTTGTGATTTATTTAATTATGTGCTCGATTTGTAGTGTGCTGGGATGAATTCTCCATTTGTTTAATTGCAATGGCCTAGAAATCTTTGAGGCAGCCTGTAGTGGACGAATTACGATGGTCTATAGTTGAAGCAGTGAAGATGATGGCTCATTTGTGAGATTCACAAATTTAGGGTATAATAGCAAGGGATTAAAAGTTTGGGATATATTATCTAATTTTTCCCTTTTTTGGTTATTTATGTAAAAAAAATTATAGACTTAGTCATCATTTTTCATTTAAGTTACAGTTAGGGTAAGATTTATGTGTGATTTGAGCTTGGAGGGTTTTCGAGATGAGCACAAGGCTAAAAAATTGGGTTTGACTAATTCGAGCTCGAGCTCAGGTAGTACTGAACAGTGAAGGGGCCGAGCTTGAGCTTACTGGGCTCGGCCTCGGCTTGGCCCATTTTCACCCTTAGTCCTTATGATATATACAATATTTCTTAAGGTTCTTTTTCCCGTAAGGAGGCATCATAAGGGGCCATCGAGGGACTTGATTCTTTTTTTCTAGAGCATACAGAATGTTTGATCTTGTCTCCCTCAAAGGTGGGAGAACGGTCTTTGGTTGCGAGTTACCCCTCTATTTGTTTGGACCAGTTTTCTTTGGGCTTGGGTTGGTCATTTGGGACCGTTGGTCGGTTAAGTTCTTTAGCATGCATATACCGCGTGCCTTGGTCAGGGAATTCTTCTATATCTTTCATAGGATTTTCATGGAGATCCTAAGCCAACCTTGAGTCTTGTGCCACTCCCTGGGTAATGGCCATTAGGTGTAGCTCTAGATACAACCCCTTTATCTATACAACATCGACATTAAAATCTTTGAATAAAGTATTGCAGGAGTTCATCATGACCTTGCCTAATTTTCAACAAATAGGCTGTCGTTTTTGGGGTCGGTTGACTCCCTAAGAAGTGTTGTAAGAACACATGGGAAAAGTCCTTAAATGATGTTAGTGTAGAGCTGAAGGCCTTATACATAGTTGTATCAGATGCCCACTCAACCCTCATGAAAGTAATGTACTTCTTCAGATGGTTAACTAGATCGGTTAGGCCATCGTACAAGTGAATTTTAGGCATGTGGAACCTCTCAGGAGTAAAAGCATTGATTATTTCAACTGCAAAAGGTTGGAGCCATATGTACTCCATATCAATGCTAAGGTCGGGGCCTTTCTTCAGAGACTCATGTGCCCCCATACACTGTGCAATCTAGTCAAGTTTCTGTGGGATAGCATTAATATCACTGCCTTTAAGATTGTCTGAATGGTCCAAGGGTGACTACCGTTTATGGACTTGTACCCTCAGGGGCTGGTCTTGTAGACGAGCCGAGTGAGGCTCCCCGGGCGCCAGATGACTTTTAGCGGCCTCCTCTAAAGCCTCTGATAAGGCTCTTCAGATTTCCTATTGTAGCATTGCCCTTAATTACTCAAATGGGGTATGTTGCAAGGCCTGAAACTGATCATCGTTCTGGGGTGTGGGGCCCTTACTTTTGCAGAGGTCCCTTTGGAGCCTTACGGGATCCTCTGGGTCAACCCTTTGGTGTGCTTCCTTGCTTATGGGTTCTATGGACCCAGCAGGACGATAGCTTTTCTGCTCATTCTCTGGCAGGTCTTGGTTGTCCAAATGTGACCTCTGAGTTCACCATGTTCTCACAGACGATACCAAATTGATAGTTAATGGGATCGTGTGGGCTTGGCCCAGAAGCTTGGAAAATCACGGACTGGCGACTTGCACACAAATATAGCATTAGGGCCTTAGGGGAAACCCTCTAACGTTCAAGTCAAACTTTCAATGAAAAGTAGTAGTAGAAAGGGAGAGAAAGAGAGAGGAGAGCCAGAACATCGTACTATGGGATTAACGATTGGAATTGTTTATATAGCTAGAGGGACCTCCGAAAAGTTTGTCTTAGGATAGGAATCCTGTAGCTTACCCCGTAATTATGGGATACTGTTTCTGTCCATAATAAATTTCCTTTGAAAGTCTATTTAGGCCCTCAACAGTAGCACTTTATTAGTTTTGGATATGTTTCCTACCATAATCAATAAGTCAGACCATACTTCTAGGATGGAAAATGTCTACTGATCACAACCAGCCCAATAAGAGAAAACAATGCTGGTATTTAGAATATTGTTATAATTGCCCGTCATAAAAATAAATAATTGTCATTTAGAACTGCTAACTATATAGTTTGACTTTTAATTATTCCACAAACCACAATAATAATACAAGTTTTTCTCGATTGTCATTGTATTGTCAGTGTTGTGGTTGCGTAAAACATGCCATACCGGCCCCCAATAGCATTGGACAAGTTAAGCTCAGCTTACTGTACAAGAAACACAGGCGATGGGAGGACTTTGTACGGGTACGCTGGGCTAGGCCAGGCTAGCTGTATATCTAGCCCTACTTGTCGCAGCCAAACGCATGATGGCACGCCATTCGCCGGTTGCGCTCTCCCTGTGCTCCCTTTGCCTTTTTTTAACCCAAATACCTCCCGCAGCTTGTCATCGCCCCATACGCCTCTCTCTGCCCATCTCTGACGGAATTATTCATCCCACAAATTATACTTCAGAGACCAGCTTGAATTTGATCCTCCTTAATAGCGCCGTCGCCTCCTGCGAGCCCACCGATGGCTTCCTCCCTTGCTCCACCACTCTTCTCGGCAACATCTTTCTCTTCCTTGTCTACGGCTACCTGATGTTCTTGGCCGCCAAGCAGCTCTCTGCAGGCAGCGAGATTTTGCTGGAGATTCTTGGCCCTGGCCTCGTCGGCGGCTTCTTCTTGCCCCTTCTCAGCTCTCTCCCCGATGCCGCTATCATTCTTGGTACGCTGCCTAGCTACATCGATCCTCTCTCTCTCAAAATATTAATATGACGTATTATAATACCCATTATTTATATCATCACAAGTTTTTTTTAATAAATTGCATAAGTAGTTCCTGACTTTTAATTGTTATTTTATTTTAGGTCATAACCTATTGAATATTCTATTTTAGTCCTACATCTATTAAAATTGTTTTATTTTGGTTCCTTATAAGATGAAATTCATTAACTTAAAATAACTATCTGACATAAAGTTTTGAAATTCTGATTTAAATATTTGATAACTGTCTTCCAACAAGTTCAAATAGTTTAATATTTTTTGATAGCAAATAGACAAATTAATTAATAGTTTTTTTATGAATAAAATAAGTTCAATTTACAAAAAAAAAATGTAAATTTTCTATTAACTATAAAAAAAATATTATACAGATTAAATTTATTATAAGACAGTTACTAAATAGTTTAAATTATGATCTAAAATTTTTTTATCTGAAAAATATTTTAAGTTAGTATATTTTATCCAATGAGAACCAAAATTAAATGTTTTAATAGATTTAGAACCAAAATGAAACTTTTTAATAGGTTTAGGACCAAAACAGAACATTCAATAAGTTAAGGACTAAAACAAAATAAGCTAAAGCTTAGGGATCATTTATGAAATTTACTTAGTTTTTTTTTTACCTATAAGCATTATAAAATACTCTCTTCATCTCACTTTCATTACTTAATTTGACTAGTTTAATTTAAATTTATTCATATTATTGTTTGTGAAAATAAAATAAAATAAAATATTTAAAAACTATAGGTCTTGATTTATCATTCATATATACAAGTTTTTTTTATTTATATACTAAAATGTTGAAAATAAAAAATCATAAATTAATTATTAAAAAATGAGTGGTACAAAAAATTTAAGATAGAGGAAATAGTATTTAATAATTAGGAGGAAAATGGGAAGGGGAGGGTCTAAACAATGATTGTGAAGGTGAAAGGACCAATGACCTATCCTTACGCCAAAGATACAAGAATATCATCATCACAAGGTAAGACATATAAATAGCCTTATTTGTGTATAATAGTATCTTTTGGTTCTCAAACTCTAAAATAATATATTTTGTCACTATATTTCAATAAACATAAAGGATGTCCTGAACTTTTTGCATCCAAAGCTCTCCAAGCTTGCATGAGTTACAATTAAGACCCTGATATTTGCTTAAGTCTTAAACCAAATTGGTTACCAATAACTTTCAAATGTCTTATTTTTTTTTTTCAAAACCTTTGAATTGATAATTTTGATTGCATAAATTTCTAATAATTTTTTTTATATAAATGTATTCAATATAAATAATTTGTATCTTTATTTTTTTTACTCAATTTGTATCTTTATTGATTTACGCGCACTGAGTAATGAAGGAAGCAGCTTGGCTGAGCCTGCGATAGGAATATTCTCATGAAGCTTAATTGATTAATTTGCTGGCAAATATTTCTTGCAATTTTCTGACCCGGTATGTATATACAGGCACGGAACTGATATCTAGTTCTTTAATTAGTTTATCGATCGCTAGTTTGAGTACAACACATGAAAAACTGTCATACACGTAGGGTAGTATATAGCAAATTAAAGCTGGTCGGGGGAGATTAATATATTCGGTTGCCCCTTTCTTCGGTAAGTAATTCCGTTTT
The DNA here is from genome assembly GCA_005392925.1 of Aquilaria sinensis. Taxonomy (NCBI): domain Eukaryota; kingdom Viridiplantae; phylum Streptophyta; class Magnoliopsida; order Malvales; family Thymelaeaceae; genus Aquilaria; species Aquilaria sinensis. Next base: position 286,723 of record SMDT01002927.1, read on the forward strand.
TTCGTTTCACCGTTTTCTTGCTTCTGCATGCGGGAGTCTCTGAAAACTTGTACCACAAGGCACACACAAATGTGGCGTTGTTTTTCCGAGTTAATACTTATCCGTGAAGAGATGCTAGACTATATACAGCGTGAAGGAACGGCAATTCTTGCCGACTTGGAGTCCGTTGCTTAACTTTAATTTGACAGTCGTGTGAGATTCAAATTAGACAGAGGACAGAACATATTATATTATATTATATTTTATGTAGGTTGGAAGGACTACTTTTTTTTTTTTTTAATCTTTTCCTTTTTGAAGAACTAGTCATTAGTACGTTATTTGAATGTAATTGAAGTGCATGTAATTGGCATTAATTTATTTAACATATTAAATATCACAAATACATTCTAATTGGATAAAAAAAATATTGAATAATATACTTCAAGAATATAATTTTTAACAAGTTTACTATCTCCATCCAAAATTCTTTGCACAATTTCAGTTTTTTTACTTAATTTTTACTTCAATTTATTTATATTAGTATTTGCTTATTTTTTTAAAAAAATATATTCAAAGAATATGAGTCTTGCAGTTTCTAAATATAAATTTTTTAAAAAATTATTAAATATTAATATAAATAAAATTAGGACAAGCTTAAGTAAAAAAAAACTGAAATATAGTACAAAGAACTTAGGGAGAGAGTTTTAAAAAACATTATAGGCATAAACAAAAAAAAAAAAAAAAGAAGGACTGTCAAATACCTACTATAGTACTATATTTTATCGAAGTTTTTAAGAAAAAAAATTATAGTAAAATAAAGAATAAGGTAAATTCTGTGGATATAGTTGCTAAGGCTTATTTATGCTTCTTTGTCATCTTTAACCTATTAAGTATTCTCTTCTGGTTCAAAATTTTTTAAAAATATTTTATATTAACCCCTACCAGATGTAATCTATTTACTCAAATTAACTGTATAGCATCATTTTTTAAGAATTATTTTAAATTGTCTAATAAGTTCTCTCTAAGAAAATTGAACTAGGCAATAATTTTTTATCCAAAGTTAAATAAAAACTTGCATTATCAATTTTTCCCATATATGAAATAGTTATTGTACACATATGTACTTATTACGTGACAACTTTTGGTCAGGTTAATAAATTGCACCTGGTGAGAACTAAATTGAAATATTTTTAATCAATTTAGAATAAAAAGAGAACAGTCAAAAGTTTGGGTCAATATTTAGCCCACATAAATCAGGGATATTGAAGAAGTTTAATTTTTTTCAATTTTAATAGTATATTTTACCTAAGTTAAAAAATAAACAAATTGAAGGTTATGTTTGGAGTAATTTTCATGGAGCACCATACATGTAATTCTTCTTTTCATCTAGAATGTATTAGCTATCCCCACAAATTAAAGGTCATGGACCCCATAACATTTACCATTATATGTATTGTAATAAATTACTTTAGTATCTAAAATAGTTATTTTCCCAAAAACAATAAAGTTCGTAAATCACATGTGTGGTTTTTTCCCCTTTCTATTATAGTTTCCTAAATACTAATATCACTCTAATTAAATTCACAATATCAAATTTTAGTCTCTTTAACCCAAGTCACTTTGAAAATCAAAACAATATGGCATCCTGAATACTAATATAAAGAAAAGCGTAAACTCCATGGTAGGTTTTTTTAACTTATTTTCTTATCTTATCCAAAATACATAACTCCTTTTTTGTCCTAATGATCTCTTTTACCTTATATATAGCACGTCCTATCAGTGTTTTTTCTTTCATTTAGGTTGTTAACTTTGATGGCATTTTGGTGGAAAATGACAATTCAAATCCCTAGGTTTTCTTCATCATGCTCCTAACAACTTCGACTTTATTCATCTGGTTTCTAACACCCTAAACTTTCAAAAATAGAACAATCAACCAGTTTATTGCTTTTCAGGTATAAGCAAGATAGAATTTCCCTAATAATTTCAATAATTTGCTTCTTTTCCTTAATACTTTCACCAAAAAGCTTGTTTTCCCAATCTGGCAATCAACCAGCGAACTGATCTTTAAGGGAACCGCATTTGAATCTGTCTCATACCCACCAGTGGCTCCCACGGACGCATCCAGCACTTCACGATTGAAAGGCTCCTTCCCATTGGGTATTGAAGACAATGATCTACAGAGATCAAATCGATGGTAGTAAATAGACTACTTGGTGCAAGGGCAAGTAAGAATTCAACCTTCCATCCTTTCTTCTTCACTGGCCTCATCCCATCGCCTCCTTTCTCCTTCCCTGGCCTTGATCCGTCGCCTTCGTTGACTTCTTCCTTCACCTCCATTGCCTCATTCCCTGGCCTCATCCCTTTGCCTCGACCTCTTCCTCTGATCACTAACTTGTTGTCCGATCACTAAAGTCTAGGATGATAGGAGAAAGATGAAGAAAATCTAAGGATTAGAATTATTATTTTACACTGAAATTCTATCAAAGTTAATTTGAAAAATTAAGAATCCAAATGACAGAAAAAATTCCGATAGGGCGCACTATATGAGGTAAAAGAGTTTACTAGAAGAAAATGGAGTTACTAACCTAGATAAGACAAGAAAATAAGTTAAGGTGGAGTTTACTCATGAAGAAAATTAAATTGAAAACATTAACTATGGGTTTGATTTGGAAAGAAAAAAAAAACTTATAATTTGTGGGTGAAATGGTCAAGTCACTTAGGAAAACAAAATAGAGGTCATATTCATTGTAATAAATGATCACTCCATTTGAAAATAAACATAAACAAATACTTACAAGGGTCTGATAATTAGTATCAAGAGTTGAATAGCGTGTTTGTTGCAAAAGTTTCATGATAAGATATCATTATATTCAATGTCAATGTGAAGAATCAATGATTTTCTATAAATCAACTTTTATGTTTGGGATATTTTGCCAACATAAATGTACTTTTTTGGGAATTAGGAGTCTAGTGGTAGCGGCTAATTAATGTTTTTCTTGCTTCTTAAATCAATATCCTATTAAAACTCCCAGGAAGGCAAAAATGATAAAATTATGTCCCATTAAAGGGAGATTACATAATTACTAGGATTGAAAATGTTTGACACCTTATAATGATGTTTCAATAGTTAACTATTGTTTATTAGATCTTTTATTACAAATAGTTCTATGATACATGTTATCAAATAGATAAGAATGGGGGGCGTACAGTAGGACTTACGGTAAAAAAAATACTACTTTGTCCCATATTCTTTACTTTTTATATAGTTTGATTTGAATTTATTTATATTAGTTTTTGTTAAAAAAAATTTTAAAAAAATATATTTAGAAACTATATGCCTTAATTTATCATTCTTATATTAAGGTTCTTTATTTATATTCTAAAATGTTAAAAATAAAAAATTATAGATTAATTGTTGAAAAGTAAATGGTACAAAAAATTTGGGATGAAGTGATTAATAACTAGTCTAGGGAAATAAGCACTGTAGCTTAATATTTTATTTTATTTTAGTATTTGAGATTCCTATTTGATAGCAATGTAGATATAAGAGTATATTTGCAATAAACTTGTAACTGGAGTGGCAACATGGTATATTTTCTATAAGATTAATATAATGAATGAGATTGTATGTGAGAATATTATGTAAATTTTTATTTAAATTTTCCGATTTTTTTTCTTTGAGTCATACTACCGATCGAATTAAGTAGGCAATAGCAAATCTAGGTCCTTTTTTTTTTTGAAAAAAATAACAAAATAACCTATAACTCAAGGGTAAAAATGTCGACCAGCATTTTGTCACATTCATATTTTTTATTTTATTATACATACATATATGTGTGTGTGTGTGTGTGTGTATAGGTGTATATATATATTGGAAGAACAATGGGAACTAGTGATAATGATACACAATGGGTGAATATTGATGATGATACATGGTATGGTGCAGCTTCTGGATTATCCGGAACAAAGGAAACGGCGCAAGAGCAAGTGTCAGTGGGGATGGGACTGCTGGCGGGTTCAACCGTGATGCTTCTCACCATTTTGTGGGGGTCATGCTTGCTTGTTGGAAAATGCGATATCGAGGGTTCCATGGCCGTGGATCTCAAAGATACCAAGGGCTTTAGCCTAACTGGTGCATGCTTGTATATATATATATATATTATATGTGAATGTATGTATGTATATACACACACACTGATCCATGCAGCTCGTACCTGCAGGGTGTGGGGTGAGCACTGATAAATGGACAAGCTATGCTGCCAGGATCATGGTCTTATCCGTTGCTCCATTGCTCATAGTCCAGCTACCCCATTTCTTCCCACTCATCTCTACGTCTTTTGCCAGGGCCGCCATTCTGCTCTCCCTCATCCTCTCCCTCTCCCTCCTCATTTCTTACGGGACTTACCAGGTGTTCCAGCCCTGGATGCAGAGGAGAAGACTCGCCGCCATCAAGCACAAGCGTCTCATCTCCCACATCTTGCAGAATCTGGGGAGGCGAGCATTAGGAAAGCTCTTCACCCAGGATGGGCACCCCAACATCCCTGTCCTTGAAAAACTGTTTGACATCATCGACTACAACTCCGATGGCCACATGTCGCCCATGGAGCTCAGAGCTTTCATCCTCGGGATGCAGCTGCATGAGGAGATGGACATCGATATCGACGACGCAGTGGAGAGATTGATGAAGGACTTCCACACAGCCCACAACTCCGACTCCGTCATCCACAAGGACGAGTTCGTCCATAGGATCTCCATATGGTTGGAGCAAGTTGACCGCTCCAACACCAACGGCAGCAGCCACCACAAAAGTCCTCAGACCCCTAGGCTTCTGGCTTATTACAACCAGCGAATCACGCAAGAACAGCATCTGCTGGGACTGGACGATGACGATGATAGAACAGCTGAAAGCATTAATGTGGATCAGATGGCTATTCCAAAGTGGAAGACTGCGTTCAAGGCAGTGGCCATGCTGCTGCTAGGCTCCGCTGTGGCGGCCGCATTCGCCGACCCCCTTGTTGACGCCGTCGACAACTTTTCCACCGCCTCCGGCATTCCCACCTTCTTCGTGTCCTTCGTCATACTGCCTTTCGCCAGCTCCAGCGAGGTGGTGTCTTCTATTATCTCCGCAAGCCGAAAGAAATGCAAAACGACGTCACTGACATACTCCGAGATTTACGGGTCGGTGACCATGAGCAACATCTTATCGCTGGCAGTGTTTTTGGGGCTCGTCTACTTCCGGCAGCTGAGCTGGGACTTCTCCGTAGAGGTGGTGGCCATTATACTGGTCTGCATTTTGATGGGCGGAATCGGGAGTTTCCGCACCACCTTCCCCCTCTGGATGGCCTTGCTCGCCTTTGCCCTTTATCCCATCTCCCTCTTCCTCGTCTATATTCTCGACAATTTCTTCGGATGGTCATAATTACCTTTTACGCATATTTTTTCGATATCGATAAAGAAAAAGAAATTTTAACTCCCCCAATGATATGCAGGATCAAGCACATAAAGTTTTTTTTCACTCCATCTTAATTATGTCGAAATTGATTAAAATATTTGGACTTAAGAAATAAGAAAAAAAATTTATACGTTGTTTCAATTTTTATTTTTTTATTAAATTAATAATTTGAATAGGAAAAATAATTTAAATAGCAATATAATAAAATCACTACTAAAATTAGGGTATTTTTCAATGGTCATTACCAACGGTTCGACATTTGTAATTTTGAAATCACTAACGCCAGACCGTTGGTAATAGGCTATTGATAATTTATACGTTGATAATTTTTTTTATTAACAGCAAAATGTTGAGTCATTGGTGTTTTCTAATGTTTGCCCATTGGTAAAAGAGTCATTTGTAGCATTAGTTGAACTTTTATGAACGCATTTGGTCATTGATAACTACTAATATGTTTGACCGTTAGTAAATTACTAATGGTAAGGTTGTTGATAAATACCAACTAGTTGACAACTTATCAACTATTAAAGCCGTTGATAAATGCCAATATATTGCACGCTAAACCATTGGTAAGTTTTTGGGTATTAAAAAAATTAAGCAATTTCTAACGTGAAGCCGTTAGAAACATTTTTTTTAGAAAAAATTAATTTGATAGAACTATCACTATTGTTTCCCGGTTCAAATCACAGAATGCTCATGAAACATTCATGTATATAAGCACAAGATTATTTTTAGAGCATGGGATCAAAACTTTAGCTAAAACCTCAACCTAAGATTACAGTATACCAGCATTCAATTCGTTTGGACTAGCAACTACCAATTTACATGTTCTCCCTCTCTTTCTTCTCTGAACTTGTACTCCATGTATCACTGCTCTGTTTCCTATATTAAGGACGAAAAACCAAATATGCCATAAGATTGTGAAAAACTAGTGAAAATCAATCATTTGACAACCAATTAAGAAGATATAACTAAAGCACAAACATCAAACAATATAACTAAAGCACAACCTTCAGTCAAGAATCAGTCAAGAAGATTGTGAGCTACAATATATTTTGCGACTAACTACCTTAGTCGCTGGTCAGTTGCTGTAATAAGACTTTTATCTTTTAAACAAAATACATTATTATTTAATATAATTGTTATTTAATTAATATTATCTAATTTAATTGATTATTTATTTCATTTGTTATTTAATTGATAATTGCATTAAATTGGTATGAATATTAACTTATTTTAATTATTAATAATAAAATAATCAAATAATGAAATTAAAATTTAAATAATATGCATTTAGATTAATAGGAAAGTCAACATCTATACCAAAGTATAAAATTCAAAAAGTCACAATTCAAAAATTTTAAAACTTAGATTTGGAGGAGACCAAGACAACGATAGTGAGGTCGAGGAGAAGACCAAGTCAGACAATATCAAGGCTAAGTAGGCAACAACGAGGAACAACAAGCAAGCCGAGGAGGTAGTGGTAAGGGGGCTAAGGAGGTGAGGCAGAAAACGACAATGCGGACGGCTAGGTGAGGAGATGAACGACGAGAAACAGGTGAAGCAAATGGAAACATAGACGAACATAGTAGACGGACGACGGACTGGCCAGGTGAACAAACGGCAATAGGGACGAGCAACGTGGATGGACACTGCTGACGGAAATTATAGATGACAATAGGAGATGAGAGTGAGATGGGAGTGAGAGGGTTAAGAGAAATGAGAGACGGACATGAAAGTGAGAGATGAGATATGAGAGTGAGTGAAGAGAGTGATAGGTTTGAAATGGGTGAAACAACCAAGTAAATAAGAAAAAAAGAAGCTTGAGCGACTGAACCCTGATTGACAAAGTCAGTCACAAAAGTCAAGAATGTAGTTACCCCTTATATGAGTGTAGTCACCCCTTATATGAGTGTAGTCAAAATTTAGTTGCTACATTCATCATTTTTCTAGTATTTTGTGCCTACATGAATATAATTACATATGTGGTATAATCATAAATATATATAAGTTCAAGAAATTTTCTCCATATACAAAATTTCAAAAATTAAAATTAATAAAGGAATTATATCATATATAGGAAAGTAAGAGCCAGAAGAACAATTATCATACCTTAATAATTAATTAGACCCTAACATGTAAACCCTAAATTAAACCCTAAAACCTTAAATCCTAAACCCCCTAACACCCTAAAACCTTAAATCCTAATTTTATATCCTTAAATCGTAAACCTTAAATCAAATTATGTACCATTAACCCTAATTTCTAAACCCTAAAACCTTAATAAATTAAACCCTAATACCTAAAACCCTAAATTTTAATTCTATATCCCTTAACTTTAGAACCCAAAATCTTAAACCCTAAACCTAATATACCATAAACCCAAAATACAAACCCTAAAATATCCTAAAACTTAACCCTTATTAGCCCAAAACCCTATAATTTTATATCCCTAAACCATAAACCTAGCAAATTAACTACCATTAACTCTAAATCAAAACCCTAAACCCTAATTCTATATCCTTAAAACCCTAAACCTAATTTACCATTAACCTAAATCGTAAATACAAATCCTAATTCCTAAATTTCACTATCCTAATACTTAATTCAATAACCTTAAACCCTTGAAACCCTTAAATCCTAATTTTATATCTATAAACCCTACAAAAAATTTTAATCCTTAAGCCATAAAAACCTCCAAATTAACCATAAATAGCCCTAAAAATAAATCTCAAAACCCTAATATTGAATTAATTCAATATACCCAAATAAACTTGTCTAGATAATTTCATATACATAAACACTAATTTCAAACCCTAAACAAAATAATAAAAATCTCAAACCGAAAATCTACATCTAATACCCTTAACCCATTAAAACCCTTAAATCCTAATTCTAAATCCCTAAATCCTAAAAAAAATTCTAAAACCTTAATATTGAATTAATTCAATACCCTAACCCTTAGCTAATTCCATATCTCCAACACTAATTTCAAACCCTAAACTCTAAATAAAAATCTCAAATCCTAAATCTATATCCAATACTTTTACTTAAAAACCCTAAATATTAATTATATATCACTAAACCCTAAAAAAAATCTCAAACCCTAAACCCCCATAAAAATCCCAATACATATATCCTTAAGCATTAAAAAAATCCAAACCCTAAAAAAACCTAAACCCCTAAATCAACTTAGTCACTGAAAGACAACTGTAGTCAAATTGGAAAAAAAATGACTGAAAAGCAACTACAGTCTAATTTGGAAAAAATTTACAACTAAAAGGTGACTGCAAAGTGGGCGACTAAAACATTCAGTTGCCCAACAGTTGCGACAAAAAGAACACTTTTTTATTTCAACTTATTAGCAATTGCCATGTCTGGGGACTGACTTTCAGTCACCAATTTTAGTTGCGATTTTGCATCTATGTTATAGTGTTATTAGTGAATAATTTACTAAATAATTTGATATGGCCCAAAATAAAATAGGTTATAAATAAGTTGAGATAGAAGAAATAGTATATAAACTAGGTAAAATCCATATATATAGTATCCTAACTATGGTTTTGTCCAAATCTTTATTTCAGTTAATATTATCACAAAGTTTTCTACCTCATATATAATATCTCATGAAACCCATTTCATTGGGTTTCTTCATTATTTCAAATAGAAGTTGTATACATAATAGTTTCAAACATTCTAGTGGGTCTCATACCGCCTTTCACTATGGGAAGATGACTTCCACAATAGCATAGAAAAGCAACATTCTTCAGCTCAGAAGAAATCAGAGACAATAAAAACCCAAACAAGCTGCAACTGCAAGCACATCAAATTTAATAATTTGGGGGAAAAAAAATATCTAAGCCATTATAGTATACTAAAACACCAATTTCGGAACCAGTGATGCTATATCATCTACAGTCTCCTACATGCAGCTTTGCATCAGCTTATTGCTCTAGCTACGGTTTAGTTGCAAATGATAGGTAGCAAGCTCAAAGCTTTTGCCAACAAACTAAGTATATCCATAAAATTCTTACCCATGGAAAAATGTTGGAGAAAGTCTGAGAATTGACAGAAATTAATTGGCCGACAGCCAGGTGAAGTAGAGTGGCTTTAAACTCACACTACTAAAAAAACAGAAGATTCCAACTGCCTTTATTTTCAACGGCCAAACCGTTGAAAATTTCTAATTGCCAAAACCGTTAAAGGGAAGACAAAAAATTTTTCAACGGCTTAGCCGTTGGAACTATTACACCATTAATTTAGGGGGTTTATATATAATATTTCCAACGGCTAAAGCCGTTGGAAAATATATAGTATGAGGGAAAATTAAAGTAAATTTTTCCAAACTAAAGTAGATAATATTTCCAACGGCTTTAGCCATTGGAAAAATATATAGTATGAGGGGAAATTGAAGTAATTTTTTCCAAATAAAAGTGGATAATATTTCCAACGGCTTTAGCCGTTGGAAAAATATATTCTTTTTAGGGGAAATTAAAGGAAATTATTCCAACGGCTTGAGTCGTTGGTAATAAGTTTAAGTACTTAATGATGCTTTTCATTTCCAATGGCTTTAGCCGTTGGAAAAATATACAGTTTGGTTGCGAATTAAAGTTATTTTTCCAACGGTTTTAACCGTTGGAATTTGATTTAAGGAATTTATTGTTTTTAGTATTTCCAACGGCTTTAGCCGTTGGAAACTATATGTTCACTTGGGATAGTGAATTTTGTAATTTTTCCAATGGCTTTCACTGTTGGAAGTATTTTCAGTAATTTATGCTTGTTTATTTCCAATGGCTTTAGCCATTGGAAAAATAGTTGCATATAATTTTTTATTTTCATGGTTTCTAGCGGCTTAGGCCGTTGGAAAATAATAAAGGCATTTTATTTCCACTAACGGCTTCAACCGTTAGAATTTCATATTTTAAAACGAACCGTTTTGATTTTTCTTTCCAACGGCTAAGGCCGTTGGAAAATTCTAATTTAAATCCCCGCCCAGGCAGTCGTCTTCTTTGTCAGGCTTTTTCAGAAATTCATCTCTCTTCTCTCTTCTCGTTTCTTCGTCCCACACGCACACACATCACGTTCGTATCTTTGATTAAGGGCATAATCAGCTTCCTCGAGATCGTTTGTACGTAGATCTGGTGTCATTGTTATAGATCTATAGGTTAGTTTGGTTTTGTTTCAATTTTGTTTCATTTTTTTTCTAGATTTTCGTTCTTTGATGTTCTTTGTTGATAATGGGTTGAAGATTTTGCTTGTTGTAGCAGATTTGAAGCTATTTCCATGCATTTGAAGGAAGTAAAATTTCGGATTTGAGGTAAGTTGGTTTAATACGTATTTTTAACTT
>SMDT01002927.1:300000-335345 GCA_005392925.1 Aquilaria sinensis
TTTGAGGTTTAAGGATTGTGATAACGTTAGAGTTCATCTATACAAATGGGGTTTCATGCCTTATTACGCCAACTGGACAGCTCATGGGACTAAGTTCCTATCAGAATTTCACTGAAGTGGATGAACAACCTAATGAAGGTTTTAGACGGTTTTCTGATTTACTGTACTCTGCTAGTATACCTCTTTGGGATGGATGTGATAAGCATTCTGAGCTGTCTGCTGCAGTTCGTTTGTTAAACCTTAAAGCAGACTATCACATACCAAGAGGGTATTATGATGGTATCGCAGCCTTGATGAAAGAGACACAGTCAAGTGACAGCAAGATGCCATCCAATTGGTATGAGACGAAGAAATTAGTTTCACAACTAGGTCTTGCCCATCTTAAAATTGATGCTTGTGTTAACGACTGCATGTTGTTTTGGAATAATGATGAAGATGATTCATAATGCAAGTTTTGTGGTGTATCTCGGTTTAAGCCTAGAAAAGCTGGGTGAGGTAAGGATAGAGCAAGAAAGACTACACACTATTTACCACTCACTCCTCGCCTTCAGCGACTATACGCTTCACTTTCAACTACAAAGCACATGAGGTGGCACAGTGAGCATCGATCCGACCCAAATGTTTTAAAACATCCTTCAGATAGGGAAGCATGGAAACATTTTGATTCCACGTACCCGTGGTTTGCGGTGGATGCTTGAAATGTTCACCTTGGAGTTTGTTCTGATGGCTTTGTGCCTTTTGGAAACTCGGGTAAACAATACTCATGTTGGCCTGTCATTGTTACTCCGTATAATTTGCCTTCGTGGATGTGTATGAAGAAACCATATATGTTTTTGACTACATTGATACCTGGCCCTTGGAGTCCACGTTAGAATATTGATGTGTATTTACAACCTCTTATTCATGAATTGAAGCAACTATGGGATAATAGGGTCGAAACATGGGATGTTTCACTTAAACAAAATTTTCAGCTCCGAGCTTCTGTTTTGTGGACCATAAATGACTTCCCGGCTTATAGGATGTTGTTAGGATGGATGACTCATGGGAGGTTATCTTGCCCTATTTGCATGGATGCTAGTAAAGCCTTCCAACTTGAGCACGGGAGGAAAACTTCATTCTTTGATTATCATCAGCAATTTCTTGAGTTGGATCACCCATATAGAAGAAACAGAGTCGCCTTTAAAAAAGGAAAAGTTGAGAAATCGTTGCCTCCTGAGCGTCTACCTCCTGAAACAATATTTGAACGTATTTCACATTTGCCTTCTATAGTTCACAATAGACAGGTTGTAGCCATACTAGGTTATAGCAGAACTCATAATTGGACAAAATAAAGTATTTTCTGGGAGTTGCCGTATTGGAAGAGTAATTTAATCCGCCATAATTTGGATGTTATGCATATAGAGAAGAATGTGTTTGACAATATATGCAATATAGTGATGGATGTGACCAATAAAACTAAAGACAACGTGAAGGCTCGTAAGGACCTTGAGATTCTGTGCAGTCGATCAGAGCTAAATTTAATTCCTCAAGGCGACGGCCGAGCATTTAAACCCAAAGCCACTTTTGCACTAAACAGACATCAGAGATCTTATGTGCTGAATTAGGTTAAAGCACTTAGACTCCCAGACGGCTATGCATCGAACCTTGGCAGGTATGTTGACAGTAATGTATTTGGCCTTGGATCAGAACAACATGTTGTGCTTGGACAACGACGACCAGGGCTTACTCATGCAACACATGTTGATGTCACGTAGACTTCGGAGTTCACTGAACAAGTACAGCGAGTCGTAGCAGAGAAAATTGCACAACAAGCATCACATTATGAGCGGAAGCTAGAGCGTCTGAAGAAGAGACAACGAGCTGAGCTCGAGTACATATGTAAGTCAATTGGCATTCCCCCGCCTGCACCTCCTGCAGATGATGATGATGCCTTGGGATCGGATTAAGAATAGATCAGGTATATCATGCTACTATGTGTGTTTATTAACAAACAAACACTTAGTTGGAGAATGAAACCATGTAATTTCTAGTATAAATGTTTTTATGTGGATTTATAAGTACATTTATATCATGACTTAATAATTTCAATTGTGTATGTTTTTATATCATTATATATATATTTTTATGTAATTTCAGTCAAAAATTTGACTACATACGATATAATTATCTGGACTATAACAGGTTAACGTTTAAACAAAACATTCAATTGGAATGAATAGCATATGGATGAATAATATAAATGAAAAAAAAATTCCAACGGCCAAAGCCGTTGGAAACTTTTAATATGGCCAAATCTAGGTAGTTGGAAAAAGAAAAATTTGGAGATGGGCAGTTGGAGAATTTTCCAACTGCCTAACTGCCTGGGCAGTTGGAAGCCGTTGGAACACCAAAAAAATAAAATTATAAGTACAGCTGTTGGAAATTCTCCAATTGCTTATTTTCCAAAGGCTGACAATTGGAAATTCCAACTACTAAAATCTGGGCCATGGATTTCCAACTGTCAAAGTTCCAACGGCTAGACCTAAAATTTCCAACTGCTGGCCGTTGGAAATGGCAGTTGGAAATAGGCGTATTTTTAGTAGTTTCAGTGCTTCAAATGATTCATGATCCGAACCCCAAAATCATGGTCATGGTAGAGCAAGATTCAAGCCACAAAATCTAGTGCTTCTTTGCATGTAATAGTACAAACCCATCCATTTTCAACTATATATCCAGCTACTTGTGCATCCTCTCTCTCATCTTCTGAGCTAGAATCACGTTGAGATATGAAAGCTCATTGTAAGTTTAATTGAGAGAACATAAAGAATCTGGTTGGAAGATGAAGCGTTAAAAAGAGCTCTAGCTGATTGTGTTAGGTTACTAGGTTAATGAGGTTGAAGTTGGAACAAAGGATGGCAATAATTGAGAGGGTTATTGAGTTTCAGTACTAAAAAAAGGTCATGTACCCATAGCTATTATACCAACGATCTCAAGTTGGTAATTTCAAAATTATCAATGTGAGAGTGTTGGTAACAAGTCATTAGTATCCAGTTTGTTGGAAACTTTTTTACTAACGGGTGAATACTAAGCCATTGGTAATTTCCACATTTTGAACGTTGGTAAAGAGACAAATAGAAATTACCAATGGTCTAAGTTTAAAAGTTTTGTACCAATAGTTTAACTTTTACCATCATGTAGAGATGGCAGAATTTGATCTAACCCGAACACCTGACCTGACCGACCTGAACCCAAGCTCGACTTAACCCAATTTGACTAGAAAAGTCAACAACCCGAATCCGACCTGAACCTGAACCTGATTAAAATGAAACCCGAGAAAACCAGAGTTCGAACCCAACCTGACCCGAACCCGAAATGACTCGATAGCTAAACCCAACATCAACATAAAATATATGGTTGGCACAGACTTTAGAAAATTTATGATTTAATATATGTGAATAAGTTTCTTCTATTCTGTTAATTTATTTTGCGTTGTAGAGCGAACAAGTGAGAGCTATAATAAATGATTAATGATACAGTGATAAAGAGATAAGAATAATTAGGTTTTAAAAATTATAGTACTCTTTTCGTCCCATATTATTTTAAATATATGACTTTTTCAAATTATTTGAATTGAATTTATTTATTTATATTACTCCCTTAATCTCAAATTCTTTGCACTATTCATATTTTAACAATTAATCTATATTTTTTTTTCAACATTTTAATATATAAATAAAAATATTTTATACATGAATGATAAATCAAAACTTATAGTTTTTAATATATTTTTTTAATTTTTAATAAATAATAATATAAATAAATTCAAGTCAAATTAGTCAGAAAATTTAAATCGAGCAAAGAAAATGGGATGGAGGAAGATTATTTGTTAGAAAAAAAATAAGAAAGTATATATTTAGAAACTATAGGCCTTTATTTATTATTTAATATAATAATTTTTCATTTATATACTATAATGTTGAAAATAAAAAAATCATAGATTAATTGTTAAATAGTGAATGTTATAAAGAACTTGGCACAAAGAGAGTATTTTATTAAAGAAATTATATATTAATATGTTGTCATAAATTTTGTATTATTTTTTTTATATCTAGTTAAATTAAATTTTAATCAAAATTAAACAAAAAAATTGAATCGATTCAACCATTTCAATTTGTGCATCAATAAATTGAGTAAACTCGACAATCAAGTTGAATCTGGTACAAAACCCGATAACTCAGCCTAATTAGATCCGAACCCAAATAAACATCGCCTGGCCCAGCCTGAACCTGAAATCTACTCAACTTGAAATCAATTCGAATCCAAATAACTTGACCTGAACCCGACCTGGACCCAAGTACATGCTAACCCAGTTAAACCTAAACCTAAATGACTTGACCCAAACCTAACCCGACCCACTCAATTGTCATCCCTACCAATGTGTTAGGCTATTGGTAACTACCAACGCATTTGATTGTTGGTAATTTTACCAATGCGTCAAACTGTTGGTAAATATTTTGAAATTAAAAAAAAATAAAGTAGTTTTTAACTTGAAGCGGTTGGAAACTGTCATTGTTTCCATATATGAAAAAATTAAAATAATATTTTGGAAAAAAAAATTAAAATTTAACAGATATTATAAGAAAAAAAAGTGATCTATGTTATAATTTGCAACCATATATAACGAATCCAAAACTAGACAAAAAGGTGTTCTATGTTATAATTGCTGCCATATATTCCTCTGGCCCACACAGACAACAAAAGCACAAAACGAAAATGGGCTAGATTAAAATACCATTTCACCGTCCACTTCACTAGCGTATACAACAATATGAAACAATAATTAAAATTAGCATGCCAAAGGACGCGTGTGTTCCTTAAACAGATAATGGCATGATGCAATGACAAGAAACTCAAAACAAGTACCGACAGTCACATAACCCTGTGAATTCCATTCGTAAAAAATAAGGGCACAAATAACTACAAATTGTTGAGCCACACGCTTCTCATTGGCCGATGCCCTAATGGCACCATCACCAACACCAGATTTGTTCAACTCGTCTCCAGCCTGCCAACAATATATTCCAAAGAAAAAGTTCCAAAAACACAGTGAAAAACCAAGAAATAAACAAAAAAAATTTTGGCTTCAAAACTTTAAACCTTGATATGCTAAAATTGGTTATGTTTTTGAAAAAATGTTTTTAAAAGAAGTTAAAGAGAATAACAAAATGACCAAAACCATGTAAATAAAACAAAGTTTAAAGGAAAAAAAATTAACCCGAAACTTTGAAACCACGTACACGGCAAACAGTTAATTTTTTTTTTTTTAAAAAAGTGGCTTTAGACAAAGTGAAAGAGGAGGAAACAAGCTTTCTAAACATGCAAACAAAAATATTGTGAAAAAAAGAAATTCCACCTATGCTGCCGCCAATGAAAAACTCATTGTCACAATGGTGACACTGCCATTTTCCAGAAAACCGATGATGGACACATGAAGTGGAAGAGCGAGTGTTGGGGGGAGGGGGGGGGGGGGGGGGGGGTTTGTTGGGGGGAACAATGAGTCAAAAAATGAAAAGTGAGTGGAAATGAGAGAAAGAAAAATTGAAATAGGATGAAACCAAGTAAGGGCTGGGAGTTTTTATTATACAGATATGAGGGCAAACTCTACTTTAGTCCCTCAATATCCATATGGGTTTTAAATTAGTCCTTCTTTTCAAATTTATAGCGATTTAGGTAGTTAGAAAAATACTAATGGTCTAGGCAGTGTGTAACTACTAACAGTTTGGTAAATTACTAACACGTTTGACTGTTGATAAATTATCAATGCGTTTGATTGTTGGTAAATATTAAAATTCTATTTACAACGGTCTAATATGTTAGTAATTATCAACGGTCTAATAGTTTGTAAATAGACAGTTGGGAAATGGCTAAATTTAGTAGTGTTTTATGTAATCATTTTTGGAGTTCTTGCCACGAGGGTCTTGGATGAAGTAATTTTTAGACCATTTGTAATTTTTTTTTTATGTTATGAAGACAAACCATATTCACAACAGGAAAAAGTGCAAAAAAAAAAAACTACTGAAAAGGGCGATTAAAAATCTGTCACTAACCGTTTTTGGTTGCCCTTTAATTGTTACTACGTCAAGCTTACTTATTGAGCAACTAAAAATTTTAGTCACCCTTTTGTCGCCTTTTAATAGCAACTATTTGGAATTCAGTTGCCGACTTTAATGGCCATCTCAACCTCAATAGCCCTTTAATTGCCCCTATCAAGAAATAATACCACCTTCATCTGGTTCTTCTTCATTCTCTCATTTTTCGTACACTTCTTCTTCATCCCTACCTTCTATCTCCAAAATATGCCTCATTCTCCCCACTTATACTCAGAATCTTCGCCAGCATCTGGTTATTCATTTCCACCCTCTTCATCAACACACTACTCTTTGCTTCTTCCTTCACTAACCCTTTCCCCTTCCCTACCCTGTAACTCACCATCCTTGTCACCATTGCCGTCTTCATCGCTGTAGCCACTGCCTCTATCTCTGTTAGCTTTGACATGTTCCTATGTAGCTCCATGTTGAGGGTGGCCAAGGCGATCTCTGTCTTAGACTCCCTCTCCTTGAACCACTTTAGCTCCATCTTAATCTACTTCAGCTTCGCCTCTAGCTTCTTTAAACTGTCAAAAACCTCAACATTGGCGCTATTCTTAATACCACTTTTTATTTTAATTGTTAATATTAAATTCAACTGAAATTAATTAATTATTTAAAGAATCAATTATGCATTTTTTTAAACAAATATTTAAAAGTGGTATTGATATTTAGTTTTCCCCAAAATGATGTTAAATACTTCATCCATTCTAAAAAAGATAAAACGTATTCCCTTTTGAGCTATCAAAAAAATTTGAAATATTTTTCTTTTTGGAAATTTTTTAACTTTTAATTTTCTTTACTACCCTTTCTTAAACTCTCACTACCCAAAATCCAATAATTTTTTTTATTTTTAGTATTTATTTAAACTCTAACTACACAAAACCTAGAAAGGATTTTTTTTAACCATCATTAAAACTATCATCACACAAAATTCAAAAAGAAATTTTTTAAAATTTTAATTTCATGGGAAAAATTGGAAAGAACATTATAAATTACATACACTTTAATCTCTATATCCAAATAAACATTTCATCCTTTATGGGAAGGAGGGAGAATTTTTTTTTTTTCTTTTTTATTTCATAAGTTAATGGTTTTTTGTGCAAATTTTAAAATCTCAAAATGAAGTTGTAAAAACAACTTTACAACACAGCCACTACTCTTAGATTGTTTCTTTCATCATTATTTTATTTTCACGCTTTCACATGATTTATAAAATAATATATTTGCTAAAAAAATTTTGTTTGGGTATTTAGTCTATGTAGATAAGCTTTTATATGTGAAAGGGTCTTTGGGACTCCAAACACTAAAACTTGCGTGTATCATCATGTTAGAAATAAAAAATATATTGTTTTCAGGGTTGCATGCATATTCCTGCATATATGATCATTTGTCAATCAGGCACTACTAAAATCACCGTCTTTACCAACTTCCATTTACCAACGTGCGGCAGTTGGTATTCGATACGTTGGAAAAATTTTTACCAACGCGCAACTAATAACACGTTGGTAAATTCCAACGTGTACACGTTGGTAAAATACACGTTGGTAATTACCAACGGTTATTTAAAGGACTCGGTTTCCATCGCGTAATTATAGTTACCAACTGCTGCACGTTGGTAAATGGGTTACCAACTGCTGGCAGTTGGTAACTTACGAACTGTCAGCAGTTGCAGTTGGTAACTTACGAACTGTCAGCAGTTGGTAAGTTACCAACTGCTGCACGTTGGTAACTTACCAACTGCTGCACGTTGGTAAATGGGTTACCAACTGCTGGCAGTTGGTAACTTACCAACTGTGCAGTTGGTAACTTACCAACTGTCTCAGTTACCAACGTGCCGCTTGTTGGTAAGTTACCAACTTGGCAGTTGGTAATTGCTGCAGTTGGTAACTTGGCAGTTGGTAATTACCAACTGCCGGAAGTTGGTAAGGTTGTTGTTATGAAGCCGTTGGTACTGACCCTTCGCGGAAGTTGGTTGTTTCGCATTTGCGCGTTCGTTATGTATATTAAACGTTCCAGGTTTCGGTTGTTTCGTATTTTTCCCCGTTTCAATCCACATTCAAAAGTAAAATACCAATTCAAAAGTACGCCCGGCTTTACTCAGCAATAAACATTACACAACTATGCCAACGTAATTGAAATAAAATATTCTCAACTACAGCATAATTAAAGCAATAACAGATATGTCTGAAAGAAAGCATTCAACATTCAACGGCTTACACATTTCATAAATATCAAGTCAGTCTGATTTAGGTCTAAAAATTATTATGTCTAGGGCTCTAACACAAGAACTTTGGAAATGCGCTAACCTGTTGATGACGCCCATCACGGAGTCCCGACTATCTCCTCATCCTCTGAGTCCGAGTCATCAGGATAATGTGGAACTGGTTGTGCCGGCGGGCACGGAAGGTTTAGCGAACGACAAATAATCTCCAACTGAGCCCGGTTTGCCTCCAATGCGGCTCTCTGAGCCTCCATCTCTGCTCTCTGTCTCCTCTTAATTCTCTCGAGCTTTCTCTCGTACTCCGCATCCCTTCGCGCATTCTCCTCCGCCATCATCTTCTGTACTTGCTCGTTGAATTGCGATGTCTGTGTGATGTCGATAGGCGGGATAAGACTTGGCTGTCGGTGTCCCGGTATAGCACACTGCTCAGATCCTAATCCAAATACACGGCCTCTTCTTCTACCGCCAGATGCGGTACTAATGATTGCTAGTTCATCAATGGCCTCTATTCCATCCTCTTGCTGTGTTTGCTCCTCAATCTCTGCACTGATACGAGTCTACAGAAACGTCATAAAATACATTTAGTCATGTCATAATTTGTAAAACGTAGTAATTAACTTAAGAATATTCTGCGACCAAACAGTTTTACTACTTACAGCAACTTCTTCACAGCGCTTACTAACATATTTCCCATTCTTCATTTTATGTGTCGCCTGAAGGACTTTAAACAAGCCAGGGTCCTTCTTCTCAGGATCTCTCTCTCTCTAATTGAATGAAACGTAACATTAATATGTAATTTAATTTCATTAGTATCTGAACTGTTGTTTGAAAGAACATTAGCGAGATACATACCATTTGCTCTCGATGTGCAGACATCGAGATAGATCCCCCAGCATATGTCGCGCTGCAAGAGCCAGACTGTGAATCCTCGTCAGTCATTGTTGCTCGCATTGCCTTGAACTTAGCGGACTTCTGAATGAACTCCGGACTCGCCCAATATGCCTCCATTTCCGCATATGCAGCATCTGACATAAAGTTTGCCTTCGCTCGACGTTTAACCGGATCTTTCACACGCCGAATTTCTGACATCATGCTTCTGTAATGCTGTGCTCCCAATATATTCCACACCCGATACACCTCATTATGGTGTATGGGATCCCACTCACAGCTCCTCTGTACAGGTTAATATGTTTAAACTATTAGCATGGGAAAATACAATTCTATATCTTATAACATTATTACATCATTATCATAGTAATATTATTGTCATACCTCAAAAACACGCCACCATTGCTGCAGGTCTGATGGAGAGACGGAGGACCAATCAGAATATGGTTTGAAATGTGTGGTGAAACATGGTGTCACTAACCGTGTCGCCGCAGCTGGAATGAATCTGTGACGTTTAAATTATATGACTTAAGTTTCAAAGAATGATTCCATGTAAAGTATTCTCTCACTAATATTAATACTTGTGTCTGGTATTTATCACTTACGTGTTACCATGTGGGGATATCCTCATCCGCGGTCGACCTGCTGTCTGTGACATCGATGATGGGATGTCATCAATATGTATATCATCATCTGAGGGATGGGTCGGCACTATGGGGTGCCTCAGGTGCCGCGCACCAGATCCATGTCCAGATGGCGTGCCTCCACCGCCGTCAGCTCGGTGCTCATGTGAGGGGACCTGCGTGGGTGGCACTGTTGTTCCCTGCGTCTCCACACCGACATCCTCCTGTG
This sequence comes from Aquilaria sinensis, assembly GCA_005392925.1. Lineage (NCBI taxonomy): Eukaryota > Viridiplantae > Streptophyta > Magnoliopsida > Malvales > Thymelaeaceae > Aquilaria > Aquilaria sinensis. The sequence continues at coordinate 310,090 of SMDT01002927.1, forward strand.
CCCGGGATGAAGAACCCATCCTATGTCGTTCATTAAGTATTGGTTCCATTACCTCCTTAAACTGCGCAAATGGTCCTTTCCCAGACCGGCGTTTATAGGTGTTATCCCCTTTACGAGGCATCTACATTTATTTTTAGGTAAGTTGGTGAATTAAACATAACATATATCTACTGACATATATTGTGCAGTATTAGGGGTACATAAACGTACTCAAATATTTCCATCACATACATAAAAATTACTGGTTACCATTATTCCTAATACATGTTATCTAATCATTCATTCGACCCACTGCTTTCATTCGACTCAAACTCCTCGGACTCTTCAAAGTCACTGTCATCGGATATAAACTCCTCATCATCCTCTGTCTCGCCATTAGATCCCCCCTCCTCAAGTACATCTTCTTCAATATCATCACCGACACCCGGGTCAGCTAACTCCTCAATTGGGTCATCTTTAATTCTTTGACAATTAACGGATCCACTGTCTTGATACACGTCACTCGTGTCCAGAATTGCAGCCTGTATTATCCATCGAGGTTTTATCTTCATAACAGCTGACCACCCGTTTCTTTCACGTGACTTACTCGGATATTGTGTGTAGTAAACTTGGTCAGCCTGTGATGCTAGAATGAAAGGATCAAACTTTTGATATCTGCGGCTATTTCAGATCTCAACTAACCCAAACTGTTTATGCATTCGAGTTCCACGTTCAGGTGTTGGGTCAAACCAGTTGCACCTAAACAAGACAACATTCTTATGCGAAAAGCCGGGATATTCGAGTTGAATGACTTCTTCTAATATACCATAAAAATCACATTCAACTTCACTTGCATCTGTGCTACGTATGCAGACTCCACTATTAAATGTTGATTTGTCCTTCCCCCATTCACTGATGTGAAACTTGTACCCATTTGTGAAATACACCGGCCATGTCTGAACTCTCCGCGAGGGCCCACATGCAACATCCCACAAGATGTTATCGACAATATTGTTACCTGGGTCATCAACCTATGTAAAACATATTTCAATTTAGGACAATATATATGGAGACTTTTATAACTTAACATATTACAATACATTCTGTCCTAAAAGCACACGTACATATTGTCGGAGCAGGCTGAGAAATTGTTTTCAATGTGTATGTCCATCTCGGACATTGTTATCTCGGGTGCAGTTTCCCTGACCATGTCCACAAACATACTGTCGCCAATAACAGAAACAATAAAAATTTGTTAGTTTTGTTTGATGAGTAGTACTGAATTTCAACATAATCACAGTTGGAATGGCTTCACATGAATGACAACTTACTTTAGGTATGGCCTGATCTGAGCACAGTTTAGAAGAACGTATGTGGTTGCAAGTCTGAGTTCATCGTCCGTGAGGAATCAAATGACTTACTTTAGGTATGGCCTGATCTGAGGACAGTTTAGAAGAACGTATGTGATTGCAAGTCTGAGTTCATTGTCCGTGAGGAATCTATATCGGCATGCACCATATGGTCGTCCTTGAAAAGTGAATGTGGACCACAAGTCACCATTACATTAGACAGGACCACCATCGTCATTTCTTGGTACGCGGTTCATCATTGAGGGAACATGGGACTCAAAGTAATGAGAGCAAAAGATGGAAGTCTCCTCTATAAGGTATGCTTCACATATCGATCCCTCAACATGAGCAGTATTAGAAACCTTCATTTTTAGGTCATGCATGCACCGCTCAAATTTATACATCCATCGGTACTGAACAGGTCCTCCAACCCTTGCTTCAAAGGGCAAGTGAACTGGGAGATGCTCCATGACATCAAAAAACCCTGGAGGGAAAATTCTCTCAAGCTTACAAATTATAATTGGAATATTTTCCTCCAACGCAAACAAGTGATTTTCATGCAACTCTGGAGAGCACAAGTCTCTAAAGAATAGGCTTAACTCCGTTAATGGCTTCCAAATATTGTCGGGTAGCGCTTCGAGGGCAATGGGGAGAAGCCTTTGCATCATAACGTGGCAATCATGACTCTTCATACCATACATATTGCAACCAACTGTATCAACACATCTCCCAAGATTTGAGGCATATCCATCAGGGAGTCGTAATGATTTTACTCAGGTGATCACATCTTGCCTTTGGTTAACATCCAATGTGAACCTCGCCTTTGGTTTGAACGAACGACCATCATCAAGTGGAACCATGTTTAACTCCTGCCGATTACAATAAATTTCCAAGTCCTTCCGTGCTTTCACATTATCTTTCGTTTTGTTCTTTACATCCATCACAGTATTTCATATATTCTCAAACACGTTCTTCTCAATATGCATAACATCAAGATTATGTCAAATTAAGTTCGTGGCCCAATATGGTAACTCCCAGAAAATGCTTCACTTCGTCCAATTATGTGATTTCCTATAATCACACGGTCGATTTTGTGGACCATCGTTACCAACTGATGGTATCCATGAGATTCTTTCAAATATATCTTCGCCTGATAAGCACGGAGGAGGCAATGACTTTTCTGATTTCCCTTTCTTAAAGCAAGTACAATTCCTTCTATATGGGTGGTTCCGGGGGAGGAATTGCCGATGACAGTCGAAAAAAGAAATTTTCCCGCCATACTTAAGTTGGAATGCCTTACTTTCGCCCATACAAATAGGGCAAGACAATCGCCCATGTGTCATCCACCCTGATAGCATGCCATAAGCCGGAAAGTCATTTATGGTCCACATTAATGCTGCTCGCAGAATAAAATTTTGTTTCAATGACACATCCCATGTTTCAACGCCATCAAACCACAGATGTCGTAGCTCGTCTATTAGAGGTTGTAGATAAACATCAATCTTATGATTTGGGCTACGTGGACCTGGAATCAGCAACGAAAGGAACATATAGGGTTTTTTCATGCACATCCAAGGGGGCAAATTATACGGAGTAACGATCACAGGCCAACAAGAGTATTGTTTCCCAGATGGTCCAAAAGGTGTAAATCCATCGGCACACAACCCCAATCTGACATTTCGTGCTTCCGAAGCAAACCATGGGTAGGTCTGATCAAAATGTTTCCAAGCTTCACCATCTGATGGATGTTTTAACACACACCTGGGACCTGTGTTTGCTCCTTATGCCACCTCATCTGCTCAGCTGTTGCCAATGACGCAAATAAGCGTTGCAGACGAGGGCTTAGTGGTAAATAATGCATGGTTTTCCTCGGTCGATCTTTACCACGACCTCCCTTTTTTGGCTTATATCTCTCAGACCCACAGTACTTACAAATACGATTGGTACTGTCATCTTTCCAGAACAACATACAATCATTCACACAGACGTCAATCTTCTCGTGAGACAGACCCAACTGGGAAACTAATTTCTTAGTTTCATACCAATTTGATGGCATCTTACTATCTGTTGGTTGGGTCTCCTTCATTAGTTGGGCAATGCCATTAAAGCATCCTCGTGACATGTGATACTCAGACTTAAGGTTGAGAAGGCGGACAGCAGCCGATAACTCAGAATGACTTTCGCACCCATCCCATAAAGGAGTTGATGCTGAATTCAAAAGATTAAAAAAATTTTGAGCACTTTCATTCGGCTCCACAACATTGTCTTCCGGAAATTGATTGTAACTAGGGCCAACGGCATCTAATACCATCCTTTCATATGGATTCGTCGAACACCCCGGCTCAAACTCCCTAAACTCACCCACAGCTGGAGCCGTATCTGATGCTTCATTAAATGGCTCACCATGAGCGGTCCAATTCAAGTAAAAAGGCGTAAACCCCCATTTGTACAGATGAACTCTGACCTCATCAGCCTGATTAAACCGCAAATTCTTACACTTCCGACAAGGACAGCGAATGCAGAACCCGCTCATAGTTTCAGGGTGGGATACAGCAAATGATATAAATTCTTCCACCCCGGACTCCCACTGTTGTGTGTAACCAGTTCGGCGAGGCAAGAAACGGTTACTGTACATCCAACTACGGGCGGATTCCATTACACACAAAATCTGTTCGTAATCATAAACACCTCAATCTATTAAATGATATACGTACTCAAGTTTTAGGTTGAGTTACTAAAAATAACAAAAGTATGCTTCAATGTTTACCCTCTCAAGTTTACAGTATTTTTAGATAGACAAAGTTTATTATCAATAAAGTTGTTCTTATGATTAACGTACGGTCATCATTATTGTTCTTATTGTTCTTATTACTGTCATTGTTCTTAGTACTTAAATTCATAATTTTTAAAGAATATTTTATTACAAAGCCAGGATTTACTTATGATTAACGTACGGTCATCATTATTGATTCTTATTGTTTACCTTAAGGGATGGTAACTGTACTGATTATTCCATAACTTTTAAAGAATATTTTATTACAAGGTTATATTTACTGAGGGTTTATGACCTTTGAATTTTTATCTTAATAAGTTAAGGTATCAGGTTAAGTCTAGAGTTTTGACAAGTAAGGGGATTATTTCGGTTGAAGATTTAATGTATATCGTTTATGGTAGAACATACAAATTAGGGGTAAGATTAGGGTCTAAGTTTATTTCTAGTTAGAGTTTAAGACCTTAGGTAAGGGTTCATACTGCTACGATTAAATAGACTTATAGTTTTGTTTAGATTTTGATCCTAAGTATTTAGGGTTTACAAGTTTAGGTATATTGTGTTAGGTTTAAGTGTAGATGTATGGTCTAAGGTAAAGGTTAGGGTTAGGAAGAAGTTTGCATTAAAGTCATGTTTCGTACAATCAGGCTACCTGGATTTCTTCGAATGACAGTGATAACTCCTCTTCAGTGGTCCTAATTTATTTGTTTTAATCTTTTCTCTATTGGTATCCAAATTCCTTTACAAGGTATTTTTTCTGCATTATTATTGTCAGCTAACTGTCCACATGGTTTTATTATAAGGAATAAAGTTTTATTATCAATACTATCTTATGACATAATATAACCATTTCCACTAAAGCACTCCAACTAAACCATAACTACACCTTATTACCATGAACTTATTTAAATAATCATGCCATAAAATAATATACACAACGCACAAAGAAATTACATATTGACTATAATACAGAATAAAAAATATGCACAGATAACAAATAATTAACATAAATTTCATATTCAAATCTAAAGCCACAGTGTTCAAACCATAGTGAGAAGTATTTCCGTTTTATTACCAATATTAGTAATTAAAACAATTTCCCTTAAAATCATCCCGTTCTCAAAAATACACGAAAAGAATTATAAACTAACCTCGAACGACTGCAAAGGACAGAAACAATGGGTACTTCTTCACGCTAGACAGATGCAGGGAGGAACTGAAAAAATGGGGGAAAAAAAACTTAATATACTGGTAATATAAGAAATTTCTTCAAATGAAACTAAGTATCATTAATGTACACAATCAATTTAAAAAAAATACGGTACGGAGATTATTATTTGTTTCATTATAGTTATGTATAACTGTCATGTCATTATCTTTTCTCTCTTAACGCATCATTTATTTTAACTTATGTATATCTGTTTTAAATTGAGACATTTTTTTATTAAATTTCAGATAAGGCCAACACATATTTTGTACATACCTAGTTTCCATCGTTGAGTATAGAATTTGATATATATATATATATATGGGAATGAGTTTGAATTTTTGGAACTGGCTATGGGAAATTTATAGTGTGTACAAAAGTTTAGGGCTAAGTTAGAAAAAATAAGTCATGTCATCATCCATATAAGATTGCCATGTAGACTAAATGTATTATATCATCATCCACCATAGAGACTACATCGGTAGTGGGCTATTTCTGCCAAAAGATAATATTGATAATGAATTTAACTGTAAAAAAATAATAGTAGTTGATTCACTTAACACAAAAAGTTGAGTGAGCAATTTGCTCTTTTTGCCTAAGGAAAGCATAAGAAAAAGGAAAATGCCTTAGACTAATAAAAAAAATAGAGAGAGAGGGGGCCAGATATATAGAGATATATATATATAAACTATATATATATATATATATATATATATATATATATATATATAAAGGCATATACTAATTGATTGACTTATTAATATTTTCTTTTTAAGCTTGATTGAAATTTATTTATATTAATTTTTTAAAAATAAAAAAAATTCAAATTATATTTAAAAGCTACAAGTTTTCATTTATTATTTGTGAATCTTTATACTTATATATCAAAAAGTTGAAGATAAAAAATGGCCGATTAATTTTTGTGAACGGTATATGACTCAAAGAAATTGTAATAAGTTAAAATAGAGCAACATGTGGCAAACTAAAGTGAATACTGTAAAGAGACAAATAAGAGACTAAGATATATTTAGTGTGGAAATAAGTATAACTCACCTCACGAAATTGAGTAATTGTGCTGATGATAAGGGCCCTCTTTGTTATTGTTTAATTTGATTTAGATAAAAACTATCGCTTCCTAACTTTTAATTTTTACCTCGAGTCGTTTGATTTTAATCACTAATAAACTATCCAAAACCTTAACATAAATGATAAAAGTTATTCTAAAATAAGACCACGATAGATGACTTAATTTTAAAATTAAGTCATCTATCGTGGTCTTATTTTAGAATAACTTTTATCATTTATGTTAAGGTTTTGGATAGTTTATTAGTGATTAAAATCAAACGACTCGAGGTAAAAATTAATCATAAAGAGTTCCCATAAAAAAGGGAGCATAAAGAATAAACATAGTAGCATCCACTAATTGTTGCACTCAGACACAGTACCAAAAAAATGCTTATAATATTTACATAAACAAATATTAATAATATGTTAAATACAGTAAATGCATTTACTTCTAATAAACTTTATCTATCTAAATAATTTATATCTTTCTCAATTTACTAATAATTTCTATATCTATAATGGATTTTAATATTTATAAACCAATACTTAATGCTTGTTGCAATATTAATATTAACTTGTTTAACATTTTATTCATTTTTCAATTACTTCAAAAATAGAAGTATCATTTTTTTTATAAAGAAATTAGCAAATCTAATTTTTATTTTAAAAATTATTTTTCACCATATGAAAAAAAAATAAATATTCTACAATATTTTGTCATTGGAAAATGTCAATATACTACCTAAACAAATCACTTAAATCTAATTTTTTCATAAATTCTAATTAATCCCGAAAATAAACAAAAAATTGTAAAAAAATGCACATAAAAAAACAATTGTAATGGGTAACCTAAAAACTAAATCTCCAACCAAATGCAACACAAAATAACAAATATTGCACATATTTCAAACCAAATTAACACAATATAATCCAAAAATACGTAATTATTAAGGAAAAAAAAAAATCAAAAAATCCGAAATAAACGCGGTTACCTAAAAAAAAAAATATTAACTTCCTTCAAACACCTCCAAATCGCTTCAATCCTGCAATAAAAACCAACATCTTCAACCCATTATCAACCAAGAAGCTCAAATAGGGAGAAATACATCAAAAAAAAAAATTCAAAATTCGCTGAAAAAAATAATTAACCTTCGGATCTAAAAAAACGACAGCAGATCGACGAATCTCCGACCTCAAAGAAAAAGTTTCCGGTCCCAATCGACGCAAACAAGTGAATGTGTGTGATGTGTGAGCTAGGAAGCGGAGGAGAGAGATACAGGAGAGAGAGAGAGAGAGACGAACCAGAGCGAGGAAGAAGAAAGAAAGAGTTTAGCGAGTCGCGACGCTGGACCGGGGGGGGGGGGGGGGGGGGGGGGTTTTAAAAAAATTAATCAAAACGCACCGTTTAACTAAAGTAAAAAAAAAAATCAAAAAAAAAAAATCAAAAAAAAAAAAAAAAAAAAAACCTCACCAACTGCTGCAAGTTGGAATTTTACCAACGGCTCAGGCCGTTGGTAATTACCAACGGTTTGCACGTTGGAAAAAAAAAATGTAAATTTTTTTTTAAGCACTCGCCAACGCGTGCACGTTGGAAAATATTTACCAACGGCTAGCCGTTGGTAAATCACCATTTTCAAAAAAAAAAAAATTTTTACCAACTGCTGGGAAGTTGGAATTTTACCAACGGCTAAGACCGTTGGTAATTACCAACGGTTTGCACGTTGGAAAAATAAAAAAAACACTGTTAAATTTTTTTGAATCCATCACCAACGCGTGCACGTTGGAAAATAATTACCAACGGTTCTACGCGTTGGTAAATACCAACGGCGTAGCCGTTGGTAAATTAGCAGTTGGAAAAGTAGGTTTTTTTAGTAGTGAGGTAATATCAATGTCTTCTCTCCAACTTTTTTAATTTTTTCCTGTGATCAACAGAGAAAAAAAATTTCCATGAAAACCAGAGAGTCCAATATCATTGAGTAAAATGTTATAAATTACTTACAAATCTCCATTTTTATAACCTTTTCTAATTTTTAATATTATTTATTTTGGTGTAAGAATAAAATTTTATTTGGTTAATTTGATTATTTAGAAGAAAACATATAACTTCATATTATCTCTACATTTGGCCAAAAATGTTACTTCCCAAATATTTTTTGATATTTTTTTCCCATTTCATTATTTTCTTTTATTAATATGGAAAGTAAAAATCTCAAATACGGCACTCAAGTTAGTAGATTTCAACACATATCTCAATTATTTTCATGTGCCAATAATGTATGGAATGTAATGGAAAAAAAAAGTTATGTTATTTCTCATGTAATGGCATTAGAACCAGTATTCTAAGCTAATGTTGCACCAAGTAATTAAGCATCTTTTAGCTTTTGTTGAATCCATGTTGGATGTCATGTAAAAGATCAATTCTATTTGTCTTCTATTCTTGTAGAAAAACTGGTGATTGCTATATAAAGGAGCAGTGGCATACCTCAGGGCTTTGGAGAGGCCTTGGCCCCCTAAAATGGTAAAATTACATTCCTAATTCTTAGATTTTAATGTAAAATACATTTTTACACCATTAAAATTGCCCACAATGCCTTTTATAAGGACTAAAGTTAAAAGGAAACTTATCTCTGGCCCCTCCTGTCCGAAAAAGCTTAATTGGTCTGCCCTTATAAAGGAAAAACCTATAAAAGAGGTAATGTGAATTGATTATGATGTCACTTGTAACTCATCGAAATTCTTATGTCCATTAATTTAAAGACTTCTTCATTACTCTCACTACTAAAAGTTAGGACTTTACCAACTACCAGTTACCAACGTGCAGCAGTTGGTAACCTGAATTTACCAACTGTTGCACGTTGGTAAATGGCAGTTGGTATTCGATACGTTGGAAAATTATTTACCAACGCGCAATCAATAACACGTTGGAAAATTCCAACGCATACACGTTGGTAAAATTCACGTTGGTAATTTACCAACGGTCATGCACCAGGCTTGGTTTCCATCGCGTAGTTGTCAGCAGTTGGTAATTTAGCAGTTGGTAAGTTACCAACTGCTGGCAGTTGGTAGGAACCCAGGCGTTGGTAGTTTACCAACTTACATCAGTTGGTAAGGGTAGTTGTTATTACCAACTTACATACGCGTGGTAACAATGTTGGTAAGTACCAACGCGGAACCAGTTGGTAATTACCAACGCGCGCAAGTTGGTAAGTTCCCCGTTTGCACGTTGGTAATGTACATTAAACGTTCCAGGTTTCGGTTGTTTCGTATTTTTCCCAGTTTGAATACACATTCAAAATTAACATACCAATTCAAAAGTTCCCCCAGCTTTACTCAGCAATAAACATTACACAGCTATGCAAACGTAATTAAAATAAAATATTCTCAAATACAGCATAATTAAAACAAGAACATATATGTCTGGAAGAAAGCATACAACATTCAACGGATTACACATTTCATTAATTTCAACTGAGTCTTAATTAGGTCTAAAAATTATTATGTAAGTCTGATAACACAAGAACTTTGGAAATGCGCTTACCTGTTGATGACGCCCATCACGGAGTCCCGACTATCTCCTCATCCTCCGAGTCCGAGTCATTAGGTTACTGTGGAACTGGTTAAGCCGGCGGGTACGGAAGGTTTAGCGAACGACAAATAATCTCCAACTGAGCCCGAATTGCCTCCAATGCTGCTCTCTGAGCTTCCATCTCTGCTATCCGTCTCCTCTTAATTCTCTCGAGCTTCCTCTTGTACTCCGCATCCCTTCGCGCATTCTCCTCCGCCATCATCTTCTGTATTTGCTCGTTGAATTGCGGTGTCTGTGTGATGTCGATAGGTGGGATGGCACCTGGCTGTCGGCGTCCCGGTATAATGCACTGCTCAGATCCTAATCCAAATACACGGCCTCTCCTTCTACCGCCAGATGCAGTACTAATGATTGCTAGTTCATCAATTGCCTCTATTCCATCATCTTGTTGTGTTTACTTCTCAATCTCTGCACTGATACGAGTCTACAGAAACATAATAAAATACATTTGAGCCAGTCATTATTTGTAAAACATGGTAAGTTTCTTAATAATATTATGTGAACAAACAGTTATAATACTTACAGCAACTTCTTCACAGCGCTTACTAACATATTTCGCATTCTTCATTTTATGTGTTGCTTGAAGGACTTTAAACAAGCCAGGGTCCTTCTTCTCAGGATCTCTCTCTCTTTAATTGAATGAAACGTAACGTTAATATGTAATTTAATTTCATTAGTATCTTAAATGTAGTTTGAAAGAACATTACCGAGATACATACCATTTGCTCTCGATGTGCAGACATTGAGATAGATCCCCCTGCATATGTCGCGCTGCAAGATCCAGACTGTGAATCCTCGTCAGTCACTGTTGCTCGCATTGCCTTGAACCTAGCGGACTTCTGAATGAACTCTGGACTCGCCCAATATGCCTCAATTTCCGCATATGCAGCATCTGACATAAAGTTTGCCTTTGCTCGACGTTTAACAGGATCTTTCACACGTTGAATTTCTGACATCATGCTTCTGTAATGCTGTGCTCCCAAGATATTCCACACCGGATACACCTCATTATGGTGTATCGGATCCCATTCACAGCTCCTCTGTACAGGTTAATATGTTTAAACTATTAGCATGGAAAAAAACAATTCTTAATCTTATAACATTATTACATCATTATCATAGTAATATTATTGTTATACCTCAAAAACACGCCACCATTGCTGCAGGTCTGATGGAGAGACGGAGGACCAATCAGAATAGGGTTTGAAATGTGTGGTGAAACATGGTGTCACTAACCGTGTCGCTGCAGCTGGAATGAATCTGCGACGTTCAAATTGTTAGTTACTGACTTGTTGATGATTCCATGTAAAGTAATTACTCTTACTATTATTAATACGTGTGTCTGGTATTTATCACTTACGTGTTACCATGTGGGGATATCCTCATCCGCGGTCGGCCTGCTGTCTGTGACATCGATGATGGGATGTCATCAATATGTATATCATCATCTGAGGGATGAGTCGTCACTATGGGGTGCCTCACGTGGCGCGCACCAGATCCATGTCCAGATGGCGTGCCTCCACCGCCGTCAGATCGGTGCTCATGTGAGTGGACGTGCGTCGCTGGCACTGTTGTGTCCTGCGTCTCTACACCGACATCCTCTTGTGCCCGGGATGAAGAACCCATCCTATGTCGTTCATTAAGTATTGGCTCAATTACCTCCTTAAACTGCGCAAATGGTCCTTTCCCAGGTCGGCGTTTATAGGTGTTATCCCCTTTACGAGGCATCTGCATTTATTATTAGCTAAGTAGGTAAATTAAACATAACATATATTCACTGACACATATATTAGAGTAATAGGGGTACATAAATTTACCAAATATTTTATACACAATAATCTGAAATGACAGGTTATCATTATTCCTAGTACATGTTATCTAATCATTCATTCGACCCACTGCTGTCATTCTCGTCAAACTCCTCAGACTCTTCAGTGTCACTGTCATCGGATATAAACTCCTCCTCATCCTCTGTCTCGCCATTAGATCCCCCCTCCTCAAGTACATCTTCTTCAATATCATCACCGACACCCGGGTCAGCTAACTCCTCAATTGGGTCATCTTCAATTCTTTGACAATTCACGGATCCACTGTCTTGATACACGTCATCCTTGTCCAGAATTGCATATTGTATTATCCATCGAGGTTTTATCTTCATAACAGCTGACCACCCGTTTCTTTCACGTGACTTACTCGGATATTGTATGTAGTAAACTTGGTCAACCTGTGATGCTAGAATGAGAGGATCAAACTTCTGATATCTGCGGCTATTTCGGATCTCAACTAACCTAAACTGTTTATGCATTCGAGTTCCACGTTCAGGTGTTGGGTCAAACCAGTTGCACCTAAACAAGACAACATTCTTATGTGGAAAGCCCGGATATTCGAGTAGAATGACTTCTTCTAATATACCATAAAAATCACATTCAACTTCACTTGCACCTGTGCTATGTATGCAGACTCCACTATTAAATGTTGATTTGTCCTTCCCCCATTCACTTATGTGAAACTTGTACCCATTTGTGAAATAAACCGGCCATGTCTGAACCCGCCGTGAGGGCCCATATGCAACATCCCACAAGATTTTATCGACAATATTGTTACCTGGGTCATCAACCTATGTAAAACATTTTCAATTTAGGACAATATATATGAAGACTTTTATAACTTAACATATTGCAATACATACTGACTAAAAGCACACGTACATAGTGTCAGAGCCAGGTTGAGAAATTGTTTTCAATGTGTATGTCCATCTCAGACATTGTTATCTCGGGTGCAGTTTCCCTGACCATGTCCACAAACATACTGTGGCCAATAACAGAAACAATGAAAATATGTTAGTTTTGGTTGATGAGTAGTCCTGAATTTCAACATAATAAAAGTTGGAATGCCTTTTCATGAACGATGACTTACTTTAGATATGGCCTGATCTCAGCACAGTTTAGAAGAACGTATGTGGTTGCAAGTCTGAGTTCATCGTCCGTGAGGAATCTATATCGGCATGCACCATATGGACGTCCCGGAAAGGTGAATATGGACCACAAGTCACCATTACATGGGACAGGACCACCATCATCATTTCTCGGTACTCGGTTCATCATGGAGGGAACATGGGATTCAAAGTAATGAGAGCAAAAGATGGAAGTCTCCTCTATAAGGTATGCTTCACATATCGATCCCTCAACATGAGCAGTATTAGAAACCTTCATTTTTAGGTCATGCATGCACCGCTCAAATTTATACATCCATCGGTACTGAACAGGTCCTCCAACCCTTGCTTCAAATGGCAAGTGAACTGGGAGATGCTCCATGACATCAAAAAACCCTGGAGAAAAAATTCTCTCAAGCTTACAAATTATAATTGGAATATTGGCCTCCAACGCAAACAAGTGATTTTCATGCAGCTCTGGAGAGCACAAGTCTCTAAAGAATAGGCTTAACTCCGTTAATGGCTTCTAAATATTCTCAGGTAGTGCTTCGAGGGCAATGGGGAGAAGCCTTTGCATCATAACATGGCAATCATGACTCTTCATGCCATACATATTGCAACCAGCTGTATCAACACATCTCCCAAGATTCGAGGCATATCCATCAGGGAGTCGTAAAGATTTTACCCAAGCGATCACATCTTGCCTTTGGTTAACATCAAATGTGAACCTCGCCTTTGGTTTGAACGAACGACCATCATCAAGTGGAACCATGTTTAACTCCGGCCGATTACAATAAATTTCCAGGTCCTTCCGTGCTTTCACATTATCTTTCGTTTTGTTCTTAACATCCATCACAGTATTCCATATATTCTCAAACACGTTCTTCTCAATATGCATAACATCAAGATTATGTCGTATTAAGTTCGTGGCCTAATACGGTAACTCCCAGAAAATGCTTCGCTTCGTCCAATTATGTGATTTCCCATAATCACACGGTCGATTTTGTGGACCATCGTTACCAACTGATGGAATCCATGAGATTCTTTCAAATATATCTTCACCTGATAAGCGTGGAGGAGACAATGACTTTTATGATTTCCCTTTTTTAAAGCAAGTGCAATTCCTTCTATATGGGTCGTTCCGGGGGAGGAATTGCCGATGACAGTTGAAAAAAGAAATTTTCCCGCCATACTTAAGTCGAAATGCTTTACTTTCACCCATACAAATAGGGCAAGACAATCGCCCATGTGTCATCCACCCTGATAGCATGCCATAAGCCGGAAAGTCATTTATGGTCCACATTAATGCTGCTCGCAGAATAAAATTTTGTTTCAATGACACATTCCATGTTTCGATGCCATCAAACCACAGATGCCGTAGCTCGTCTATAAGAGGTTGTAGATAAACATTAATCTTATGATTTGGGCTACGTGGACCTGGAATCAGCAACGAAAGGAACATATACGGTTTTTTCATGCACATCCAATGGGGAAAATTATACGGAGTAACGATCACAGGCCAACAAGAGTATTGTTTCCCAGATGCTCCAAAAGGTGTAAATCCATCGGCACACAACCCCAATCTGACATTTCGTGGTTCCAAAGCAAACCATGGGTAGGTCTGATCAAAATGTTTCCAAGCTTCACCATCTGATGGATGTTTTAACACACTTGGGACCTGTGTTTACTCCTTATGCCACCTCATCTGCTCAACTGTTGCCAATGGCGCAAATAAGCGTTGCAGACGATGGCTTATTGGTAAATAATGCATGATTTTCCTCGGTCGATCTTTACCACGACCTCCATTTTTTGGCTTATATGTCTCAGACCCACAGTACTTACAAATACGATCGGTACTGTCATCTTTCCAGAACAACATACAATCATTCACACAGACGTCAATCTTCTCGTGAGACAGACCCAACTGGGAAACTAATTTCTTAGTTTCATACCAATTTGATGGCATCTTACTATCGGTTAGTTGAGTCTCCTTCATTAGTTGGGCAATGCCATTAAAGCATCCTCGTGACATGTGATACTCAGACTTAAGGTTGAGAAGGCGGACAGCAACAGATAACTCAGAATGACTTTCGCACCTATCCCATAAAGGAGTTGATGCTGAATTCAAAAGATTAAAAAAATTATGAGCACTTTCATTCGGCTCCACAACATTGTCTTCTGGAAATTGTGAGTAACTAGGGCCAACGGCATCTAATACCATCCTCTCATATGGATTCATCGAAGACCTCTGGTCAAACTCCCTAAACCCACCCACATCCTGAGTCGTATCTGATGCTTCATTAAATAGCTCACCATGAGCGGTTCAATACAAGTAAAAAGGCGTAAACCCCCATTTGTACAGATGAACTCTGACCTCATCAGCCTGATTAAACCGCAAATTCTTACACTTCCGACAAGGACAGCGAATACATAACCCGCTCATAGTTTCAGGGTGGGTTACAGCAAATGATATAAATTCTTCCACCCTGGACTCCCACTGTTGTGTGTAACCAGTTCGGCTAGGCAAGAAACGGTTACTGTACATCTAACTACAGGCGGATTCCATTACACAAAAAATCTGTTCGTAATCATAAACACCTCAATCAATTAAATGATATACGTACTCAAGTTTTAAATTGAGTTAGTAAAAATAACAAAAGTATGCTTCAATGTTTACGTTCTCAAGTTTACAGTATTTTTAGATAGACAAAGTTTATTCTCAATCTTATTGTTCTTAGTCATTTTTTCTAAATTAGATTGCAGTCACTTTTTAGTCATTTTTTTTCCTAATTAGACTACAGTTGCCCTTTCAATGAGTAAATTGATTTAGGGGTTTAAGGTTTTTTAGGGTTTGAAGTTTTTTTAGAGTTTAGGGTATGTGTATTGGGATTTTGTTAGGGTTAAGGGTTTTCGATTTTTTTTTTAAGGATTTAAGGGTTTTAAGAGGTTAAGGGTATTGGATATAGACTTTGGGTTTTATATTTTTGATATTTTGTCTAGGGTTTAAAATGTGTGTTTAGGTATATGAAATTATCTACATAAGGTTATTGGGGTAAATTGAATTAATTCAATATTATGGTTTTGGGAATTATTTTAAGGGCTATTTGGGATTAATTTGGAGATTTTTTTATGATTTAGGGATTACGAATTTTTATGGGGTTTAGAGATATAGAATTAGGATTTAGGGTTTTTAAGGGTTTATGATTATTGAATTATAAATATTACAGTATTGAAATTTAGGGTTTAGGGATATATATTTAGGGTTTGGGTTAATGGTATATTAGGTTGAGGGTTTTAAGGATATAGAATTTGGGTTTAGGGTTTTACGGTTTATGGTTTAATTAGGCTCTAGGGTTATGATTTAGAGTTAATGTTAGTTACTTAGCTAGGGTTTAGGGATATAGAATTAGGATTTAGGGTTTATAAGCGTATAAGGTTTAGGATATTTTAGGGTGTAAGATTTAGGGATATAAAAATAGCTACGGTTTAGGGTTTTGGTTCTTAGGGTTAAGGGATATAGAATTAGAGTTTAGGGTTTTAGGCCTTGGGGTTTAATTTGGGTTTTAGGTTTGAGGTTTGTGTATTTATGGTTTAATTTAGGGTTTTAGGGTTTACATTTAATTAACAAGGCTTTAGGTTTAACGGGTTGTACTTAGGGTTTAGGGTTTTAGGTCTTAGTGTTTAATTTATGGTTATGGGTTTGTGTATTTTGGGTTTAATTTAAGATTTTAGGGTTTTGGGTACAGTATTTAGGGTTTGGGATTTAAGGTTAATTAATGGTATATCAAGTTTAGGGTTTTACATCTTTGGGTTTAATTGAGGGTTTAGGGATATAGAATGTGGATTTAGGGTTTGGTTGCTTCTTTTGGAAGGTTGGTGACAAATTCGAATGAAAATATCTTTTCGATTGTCGATTTCGCTATTCTGTGACTTAAACTTTTCTTTTTTGTGAAACACATTTCCAGACACTATATTATTTTCGTAAATTATATTAGACCCTAAGTTTAATAAATTATAGTGTTTTTGTTTAATTCATTGGTTATTTTTTTTAATGTCTTATTTCCCAAAGTCATCACCATGATTTAATTAATTTTTTCAATAAAATAAGTCTTTTTTTTCTTAACTTTTCCAAAGTCAATTGTTAAACTCTTAACACCTAAAGTTTTTACATTTTCTTTATTGGTCTCCAGATCAAATTTTTAATTTTTCTGCATTATTATTGTCATATTATTGGAACATGGTTTTATTATAATAATAATAATTATTATTATTAGACCATGACATAATCTAACCATTTACACTAAATCACTCCAACTAAATCATAACTATACCTATTAACATACACTTATACTAATAATCATTCCATAAAACTGAACATTATACAACGAACAAAGAAATTACATATTCACTCTAATCCATCAGAAAAAATATCCACAGATATAACAAATAATGTATATAAACTGCAAATTCAAATACGAACAACTATGATCAAACCACAGTGACAACACATAAATTTTATTACCAACATTAATAATAAAAAACAATTTCCCTTCACAAATCCCGTTTTCAATTCGAAAGGAAAAAAATAGAAACTTACCTCGAACGAGTTCGAACGGAGAGGAAAAACAATGGGTACGTCTTTAGGCTTACAGATGCAGGGAGGAACTGAAAAATGGAGGGGAAAAACTTAAAATCCTGGTAATATAAGAAATTTCTGAAAAATAAAAAAAGAAACGTTACTCTACACGCGTAATTTAAACAAAATTCTAATAATTATTATAATTATTAGTATCCTTATTATTAGTATTATTATAATTGTAAAATAATTATTAGTTTTATTTTAATAATTAGTATTATTATTAGTATTATTATAATTATTATTATTCTTATTATTTACGGATTTGGAGGTAATATTATTATGAATATTATTTCAACTATCACTAACCAAATATTTTAAATTATTTTCTAACTTACTACTACCACAATCAAGTAGTTAATAATTATTATTATTACTATTATTATGTTTATATTATTGGGTACAAAAAGTAATAAACCTAAATTAGTATTATTATTATCATTACTGCTTTGTTTGTTATTTTATCCATACAGAAATTATCCCACAATCTAATTTTATCCAAGAAAATTACTAAGAAGAAAAACATTTTAATGACATCACTAAAATTACCCATAATAAAAAATTAATTAACACAAAATAAATGGGAAAAACCCAACTAAATCACCAGAAAAATGTAGAATGAACAGTCATAATACTAAAATTTTAAGTACAACATAAATAAATAAATACATATTCTTTCCCAAAAAAAAAAATTAATTCGGATAATTAAAAAAAATTAATAACTTACCTCAACCAACTTACCATACTATTTGAAATTAAACTAAATAATTTCACAGATAAATATACAACCTAAATAATTTACTTCCAACCAAATTATTTATTATCCACAAAGTATACAAACTAATGTTACAGAAATATTAAATATACTACCTAATCAATTAACTTACAACTAATTTTTCACAATTTTTAATTAAACTCAATATTTTGACATATACATATATTACCCACACATTTTACTTAAAAGTAATTATTTTCTATTTTTTAATTTAATCCCAAAATTCAGAAAAAACTAAGAAAATGTACATAAATGTTAAATTATAATGGGTCACCCAACTAGTTCAAATCCAACCATCAACAAAAATACATCACCAATATTTCACAAATTTTACTACAAAATACCATGAAATAATCGGAAATATTACCTAATTTTCGGAAAATAAAAAAATTAAAAATACGTTGTACACAAACAAAAAATTTAAGTGTAGATTACTTACATAGTAATTTTACACAACAATTAAATAAACTACCTAATAAATTTACTTACAACATATTATTAACTTTTTTAAATTAAACTAAATAATTTCACACATAAATATACAACCTAAATAATTTACTTCCAAAGTACTTATTTATTATATCTAAATATAGAAACTAATTTTACACAAATATTAAATATACCACCTAATCAATTAACTGACAATAAATTTTTCACTATTTTTAATTAAACTCAATATTTTGACATATACATATATTACCCACACATTTTACTTAAAAGTAATTATTTTCTATTTTTTATTTAATCCAAAAATTCAGAAAAAACTAATAAATTGCACATAAATGTTAAATTATAATGGGTCACCCAAATAGTTCAAATCCAACCATCAACAACAATAAATCACAAATATTTCACAAATTTTACTCCAAAATACAATGAAATAATCCAATATTAACTAATTTTTGGAAAATAAAAAACATTAAAAATACGTTCTAAACAAACATACCTCAAATCCTACTTCAGTTGCTTTAAATACCTCCAAATAGCTTCAAATCAGCTACAACAACGAAAATCAAAACCCATTATCAACAAACAACTGATCCAAATTAAAAAAAAATTGAAAAAATATTCACACTAACCTACAGATCAACGAAATGAAGACCAGATCCACGTTTTACTAAGCTCAACGAAGTAATTTCACCCCTTAATTTGTCAAACGAACGTGCTGTGTGTGCGTGTGGGAGTTAGGAAACGTTTCCGGCAGACAGAGGCGAAGAAGAAGAAGAACAGAAGAAGGAGAAGACGACGCTGGGTTCGGGCGCGAAGGGGGGGGAGGGGGGATTTAAAACAAAATTTAATCAAAACGCACCGTATAACTAAAAAATTTACCAACGGCTAAAGCCGTTGGTAAAGTTCCCTTTAAAAAAAAAAAACACCAACTGCTGGGAAGTTGGAATTTTACCAACGGTTTGCACTTTGGTAAAAAAAAAAAAACTGTAACAATTTTTTTTGAACCCTCACCAACGCGTGCACATTGGAAAAAAATACCAATGGTTATACGCGTTGGTAACTACCAACGGCAAAGTCGTTGGTAAAATTGCCGTTGGAAAATCAAGCAATTTTAGTAGTGTCTCTATTCTTTTAAATCTAACTTTTGTGAATATTCTTCCTATTCTTTATTCTTCAACTCAGTCTTATCAATTTTCTCATTATATATTTTCACATTTTTGGATTTTCAAAAATAATTTCATCATTAATGCGATTTTGTGTTGTTTCTCTATATGCACTTGGTAAACCACGCATGGTGCAATCAGTTAATGATTTTTTTGTTTCTTGCAATTAAAAGAAAATTCTAATAGATTTCTCTTTAATGGTCCTTAATTATAAATAAGTTAATTATTTATTTAAAGTCTTTCCTACTATTTACAATATCCTTTGCTTCTTACATAATCAAAATAATAGTTTTTGAACAGCTAGCAACAAGATCAATTAATGAATTAAAATGAAGTGCATCATAGGTGCTTAGCAGGCTGCTGAACATGCAAGAGAAGACACAAATCACCCTATTGCATTAGCTATTATCAGCATAGGATTATGCACCCGTTCATACCAAGAGCACTTTAAACCTTTACATTTGTTTGCAAACCAAAGACATCAGAGAGACTAAATTGAGAAGATAACTTCATTCAGGTTAAATGCCTTGGCTTTGCGCACAAGTTCATTTCTGGCCCTCCATATAGCCCATGCTGCCGTCAAATAAAGAGTAGCACACCAAGCTTCATTTTGTTCTTTAGAAAGGCACACTCTATGTTTTTCCTGTAAAATTTCCAGCAAGTCCAGCCAATTAGGAAAGCCAGAATGCCACCAAGAGAAAACTGAGCAGCAAACAAGATTCACCCGTAGGCATCTGACCAAAATATTTTTAAAATCTACCAGGCTACTGCTGCAAATAGGACAAAAGGAACCAGAGATAATAGTTGGTATTCAATAAGCATTAACTCATAGTATTGATGGAGATCTTGCAAAAGTGAGTTCCAGGAAAAAGGATGAAAGTAATCAAGTTTTTGTGCCCAAATCCACCAACTGAATGTCAAAGAAGACGGAATTACAAGCAAAGAGACAAACAATCCACTAATGGAGGCCAAACTCGTGAAAGAGAGATAGAGCTAGAAGAAAAAAAAAAATAATAATAATAATAATAATAATAATAATAATAATAAAAGTGAAGACAGGTGACCAAATTCAAATGACCTAATCTGGTTGAAGCACGAAAGAACAAGTGATCGAAATCAAACAAAGAATAGAGTTTTGGGGAGAAGCCGTCTAGTTCTTTTTTTTTTTTTTGTTTTTTTATCTATTAAATTATGGTTTATTCACATTTGTTTATATTTAATAGTTTCTTGATTAAATTCATACACAATACAATTTTACTACATAAATTGAACTATAATCCTCCATTCACAAGAACAGATAAAACTCATTTAAAAAAAATCAGATAACCATTATTTGTATCATTATTATATTTATTGCTTTTAACGAAAAAAAAAATTAAAGCCATTTAAGTTTTGATTTATGTATAATTTTTTTATTGTGAATATATCTCTATTGTTCTTTTACTTTGAAATAACTGCATATGTGCAACTAAGATTTACAAAATATCAATCTATAAATTGTACCGGGAACAGCACTAGTATATACATATAAAGCGCATCCATTACATATTTTTATTTTTACATAATTTTTTACTTGGAACTAATTTTAATTAAAATTCAATATTAGGTAGCTGTAATAATCCATTAAAAATATAATTTTTATAATCTTAATAAATTTTTATGAAATTTTCTAGTTTAAACCCTTACAAAAGAAAAATTCATAAAAATTTAATAATATCATGAAAATTTACTTTCAAGTGGATTATTATATCTATATAACATTAGTTTTCACATGAAATTGGTTTATAGCATAAAAGATATAAAAGTAAAAATAAGTTAGTTAACTTAAGTTAAAACGAGTTAGCTCTTAATAAAGGCAGAGCCATGGCACAGGCAAAACTAACATCAGAATATCATATTTTGTAAACATAATTCAACTATCACTACAAAATTTGATTACTCTTATAAAAATAAACATATCACTACAAGAGTGAAGCAAAAAAATGACTAAAGTTTTAGTTGCACATATGTTGGACATGTTCATTTTGAGTGATTGAAACTTCAATTGTTGGTTCAACTGTCATTTTGCTAAATGCTAGGGCCAATTCATTCTGATTTAAATTAGATTAATGAGCATTAATTAATGTTGGGTCGGGTTGGGTTTTCACGGGTCAGGGGGAGTCTGTTATGAAAAGTCCATGATTTTGGCCCTAATTATGGTCTTCTGCCATCATAGCAAACCGTCGTGATTTTGGCCCTAATCCATCACAGTTTCTCCTACGTTTCCACGTCCATAACTTATTCTCAATGGACGAGTGGACAGTGGCAGCGAGAAACTGATTGAACGCGAAGGACGACGGGATTTGGCCCAATAGCAAAAGATGCGACTTTCCGGGAGTAGGGAGGGTTGAATTCAACAGCAAGAGACGGAGTCGAATCCGATGGCGAGATACGGAGTCGAATCCGACGGTGAAAGACGGATTGAGAGCATAGTACACAGAAGGGTTAGATTCGGTGGCGAGGACCTGAAACGACGTGAAAAATGCAGAAGATGCAAGTTTTCAGGAGTAGGGAGGGTTGGATCTGACACCAAGAGACGGATTTGGAGGCGAGAAACGAATTGAAAGCACAGTACACAGGAGGGTCGAATCCAGTGTTGAGGACCGGAAACAACGAGAGGATGGCAAGCAGAAGGGGAATAAGGTAAGGCACTCATGTGGAGAGACTCGCTTTTGACAGTGTTTTGTTAGTCGTACCCCCGTGGCAAAAGTCTGTAAATAACTAAAAAAGCATAACCCTTCTCCTATTTCTACTTTGACCCAGCCAAACTGCCCCCTAGTTGCTTTTCTGAAACGATTGACGAGTGATTGAATTAGTAGTCGCTCCTACAAGTAGAACATGAAACAGGACTAACTAAATATGTCAATTGCCAAGCCTAGCGACTGAAGCTTCAATTGCTTCTATTCATTTTGTTTTTCTATTTTAATTAGAGATATTAAAATTGAAATGAAATGAAATTATTTTAATTATTTTAAATAGATTGATAATTTAATGAAGTGAAAATTAAAATAAAATTAATTTAGTATTACTACAAAAGTCAATTTAATGCAATGTAATTACGTAAAATAAAGTATACACTTAAAGGAACCTGTGAAGTCATAAGAATTGTCATCCTGATAGCCATAAGCCCCATGCTAATTGGATGCACAATCCTGAGTCTGCTTTTCTTCCACAATGCTACCTCCTTTTGGGGTAGCCTGCATCTCAGGTACCTAACTCTCGAGTTGAGTTTGCTAAGACATCTAGGAAATCTCATGAATATAAGTCCTCAACCTACCATGCCATGTGTCGGGTGTGATCTTGGTAGCAACCTACATGGTGATATCTCTCAAAAAATGCCACTACTTGTAGGACCCCTGTCCAAATTTTCTTATGCGGATGGCTTATACTTGAACTCAGCATCCTCATTCTCAAGTGTAAGCTCTGTCTCATTCTTTGCCTAAACACATGAAGAAGTATGAAATGAGTTTAATGGTAATTGATGTGAAAAATGTAGTATTAATAACAAGTTAATTTAAACACTTTCTGACTCACCACCACATCTATCTGCTCATGAAAAAATCTTTTGGCCATGTTGCCCGATCCTTTCTTTGTCAACATCCACCGAATGAAATTAGTGAATGTCAGCCTCTTTTCATCCTTCGTCTGTTACACCATATGAAAATAAGGCTATCAAAATTAATCATTAAAGTATATAATTTTAAAAATCCTAATGTTTGGAAGAATATTGATATTACCATCTTATCCCAAACATCTACTTTATCTGACTGCCCAAAGAATGTTTGAGTCCCAGCACAACCTTAAATGTAACTTTTGGCCATCACTTGGAAGAATAGCTCCCCCATGGCATTATGATATCCACAAAATCCCATGGTAGCTTTGCTAAAACAAACAAAATTCACAAAATTTACAATTTATAAGTGCCTAAACTTCATTATGATTACAAGTGAGTACCTAAACTTTATTAGCTAATAAAACATATTATGCGTTCACTATGAATTAAAGTATTTATAATTTAGTGCTTCTAGTTTTCTATAGTTTCAATTTGTAAACACCTAACTTAAATTTTTGTTTGATTTCAATAAAAGGAACAATTGTTTACCTGCAACTGCACTAAATATTCCTACACCCTCGTTCATGGAACCAAGGTCCAATTGGATATGTCACCCTTGAAAAGCTCAATAAATATGGATTTGCATTTTTTTCGCTATTGTTCATTGCCAGGAAAACTACAATGGGAATTGTAGCGCAACTATTAGCAATGTTTTAAATAGTTAATAATTTTTAAAATATATTAAAAGCTAAAATTAACAAAACTTATGTCATGGGGTTATGACCTTCCAGTGGTCTGCCTCATGCCATCTGTGACTCTTGCATTGTGGCCTCCTATGTTATAAAAGTAGGGGTGTAAGAGGGTTGGGCCGAGCTACGGCTCATAAGGCTTGAACTTGGCCCCTTAGTTAAACGGTACTATCTGAGTTCAATCTCAAATTGCTTGAGCCCAATTTTTCATATGAATATTTCATACTAGAATTACGACTCAGATGAAAGATAGGGACTGAATGCGTAATTTTCTACATAGACACTCAGATACGGAAAAAATTACAAAAGTCTATCCCAAACTTTATAATATTTTGTTGTTATACCCTAATTTTGTAAACTTAATAAAAGAGTCACCATCTTCCTCTATCAGCCACCATCAGTCTTTGTCAGCTATTACGTTGATCTTGGATGCAGAAATTGTGATCGGAAGCTCTAACTCAAAAGAGATTGCTTCATTCGGTCTTATTTCTGTCACTAATTCACCCATTTTGCTTTTCTTACCAAGGTGTCTATATGACTATATCAGAAACTAGATTGCGGTAAAGTCCGAGCTAAGCTAGACGAGGTTAAGGTAAGGTCGACCATGGCATAGTGGGCTAAGCCTCTGAGGTTGAGGCAAGGTCGGGCAGCGAGGTGAGTTGAGGTTATGGTGAAGTTTGTAGTTGAGGTAGAGTTGTTAAGGGCAGGTCAGGAATGGTGAGTTACGGCGAGGTCGACCATGACGAGGTGGCGTGAGGTAGGCAGCTGGGTGAATCAAACATGGAGGACCTAGGGTTTCTTTTTTGGAGGGGCCTAGGTAGGGATAGAGTCATTCTATTTTTCATGGACTCAGGAAATTGGGCTTAGATTGATAATATGTAAAGGCTCGATTAGGCCCTATAAGAATTAGGGCCGAGTATAACCAAGCCCAGGCTCGACTCGTTTATGTACTGAGCTTGAAAATAGGCTTGAGCTTGAGCTTGGGTAGCTCGATAAAAGCCTT